>OX459059.1:11985897-12404389 GCA_949775005.1 Orthosia gothica | reverse complement strand
TTATCAGCTTTTTCAAAAATGGTTCATCAATGACATCTGCCACCTGTCTAAAAAATGGTTGCCAGCTAATCGCAATCTCCCTAAAAATAGGTATTGGCTGTTTATAAATATTTATCATTGTGTTTGCTACTTTAAATAAAGATTTATCTGTCAAAACATAGCCATTAAATAAATTATAATAGAACTCCGCAAAATTTCAAATGAGATTGCAGAACAAAAAACTATGATCGTGCATAGCGCAGAAAAAGTGACTGAAAAAGTTACGCAGAATATGAATGACATATTGGCGGAAAAGTATGAAGCTTTGAAAGACAAATATGGAAGTCTCAAAGAAAACATTGGAAAACCAGGAGAAAAGTCTTTACTACCTAGAGAAGAACGCCAGGCAGATAAATGTGGTCTTTTTCGGTATACAAGAAAAGGAAACATCGTATTCAAATTTAGAAAAGAACTTGATCCATTTAATAAACAATTTCTTATCTATAGAACTCGAACCAAGAGACATACAGGAAATAAAGAGACTAGGAAATAAAGGAGAAAATCCCCGACCAATAACTGTTACTTTTTCTACAGTTGGAATAAAAATCGATATTTTGAAATAAAAAATAGGTACTTAATGAAACCACATACTACATAAAAGAAGATAATCCACACTACGTTATAGAAAAAAGGAAAGAATTGCAAGAACAAGTGAAGCTAGAGCGAGAGAAAGAAAATTTAGCGATACTAAAATATGACAGAATTATAATACTGGGTAAAAACACAATCACAACAAACAACAATAAGAGAATGCTCTCAATACCCCCGGAAAATAACCGTCTTGCAGTAACTGAAAAAGAAACGCAAGTAAGTAAGAAGAATAAAATCTCGGCTAAAAATAAAAGGAATTCCAGTTTGTCTAAAGGAGTTTTAAAACCGGGTATTTTAAATTTCCTCTCTACTAAGCACCCAAACAGTGTGTCAAGGAACAACAGGGCAAGAGAAATTTAAATGAATAGCAACTACCACCCCTCTCTCATAGCTACCACACACAGAAACCATTATCAAAAAACGAAACACATCTTCCAAGCCGGTTGGTCGCCGTGGAAGAATATGACCACAATTCTCTAAAGATATCACAAAGTGAACATGAAGTTTTATTAGATCGAAATAATTATCAACTCTATATACTAACTTATAATGTGAGAATCCTGATATCATACGAGCAAATAATAGAAATAGAAAAGGCATTAACACATATAAAATATGACATAATAGGCATATCAGAAGTTCGGCGTATTGGGAATAACATAGGAGAACACAATTAATTTATACTCTGCAGTACAGGGCAAACACAGGGCAAATATGGAGTTTGTTTAATAATACGAAAATACTTGAAACAATATGTGGAAAGTTACCGTGGATTATCTGAACGTGTTTCCATGCTTAATCTAAAAATACCAGGAAAGAATATCACCATCATACAAGTATATGCCCCTACAGAATCAGCAGACGACGAGGAAATAAATAATTTCTATGATACCGTTTACGAGGCAATGGACAAAGCAAACTGCACTTCAATGCATAAATCGGTATGCCTCAAAAGGATGAATTCTTAGCAATGAAACAGTATGGTTATGGATCAAGAAATGCACGAGGTCAAAGACTTGTTGACTTTGCCATGGAAAACAAGCTAGCTATCATTAACACTTTTTACAAGAAAAAAGAGAAAAGGAAGTGGACATGGCAGTCCCCGAATGGTCAATACAAAAACGAAATAGATTTCGTACTATGTAACAACCATCCTCATCTATTTCAGGATATTGAGACACTAAGTATTAATTCATATATCATCATACCATAGACCGCTCAGAGCCAAAATATCACTTACTAAACCAGTTTTAACACGATCCAGGTTTGTAAACAAGCAAAATAGTACACTCCAAAACGAAGAAGAAATACAAAATATAAGAATAACTTGAAAACCCATATAACATCACTACACATAGAGCCAAATGAGATAGTAGTAGTTTATATTTCTGCTTCGTTTAGAATATAGTATTTATTATAATATTTATTAGTCTATTGTTTTAGAAATTATTTATGTATTTTATTAGTTAGATAGTTTAATAACCAATTTTGATTATTGTTCATTTTTTTTTTTTATTTTGGACTCCTACCACTGTTGTGTTCTTTTTAACCCAAAGGTTGACTGGAAGAGAATGCCTTGCTGCATTAAGTCCGCCTATGTATCACTATGGTACATGAAGTTTAAATAAATAAATAGTACAAAATTACCACGATAAAATCATACAATCTATCACAGACGGTTTACAAACTGCAAGAACTATGAACGTTTTGAAATGACAGCCGTCATTAGGTATTGACAGCAGAACAGGAATCTCAATGTGGGTACTTGGGCAACTTTCCACTTTTGAGTTTGATGGGTACATAAAATAATGCAGTACTTGCGGTTGTTTTCTTCCAAAAACGGCTATGTTCTTCGTAGATAACTTATCATAGGGCTTGCTGCGATATTGAACAACACACTTCAGTAAAATATTAGAGTTTTCAAGCAAAATTACCACTTTTTCGTAAAATTAAACTCGGACCGTAACCTAAACAATGTCAGTGCTATCAGTGCTACCACTCCTCCTATAACACTTATCTACTTCTAATTGCAGAAGGTTTAAAATCGTCTAACATTTAGTGGATCAGCTAACGGCAGGGTGGTTCAGGTAACAGCTATTACCGACTGTAATCTATCAAAACAGCCCAAGTGAATAATAAGCGTTTTCCTAGGACACTATTTTTGTTCCAAATAGAATTTCTATTATGAAAGTTTGTGTTTTTCTCTTACGCGAGAAAACGTGTATGAGGTTCTTGGTAAATGCATGCGGCTCTTTCTCACTCACACAATTTATTATTCCAGATTCCTTAAAAGACGGGAAGCGACTCCGAGGCGGCGTTATCTTCCTCAACTCTATCCCAATGACCGCTTCCACAAAAGTCCACAGAAGAAAACTAAAAGAAATGGCCCTCGTATTGCCTAGGGAGTGATATTTACGCAGTTATAAGAAGTATTTAGTGTTTAAGTCGCCGTTTACACCTATATGCTTTACGAGCCCTTGCTTCCGGTGAGGCAGGCCTTTGTAGGTGAAGTGCCAGACGGAAAAAGCCCGCGTCTTTAAGTTTGGATTTCATCACAGATGATTTTCCCTTTTATGAAATTTGTGATCATAATTACAAAGAAATTTTATTCATTTTACTATTCGACTACTAATACAAAATTAGTGATCGAAGATTTTACTATAAGATTTTTCTTTCAAGAACTACGTAGATAGAAATGACGGCATGTAAGATATCTAATTTTAGTATTGGTGACGGTTTAAAAATCTTGTCTACCTACAATGATTCAAAAACTGATTAATATAACCTCCTCTTTTTTACGGATTTGGTTAAAAATTTGGTTAAACCTGGAAGTTTCAAATCTGAAATCAAACTAAAATAACTGCCATCAACTGCATCAGACGTCAAAAATTTGAGTTAAAAATAATAAAGGTAATTTCGTGGCTTTTAGTAAAACTTCAGTGTTTTTTATATTAATTTGTTACTTAATAATTATGTTGAGCTGGTTATGTTACTTATGTGTATATTGTTCTAATTTTAAATATGTAAACACTGCTTTACCTACACAAGTGTTTTATTCTGCCCCAGTACCCATTAGTTAATACGCGAATTTGGCAACACGGTTGGCGTAGTGGTTGAGCGATCGGCTGCTGTGTTGCGTGGCGCGGTTTTGATTCCCACACAGAATAAATATTTGTATTTATACCTAAAGCACGGGGTCCAAGCGCTAAGAAAGAAAAAAAATTGGTTGAAATATATATCACTACACTCTTTGCGCTGTAGCATGGTGCGGGTGACAGTTTCAATAACATTTTTTAAGCATATACGTATACGCATTTTTTGTAGTTTAACGTCATACCATAGTTATACCATGTACCATAGTTGCCTGTATGACGTTAAACTACAAAAAATGCGTATGCATATATGCGTAAAAAATGTTATTAAAACTGTCACCCACACCATGCTACAGCGCAAAAAGTATAGATGGTGCAATATTCATAGATTTGTTATTGAATTGTGTGCATAATTAACATTTTCTGGAATTGAACTTTCAAAATTTGTATGTTCTTGCCTTACCCTTGCCCTTGCCCTTGCCCTTGGCCTTGCCCTTGCCCTTGCCCATAATAATAATTGCCAGATTATAGGGGATAGTGAAGGTCATGCCAGTAATTTCAACGGTATTTATAAATTAGATAATGTCAAGTATCATAAGGTTTCGCAAGCGGTGCACTCTTCAGCCACCCTAACGGATGTGCAGGGGGATCAGAGTGCGATGGTTGCAGTGGTGCCAGCGTCTGTTTGGCACAGGAGACTTGGACATTTAAGTTAAAGTGGTATGTGTGCTCTGCGGAAGCGTAATAGTCTTATGTTTCAGGTCAATAATAACAGTGAATACCGACTTAGTGAGTGTGTTGCATGTCTCGAGGGAAAGCAGGTGGCGAAACCATTTCCTGTTCTGGAGGCGAAGCGCGCTACTCGTCCGCTGGAGCTCGTACACACGGATGTTTGTGGGCCTATGTCTGTCTGCAATTGGGGCAGTGCGAGATACCTTTTGACTTTCACAGATGACTACATAAGAAAGAGTTTGGGTAACCTTTTAAGGAATAAATCTGAGGTAATGTCTGTTTTTATTAATTTTAGAGCTCTTGTTGAGAAACAGTCTGGCTACCCTATAAAGTGTCTCAGGTCTGATGGAGGGGCTGAGTATGTTAATAATAGGTTTGCGACATACTTGAAAAGTGAGGGAATTGTTCATCAAAGAACTGTACCCTACTGCCCTCAACAGAATGGTGTTTCAGAGCGCCTTAATATGACTCTGATGGAGAAGGCACGATGCATGCTGCAGGAGTCTGGTCTCTGCCGGCGCTATTGGGGAGAGGCGGTTATGACCGCATTATATTTAAAAAAAAAGATGCCCCTCTGCTGCTGTGGCAGGATCTTTGCCTGAAGAGGTGTGGACAGGTTCAAAAATTGAACTTAGTCACCTGCGCGTGTTTGGTTGTGTTGCCTATGCTCTTATACCTGAACAGAAGCGAAACAAGCTGGATGCAAAGTCAAAAAATTGCACCTTTGTAGGCTATAGTGACACTACTAAAGGATATAGGCTTGTTGACTCTTTGATTCCCCACAAGATATTTTTTTGGATGGAATGTAGCTTTTTTGGAGAATGAGTTTTTACAGAATGATGAATATAAATCTAATAACTATAATTTTTATGAATATGACTGTAGGTCTAATATGAATAATCAGTGTGATAATAATATAATGAATAATATTCAGAATTTTAATGAAAATGACACCACTAATATACTACATCACTAATTCTCATGATGATAATTTTGATAATGATAGTAGTTCTAATCAAAATGTTACTGTGGTTTCAGCTCCTGAGTCGGAGTATGCTACTGGTGATGAAGCCATGAGCTTAGAGAGTCCAGTTCCTAGGGCTGGTGGCAGTGATGCATCGCTGCAATCTGAGGGCCAGTCTCCTCGAGGGGAAGAAGCCGTGACTAGTCATGAGGAGTCAGTGACTGTCACTGGGCGACCCATACGTAGCACCCGTGGTAGACAACCGGTAAGATTAGATGATTATGATTTGTCTTTGTTCGTACAAGGCGAATCTACGCCTTTGACTCATGAAGATGCTGTTTCTGCATCTAGTAAGCTGGAATGGCAAGCTGCCATGCAAAAAGAGTATGATGCTCTTATCAAAAATGTTGTATTTAAGCTTGTGGATCGACCTAAGAATCATAATGTTGTAAAATGTCAATGGGTATATAGAATAAAACATGAAAATACTGGTAAGGATAGGTATAGAGCACGTTTAGTGGCAAGAGGTTTTTCACAAAAACAAGGTGTAGATTATAGTGATACTTTCTCGCCAGTTGTGCGCCATAGTACAATGAGAATTTGATTTGCATTGGCTAATGAATTAAATTTGAATATAGATCACTAGTTGGACGTAGAGACCGCATTTTTAAATAGTGACTTAAATGAGCATATTTTCATGGAGCAGCTTGAAGGTTTTGGTAATGATAAAAGCAAAGTGTGATTATTAAAAAGTATATACGGTTTGAAACAAGCTAGAAGGATGTGGAACATAAAAGTACATCAAATTGTTGTCGAATAATGGTTTTATACAGAGCAAATGTGAACCTTGTGTTTATATGAAAAAATGTAGCAAATTTATAACTATTATAGCATTATATTTTGATGACTTTTATTTGTTTAGCAACAGTTCCACAACTAAAGATGAGTTAATAAAATTGTTAAAACAAGAATTTAATGTAAAGAACTTAGGTACATTGAAAACATGTTTAGGTATGAATGTAACTCGTGACAGATGTAAGGGTGTTTTAAGACTGGATCAGTCAGAATATATAAAAAGACTTTTAACACAGTTTGGAATGGAAAATTGTAAAGCAGTATCCACACCCATGGAGTTAAATAATAAGTTAAGTAAGCCTCAAGAAAATTGTCTTGATGATGATATATATAAATATAGAGAGTTACTAGGATGTTTGATGTACTTATCTGTATGTACTCGGCCATACATAACCTTTGCTTGTAGCCAACTGAGTCAGTTTATTCATGGTTTTGATAAATCACATTGGCTCGCAGCAAAACGTATATTGCGTTATTTAGCAGGAACCATAAATTATGGACTATGTTTCTATAGAAACTGTAATTTAAACTTGACTGTTTTTGCAGATGCTGAGAGGCTGAATAATATTAATACAATTAAATGCAATTAGTGATGTTTGTAAAGATTTGAGTTTCATTAAGAATTTTATATCAGAAATTTTGGATAAGAACTTAGAAGTTGTTTTGTATAATGATAACCAAAGTGCACATAAGTTATTAGAGGCTAAAGAATACTGTCATAAGAGGACTAAACATATAGACTTAAGATATCATTATATAAAGGATTTGTTACAAAATGGGTTTGCTAAAGTTCAATATTTGTCGACTAACCAAATGGCAGCAGATGTTGTTACCAAGCCGTTGAGTTCTGTGAAGCATACACATTTTATAAAAGAAATGAATGTAAAATCAATGACAAAATAGGGCTGTTGATGAATATTAATAGGATCTGTATGTGTAGCATGTAAGCATGGTTATGTAATGTTATGTATATGTAATGTTTGATTGCTATTTGTATAGAAATTTTGAATGGGCATGCTAAGAAAATAATAAGGGGAAGTGTTGATATATGATTAATCGACTATTATTTTCTTAACTATATAATTTCATATCTATGGTACTAGTCTATGAACTGCATGTCTACTTTATCTATGCTCTCTTCCTTTTCCAATGTCTTGTGTCAACTGGGTGTTTGATTCTGTGAGTCTTTATAAACTTGTATTCATCGTGTAAGATAATAATGGAAACGCTGATTGTAATCATGAGATTATAAGAAAGGTTTCGCACACTCCTGTTGTTTTATTTTGCCGTCTTGTTGCTTGTCCTACCACTGCCGTTAGAACTCGTATGCTAACATAGGTTGTCTCTGTTTCTGATATACTTACAAATACTTGACTTCCGAATTAATAACTAGTACTAGCGATCTATAGCAGCGTATGTAGGTATTGTTTACTTACGTAGGCAATAGATGAACAATATGCGGAACGAACAACGAATTGCGTTAGGTATAAGACTGCGGTGCGTTTATTCCCAAATGGAATAAATACTAAATACTAAACTACAACAAATATGTAGGTACGTAATTCAAATACCGAACTATCCGGTGAGAGGGACCAAAAAAGTGGTGGCGCTTAGGTCTAGTGGACTATATCTGCGGTGCAAAGCAAAACGATTGACAAACGTTTGATAATGGTAAGGTAATTCAAGTTGTGGGGGTGTTGGATAACAGAGTACAACCCGAAAATAATTAGGGAAGGAAGCACAAACCTTTTCTGGAGCTGCGTGGTAGCGTCGTCGTGGCACTGAAACACTTCACCAGGATTCAAGGACAGCTGGGCTTCAAGTTACTGTCATCACACGTTTATCACAAACACAAACTGTTCATTATAGTCTTATTACATGCGAAAACGTGATGATTCCAAAGTTATCAATAATTTTCACGGAGCGGGGTGACGTCATAAACGTGCGCGATGCGGTTCAATTGGAAAGTCATTTCCAAACAAAATGACGGAGCAAATCTTCTTGTTCACTCGCGAGGATGTTCGGAAAAGGGATAGGTATAGGAAATAGCGGACGCCAATCATATTTTGCATATTGGCGCAACCAGATATCTTATTATTAAAGTCATTCTTGATTTTCTGTTTTGTATCTAGACCTCGCTTACCCTCATAAGGTCACGTTACATTGAAGTGTCTGGGGCCCCATGTGGTACCCTACGCACATTTTACTGGCAAAGGGTTCATTTTTACGCAGGAAAATGCCAGGGGTCATACCGCAGGCATTGTAAATGAATACTTGAGCGAAGTCGGTATTACGGTTATGGGCTGGCCAGCAAGAAGCCTGGATATAAATCCCTCAGAACTCCTATGGGCTGAAATGCAGAGACGAGTCAGAGCGAGAGATCCTGTTCCGGAGATGCTTGGCCAGCTTAAAAAAAGCTCTACAAGAAGAGTGCGATAATCCATACTAATATTATAAATGTGAAAGTAACTCTGTCTGTCTGTCTGTCCGTCTGTCTGTCTGTCTGTTACCTTTTCACGCTTAAACCGCTGCACCGATTTAGATGAAAGTTGGTATGAAGATAGTTTGAGACCTGGGAAAGGACAAAGGCTATATAGGTAGGGTAGGGTAGGATAGGGTAGGGTAGGGTAGTGTAGGGTAGGATAAGGTAGGGTAGTGTAGGGTAGAGTATTGTAGGGTAGTGTAGGGTCGGGTAGGTTAGGTTAGGTTAGGTTAGTTAGGTTAGGTTAGTGTAGGGTAGGGGTGCGGGTCAGGTAACCTCCACGTTGGCCTAGTTGGTTGCTGGTCTCTTTCGGATACGTCCGGGGAGAAGAGCAACCCGTTGGGCTGGTGCACCCTGGGCACCGTCAATAACTTCCCATTCGTGGGTTCTTGTTGGCGATGGCGAATATCTGACGGGGGGGTAGGGGGGGGGGGACTCGTCGCTCTGGGTGTTCCTCTGAATAGCAGAGGACACTCCAGACGCGGCGAAGGGGTAGGCTGGGTAGGTAGGTTGGGGTGGGTGGGGTAGGTTAGGTTTGGTAGGTAAGCGGTGGGGCTCACTTCCTTGCCTCTGGGCGGGCCGCCTTCCCCTGCGGGGGGGAACGCCCGGGGCACCCCAGCTCTGCACCCTGCACTGCCCGGCTCTGCAGTGACCGGCTCTGCCCGCTCTGCACCTGGCTTTGCACTCGGTACTCGTGCGGTTTGAGTTCCCCGAGTGCACTGACCAGCTCTGCACCCTGCTTTGCCCGGCTCTGCATCCGGGCTTTGCCCGCTCTGCACCTGGCTCTGCAGCCCGGAATCTCTCCTGCGGGTGGGGGTGGCCGCGGTTCGGGGGCGGGAGGTGGGCCCAAGAGGAGGGTGTGACTTGTCGTTGCCGACCCTCTTTTGACGTGGGATGGTCGGCAGGGACAAGTCAATGGTTGGAGGAGGCGGCGGAGTGTCGTTCTCGACGCTTCGCCGCACACGCGGAGGGCGGCATCTGGCCTTCGCGGATTCTGGCCAGATGCCGCATAGGAGGGGACCGTTAGGTCCAGTGCGGTGGGGGGTACGGCGCGGCACACCGTCTAGGTGTGCCCAGCGGGGGCGTAGCTGCGCCGTGCCCTGAGGTGTTTGGCAGGTCCTCTCGCTTCCCGGTGTGGTAAATCCATGCTGGGGAGCGGGGAGGCCTGGGCGGCGGTTGCCTCCTTTTGCGAGGACGCCATGTCGCAAAAGGAGGCAGCGGTGGGGGTGGGAGAGGGCGGTTGTACGATCGCCTGCGCCCACCCCCTGGTGGTGATTAGCGGGCGGCAGGTGCGGGGGCGCCTGTCGTCTGCATTGCACAATCGCCACCCTCGTCGGGCGGGAATGGCCGATCACTCACGGTCATTCCCGGGCCCCTCCACTGAGGGAGGGGCGTGCGGGGCCCGCCATTGTGGTGGGCATTCGTCGGCGGAGGACTGGGCGTAAAGGCTGTGCCGGTTTCCCAGTCCTCCTCCATAAAGACGATGCGGGAGTGCGCTGGTT
Organism: Orthosia gothica; assembly: GCA_949775005.1. NCBI lineage: Eukaryota > Metazoa > Arthropoda > Insecta > Lepidoptera > Noctuidae > Orthosia > Orthosia gothica. The sequence goes on along the minus strand of OX459059.1, from coordinate 12,394,132 downwards.
TATTTTAGTGGGTATACCGGGCTTGCTCGGGGAGTCCCACATAGCCCGTCCATTCCCCCGATGGGCGGGTATGCGTAATGCATTTTTTTCCAGCGTTATCAAAAAAAAAAAAAAAAAAAAAGGTTAGTGTAGGGTAGGGTAGTGTAGGGTCGGGTAGGGTAGGATAGGGTAGGGTAGTGTAGGGTAGGGTAGGGTAGGTTAGGGTAGGGTAGTGTAGGGTAGGGTAGGGTAGGGTAGATAAATGTTTGGTCTTTTTATGGCAAAACAAAGTTTGCCGGGTCAGCTAGTATCCCATAACACAAGATTGTGACTCTCATCCGATCCATGAAGAACAGCATGGATGCTGTCATTAGAGCCCGGCGAGGAAAAGTGAGATACGGAATAAACATTTTTTTATTTATTTTTTTTGTTTTACTTCTTTGTTTCTAACATTTTAGGTTTTATGTTCGACTTTGTTTGTTTTTTTTTTTGTATGTTCACCGATGTCGTTCGTCGTGTGTTGTGGAACGATTTTGAAAATTCTTTATTACTTTGAAAAATAATGTTCCTAAATTGGTTCCATTTTAATTTGGTGAAGATCTGATGAAGAACTTCGAAGATATACAACAAGACTTCCATTAAACACAAGACACATGACTGCAGCAAATTTCTCGAAATTGCTGCAATCATGTGTCTGTTTATTTTTTCATAACATAAAATCACGCCAGTACGCTCATAACGGGTACGCAGATCTCTCATTTCACCGGTTATGTTCAAGTTTCATGATATTCGGGTAATCTATATTATATGTACCTTACTTAACAACTTGCCTATTAGGTAGGTACAACTAAAAAGTGAAAAATAAATTGTTTAATGTGAATACAAGTAAAATTTCACAATTTAAAAAAAACCCCGACGCATTTATCTTGCGAAAACACCCCGTTTCAAACAGTAAAATGCCCATTACTTTTGAACGGCTGAACCAATTTTATTCAAACATAGCTAAGAACACTCTCGACAAAATTACATTTCAAACAAAAAAAACTAAATTGAAATCGGTTCATCCGTTTAGGCGCTATGATGCCACAGACAGACACACAGATACACAGATACACAGCAACACACGTGAAACTTATAACACCCCTTCTTTTTCCGGCGGGGGTTAAAAATGCCAAATCTCGACAAAACTGCTGATGAGAGTGTCTATCTATAAAAAAAGGATTGGTTTACAATTAAAATTTAACGCTGACCATCTAGCTTGATAGCTTCAAGTCGAGAATACTAATTTATCTTCTGATAGTTACCGATTTAATCTATCCTATTCCACCGTACGAGCCACTTACCCGGTTCAGACCATGTAAAGTTCTAAAAAAGCCATTTCGTAAAACCCGTATATTAAACAAGTAAAATTTCAAAATTTAAAAACCCCCGACGCATTTATCTTACGACAAGTAAAATATCACAATTTAAAAAACCCCCGACACTTTTATCTTGCGAAAACACCCCGATTCAAACAGTAAAATGCTCATAACTTTGGAACGGCTGAACCGATTTTATTCAAACATAGCTAAGAACACTCTCGACAAAATTACGTTTCAAACCAAAAAAACTAAATTGAAATCGGTTCACCCGTTTAGGCGCTATGATGCCACAGACAGACAAACAGATACACAGATACACAGATACACAGTAACACACGTGAAACTTATTATAACACCCCTCTTTTTCCGGCGGGGGTTAAAAATACATAAAACTCATACACAACTTCAGAGGTGTTTCGATTTTTTGATGAGAAGTGTACCTACTTATATTATCACCAAATAATCATCATCATCTTCTTGCCCTTATCCCACGTTACTTGGGGTCGGCGCAGCACGTTTTCTTCTTCCATACCGTTCTGGCCCTAGCTATTACTGACTTCCTTTTCCTTCATATCACTCCTCACACAGTCCATCCATCTTTTCTTTGTCCTTCCTCTTCCTCTCCATCCATCCACATTTATATTCATAACTCTTTTAGTATCACCAAAAAATAAACCAAGGAAATCTCATCAGAATAATCCTATGTAGTTGAATTTAATTATTTAATTAGATAAATTAGAATATCTAGTTTTTTTATTATTATCAATAATAAAAAGGTCTACGGCTCGCTCGCGATTGACCACTATCTCATCTGAGTTTGTGGGATATTGTTGTCATAAACTTTCTCGTTGCCAATTGGCTTATAAAAATATATATGAGCTGAAAGTGAAATTATCTCAAGAAAAGAATCCATAACTTACTCACTGATAACAATAATAATAAATTGTAAGTACAATCTCTATCTAAAAGTCTTTTGTGCCAGTTCATGAAATTTTAGGGTCCAAATAGATTACGGTCAAGTCTGACATCGATTGATCCAACGTGATCCATAGCAAATGTATTACGTTGATGGATCGATCATAGATATGCTTTAGGGTGATTGCACCCACTGGTGTTAGTGTACCTCAGTCTAGTTGTTGGTTGGGTGCAGTTTGAACTCTTTGCGCACTTGCGCAATAGGGCTGCTGGTGTCCTGGAACACAGACTTGCAGTCTAGTTTAGGCACCAGTCTCCCACAATAGTAATAAGCTTGTTAAACCATTCCAAATGGTGTATTGTGTAATATTGTAGTGAGAAATAAACTGTGCAAAAAATATTTGTAACGTATTCGCATCGTCGCCATCGTCGTGTATTATACGCCGTGGGATAGAACTTTGAACCTTTGCCCCAGTGTGTTTTATTCTGTTAATGATTTATTTTCAATTTTAAGTTCTATATTGTACAGCATATAAAGTCAAAATAAAGCTTATGAACAAAGTCAAGCTTACCCCAAAAATGATTTTTTCCAGTAAACCTTTGAGTGATTGAGAGAGATTACAATAGAGATTAGGTTTTAGTTTAAAAAAAATAGTATTTCCACAAATGTTCTTAGTCAGCTGTAAATCAAGTTTCATAGCTAATAAAATAGGTTTTAGCATCCATCATCATCATCAGTCTTTTTAATGTTCCCACTATTGGAATACAAGCCTCATCACTGTGAGAGGGAATGGGCCGTAATCCACCACACGGGTCCAGTGCGGGTTGGTGGATGTCACATGTCTTCGAATTTCTGGTTCTAGGACAAGGCGGTTTCCTCACGATGTTTTCCGTCACCGTTTTGAGAGCAGCGGTGATGAAATAATTTACACAATGAAAGGCGCCTGCCTGAATTCGAACCCACGACCCACAACTATACCAGTCGGCCGATACCAGTGAGCCGCTACTGCCCTGACATTTATTACCGTCCGCAGCATTATTAACCCTTTGTTTTCCGTAATTAACTAAAACAATTGAAAAGCCATTGTGTCTCGCGTAGATCTGCCTTCTAGATCGTTGTTCGCTTCGCTTGTTATCGCGTAACAAATCATGACCCAGATTTCATAATTCGAGATAATTGATTTTGTTTGAAGAGTAGTTTATAGACCGTAATGCCTGTCTTATTTATGGCATGAATATCGGAATCTCGTTATATCGGAATCTTGGAACGAAATTTTCAATATTTCAATTCCGATAATCATCGACCCAATATTGGAATCTCGGAATCAGAAAATAATCTGTATTTTAGCTCCTTGTGAAGCGCCGAGCGCGATAGCGCGTTTAAAATCGTTGATGCCGGTGATTAGCAGTGATCGGATAATTTGGCGCTTATTTACTTAAACTTTACTTCATGAAAAAATATTACGGTCATGCTTAGGTTGCGGACATCCGCTGGATGCAAGACGCATGGGATCGGTCAATGTGGCGTCAGGAGGCCTATGTTCAGCAGTGGACGTCTTTCGGCTGAATTGACGATGATGTATGCTTAGATACTTTTTTGTTACTTTTGAGAGGGCTGTTTCGGAATAGGTATCTAGGTAGCTATCCTTGTCAAACTTTTTCTCATATTTGCAATTTACTACTTGCTTAAAAACCTCAATAAATTAAAGCTTACTATATTTTTTATAATTTGTGTTTTTTAAATTTATTTTATTAATAAATTGAACAAATTAGATTACCTGATCACTAATCTGTTGATAAATTAATATCCACTACTTGACTACATTGTCTCTTCATTATATTTTTTTTCACTGATATTCGATTTGCTTTGAATAAAATAATGATGGGATAATTATATTTTACCATTGCTATATTATAATTTGTTTATTATAGTTGTTTTATGAATCTCGGTAATCCATGACAGTGATTAGATAGTCACAATAGAAAATCTTATATGTCGCTGCATACACGTATTTTTTACTCTACTTAATCCAACCACATACCGAATTTGTGCAAATAACAAAAAAAAATATGATATCTAACGAATGTGCGCAATTCCGATATTGATATCTAATATCGGAAATAAATATCGTAATTAAATAACTTCCGATATTACATGCCGTACTGTCTATTAATGAAAAGCATGTTGATTTGTTCTTTTTGCTGTATTGATTACATTGGAATAATGGGGTTGGGCTGTACTGCATCACCTCTAGCTGGACCGCCCAAAGGCGGGGCTGCAGCGGGATTGTCTCGAGGAGGGGCTACGGCGGGACCGTTAAAAGACGGTACTGCTGCGGCTCTGTCGAGGGTCGGCACTGCTGCGGGACCAACGTGGGGTGGAACTGCAACCAAGCTCACTAGGCATATGGGTAATGCCAAAGCTGACGCGACATGGGAACCTTGCGTTAGAGGTTGAACGACCTCGGATCTTGCGGCCCCAGACGTGACCGACAATGGCAGCACCTCTGCGTCTCCCGGCAGCCGGCATAAATCAGACTGGCGCCAGGTTGGACAATCTGGGGCGCAAAGAAAAAGCGCCAAAATCTGAGACAGCAGGCGGCTCTTGAAGGGACTCTTACGGGAGCGCCATCAAAGAGGCCGCGTGCTATTCTCAGCGGTGACAGCGGGGACATGGCGGCCAAGAGGATGCAGACCCAAGGTCAATTGTCCCCGACCGGATCCATTAGGGATGTGGAAGCGGCTGTGAAACTCGCCGTCGTCACAGTCAGGTACCCGGAGAAGTACTTGAAGGCAGAGGATCTGTTGCCAATCCGGGAGCTCATAATTGAGAAACTGGAAGAAGCGCCGAATCCTCTACCTGTCTTCACGGTTCCCCCACATATCAGGACCCGAGGTGGTGGCGCGTATTGTTTCACGCGCGCCCCTCTTAGACGTCGCGGGGGGAGTCCAACACCTCACTCCCCCCCCCCCCCCCAACTCGAGGTCGTGGCCCGCAAAGACGGGCCGGCACTAGCCGGGGGTTGCGGAAGTATCGTTGTGCCCGCGATCCCCGGTTTAGGTGTGAGACGGAACACCGGGGTGGTTTTTAGTTAGTAAGAGTCTGACAGACCCCTCCGCACCCCCCAGGGCGGAGGACATCCAAAGAGGATTTTCCACCACGAAAAAAAAAAAAAAGGTGCAGTGGTTTTTGGGTTTTGGTTAGTTTACAACGTCAGTTGCAATGTAAAAGATTCATCGCATTAAATAAAACAAAATCGAACATCCAGATGCCGCCAAATAATATTTCGGATGATGATCGAGTCAAATCTAACTGTTGTTCGTTTTTTTTTCAGGTTACAGAAATCATTTCAATTCACCTTTGAAGCAAGCTTATCAAAATGACCCTCCGTGGAATGGTGAACAACGACTCTGTACACTGGTACATGCAGGAACTGACCTCCCGCGTGGTGGCCAAGTCGGGTATACCTACAGACCGATACCACCTCGGCAAGATCATACTGCAAAGTCTCAAGGATGCCCCAGATTTTGTTTTGCAGGTAATCATAACAATCCAAGATAAACTCTCTATTCAACTAGCAAAAACGTTTTCGCAGATTTTGTTATGATCAATAATCGTTGATGCTTACGTGAGCATACTTTTGTTTCTGTCAATGGCGTAACTACGAAGGTACAAAGTAGTGCAGGGGTCTTCATTTATTTTTATTTTTTTAGCGTGGAGAAATGCTTATGCATACTGCGCTACCACGGGGAGATAGCGCAGTTATGTGGGACTCTAACCCACTAAAACTCCACGGTGTCCTCCTGTGCCGCTTATGGCGGGAACACGGGTACGCGTTAGCACTCACCGCGAACCCGCCGCGGCTGTCCGTCTCCGGACCCTCCTCTGGGGAGTACCCCCCCTCACCGGCGCACCAGAACACACTGTGCGCCGTGACCACCCCAGGGACCAAACTAGCACATGGGTGCCAAACGACCCCGTGTATGGCACCCTTGGTCCCCTTGTGACGGGTCAGGGGCAATGACCTACCATTTTTCGGCCGCAGGGGATAGGGAGAGCGGCCAACGCTATACCGGCACTCCTCTTCCCCTGCGGCCCCACCGCGTCCGCCATCAGACGGTGGCGACCCCGTCTAGGCCGCGGAAGGTAGGGAGAGCGGCGCACCGCAATACCGGCACTCCTCTCCTGCCGCGGCCTCCAACCCTCAGCCGCGATATCGTATGGGTATGGGAGACCCCATACGATATCGCGGCCCGCCTCAGTTGCGATATCGCCTAGGCAGCACCGCAACCTACATGTTGGCCGCTACGTCGTCGGCTTATCGGCAAAAGCCCTGACGAGCGGCCCCTCCTCGGGTTCCTCTTCGCTTCACCTTGGGTGGCCAAGCAACAGTTACTGAGCCCCCCCGCATCGACAAAGCGGGAACCCACCGGGGGGGAGTGCAGGGGCCTAGAGAGTTAGTGGGACTCCACACAGCGTTGGCGGTATCGGGAAACGGTTACAAAATTGTTATTCATTACATCGAGCCCAACCCCAGTTTCCGAGGAGGGTTGATCAGAATACTTTTGAGCACTCAAAAGAAACTCTTAACTTATCCGAGGGAGGGTACAAAACATTTTAGATCTCCCTTCGTTAGCGTTCATGCAACCTAACTTGTTGTGTAACCAAGGGATCCCATGATTAAATAACTCATAAAATACAGAAACCTTAGAATAAAAGCTAGAAGGGTCAATAACTTCTTAATATATGTATCTTGTTTCACCAAAAACAAATAGAGTAAAAAATTTAGAAAGGCAGTAGTGTAGTAACCGGTGAAGTTTCCACAGGATAACTTGAACACATATAGGGTTAGCAAACGGGAACACCTTGACACACGTCTCAACGCGATGCATGTCACACTCCAACTATAACGTAGTTTTATTTTCTCTGTGACTCCGACTGCCCCCGACTCGGGTGCTTAGCCGAGGGTTTGGTTTTGCATATTGGTTAAGATACAACAGTCAAATTAAACTAGTTGAGGCTGGTGTTTCTATATTTGCTAAGTGAATAGGTACTCGAGAAAAAACACTGTACAAACCTGAGATCTCTAAGGTCAAGGTCTCTTTTCAAGTCTATACAATAACAATTTCTGTTATGCAAGTTTGCAAATTATATACATCAATCCATCCTGCCTAGCCTTTTTCCAAATTATTGTTGGGGTCGGCTTCCAGTAATTATATACATCAATATGAATCACAAATAGAAAGAGAGCTGAGAGAGAGCACACGAAGGAAAGTCATTAACAATATAATGGTGCCTAAATTAAACATAGCAACGCATTGTTCACGTTACCAAGCAGTAGAGTAATTTAATAAGTTACCTACTGATTTAAGAACTTTAGTCTATAACACAAACTTATTTAAGGCAAAACTGAAAGCCTTCCTATTACAAAAATGTTTATATTCAGTATCCGATTTGACGTTGAAAAATTCCAGATGAATTGTGTGTGATATGTTTGATATTGTATTGACATTTTAATTTATTTAATGTGTGTTTGATTTTAATTGACTTGTAGTTTGCATTTGACTCTTATGTACTTATTTTGACTTATGGATATTATGGTATTTCAGTTGACATTTAATTTGTATCAATTTGACATCTAACTCTCATTTTATTAACTTTAGGTTTTTGAGCTTTTTATGGTTGGACATATGAACAGTTATTTGATTGACATTTAATTCTTGGCTGATTTATTTTAATTGGACGAGACATGGTTGTTTTTGCGCTTTTTATGGTTTGAAATGTAAACGGATTTTTGATTTATACATAGTATTTTTTTTTTTTTTTGTTACTGGTTCCGATTGCTTTGTATTTGATTGTTGCTTCTGTTGTAATTTCAAATGTAATTATGTTGTAGAATTCGAACACAATGTAAATTGTTTGATGAATAAATAAATAATAATTTAATGGTCAGATAATTATATGAGAAAAGCAACACACAGAGTGAATTGATTTGTCCAGACAGTTCGCTAATGTTATGTCGATACAATAATCCAGCAACAAATTATACATTACAGTTTTCTGTCACCAGGCTGTATCTCATGAACCATCATAGTTAGACAGTTGAAATTTTCAAAGATTTCTGCTGCCGCTGTAACAACAAATACGAAAAACAGAATACAATAAATATTTAAGTGGGGCTCCCATACAACAAATGTGACCTTATTTCTCTTTTTTGCGATAATGGTACGGAACCCTTCGTGCGCGAGTCTGAGTCGCACATGGCCGGTTTTTTTAAATTTTTAATCCATCCATTCATAGCTTCTACATGTCACAGAAAATGTCGAGGGCAATGGATTTAGAATCAGCAAGTTTTTCAGTTACTGTCTCGACATGGAACCAAAGAGAGTTAATTTGAATATCTTTTAAGATATTTATTTCAGTTTTTTAGCCTTATTAGTTCCATTTCTGAAATTGTCTTAATTATACAAGTGCCAATAAAATAATTTACACAATTTAGAAGACAGATCAGGGATGAAACTCCGCAAAAGTAATATTCATTCGGTAGAAAGAATGAACAGTACTTATTACGTATCCAAAAAAAAGTAACAAGCAAACTTACTCATGATTTGCACGCCTTCCTGCTTAAGCTTTACTAACAATTTTATATTATTTATTTCTCAGAAGATTTACATATATAATCGTCTAACAAGAAGCAAAGTTATGATTTAATAACAAGTTATTAATTAAAAAGTCCAGCAGCCTTATTTCGTAATGAATTCGGCAAGGCAAAGAGTATGAAAAATCGACCAATTGCATAGACGGAAATCCACATCGCGTCTTTCATCTCGCATGTTATTGGTTGATTTTTCATTCCCTTTGCCCCTTGCCTTGCCGAATTTATTACGCAATAAGGCTGCACAGCATATTCAATAACAAATTAAGATCTTTTTAGGCTTCCGAAGTCAACAAGGAACCCTTATAGTTTCGCTCTGTCCGTCTGTCGTCCGCAGCTTAGCTCAGAGACTCTTAGTACTAGAAAGCTATAATTTGGCATATATATACATATTAATAATTCCAACAAAGTGATAGAATAAAATCATGAAAAATAATATTTTTTCGGTTATTTCCCATAGACGTAAAGTGGGGATGTTTTTTTCTCTTCTATCCCATGGTGGGGTATCGTTGGACACTGTGGCGACACTTGGAGGAGGCCTATGTCCAGCAGTGGACGTCTTTCAGCTGATATAATGATGACGATGAATCTCGAATAGCGCATTGGAGTGGGCGGTGTCGTTGGCCGTAGTATCGGTCCATACTGCGCATGTGCGCGGGAGATAATCACATCCACCGCACTATTTTTAAATCACTGCAACTCCTGAAAGCGAGAATCACCAGTGGCGACCACAAAAAAAGCGCCAAGGCAATGAAGCTCGACGAAGTCCTAGAAAATGAATTTAACTGTTTTGGATCCCGCAAGGAAATTCATCAGAAAATAATAATGGAGGGTAGGAAAAAATAACAAATTTCCACTTCCCTCCATATTAAGCGGAGAAAGAACAAACAAGGCCAATAGGCACAAGTCAAACTAGATTCGATTATCAAGCAAATTCCGCTACCCGACCATAGATGGCGGCATTCTCAGTGGTCGCTATTATAAACTACAAGAAGCGTGCGTGCGAGGATATGGTTTAAGAAATTTATTTCTCTAATATATAATAAATTTTAAAATAAAATGTAGGCATTCTCGAAAGAAATATAAAAGCAGGAACGATTGAAATAAAACATATTCGACCTATAAAAACTGAAAACCGTGAAACCCTTGCAGAAACTATTCGGAAGCTTGGCAATGTATATGTAATTAACCATCCCGTTTCAAGTTCGGATATACAAATATCTTCCGACTGAAGAATAAATCAGAGTTACCAGGCAACGTTATCGAAAAATTCACTTTACTTGCATTTAAATACCAGTTCTAACTGTCAACAAAAAACTTAAATAAAAACAATAACGAAATCGTCTCATTCAATATCAGCCATCTGCAAGAAGAAGGTCCTAAGAATTCGTTATACATTTCTGAATTTCTCCAATACCCCGCACGAGAAAGAAATAGAAATTACGAGCAATCTTGAACTGCCACCCTTGGTACAGCTATGCTAGTTTTATATTATCTGTGGTACAGCTGACTTATTATATCTGAAGATACTCTAACAAACAAAAAAAACGATAAGCGTTTTTTTTAACGCAACCAAAAAATACTAGTTTACCGTACTTTATGTTTTGTCTATTTTCTGAAAATATCTCTAAGATCTTGTTTCAATTTAATATAATATTAATGTTATTATCCACTACTAACAATCAACTCATACCCACCTACATTCTACATTATATTCTAGTAACAAAATGTAAATCGAACATTTATTTACTTCTAACGCTAATAGGATTTTCCCTAGATGCTAAACGCCTTTGTAATACTAATAGCAAAATTCTTCTTTCCCAAAACCATGCTTCGCAAATATTGAAGTGCGCAGTATCTTAAAAACATATATTTTTATACAAACCACAAACACTCCCTGATCACACAGAAATCACATATACAACAAACACACTAAACTTTCATGATTGCTTGTACCTATCAACATAATACACGATCAAATAAAATTTATAACTTACCTTCCTGTGCCAGTAACAGCGCCTTCCTGGAGCTTAAAGCAATGTATACCAGTCTAACTTTAACACTAATATTTTTAAAAGTAATCATGAAAAAATTGTATTTACCATTTGATAATATCAAAATAATTGATCTATTAAAGATTCCGTCTCTGCGTCGACTTCAGCCACATGTGATCTTGACAGTTGTATTCCATCCAATATTATATCCACTGACTCACTTAAAATTTTTAATCAAAATAATAGAAGTATCTCAAAAAATATATCAGGCCTACACACAATACTACGAGTAGCTAGGACAACAATAGCTTGGGATATAATTATCCTAACTGAATGTTGGCTGTCCCTCATTACCAGACGCAAATTGTCTCCTGATAAAAGTAGACCAAAACGCTATAGTACTAGCAATCCACCACCCTCCAAGCTACAAAGACATTACCAACTTTCTCAATTCCTTAAACATGACATTAACTAATAAATAAAGGTGATAAAAATATAAATATCAATGATCAATACCGTGATCAAAGCAAGTATAACTATCTAAAATGACTAGGCATCACAAGGCCATTGCCTTCTCGTACTCTGCCCACACGACTCAACTCATGTCTCGATCGCTTCATTCTAAAAACACAATCACATCATCAGCCTATTAATATGCCCATTGCTGGGACACAGGCCTCCTCTCTGTGAGAGAGAATGGGCCGCAATCCACCTCGCGGGCCCAGTGAATTTAAGGTTCTAGGACAAGCCGGTTTCTTCACAATGTTTTCCTTCACCGTTTTGAGAGCAGTGGTGAAGAAATAATTTACACAAAGTAAAGCGCCTGCCTGGTCTCGAACCCACGACCTACAAATTGTAAGTCGCGGCCAATACCACTGGGCCACCACTGCTCTTCCAAAACACAATAACCTGCCTCAATGCTTGTGGCACACTCTGCATTAACTGACCACGACACAGTTATATTATTTCTTGCTAAAAAGACTACAAAACAATCTCCAAAAACAGTGGTACGCATTAATCCTGAACAAATGCAGACGTAAGGCTATATGCATAAACACTACAGGTAACAGAACAAACAGTTCAGGGTTTGAAACTCGTAGATGATCAACTGCTATTCAAAATGTTCACAGATTGATGGAGCAACAGGCGAGTCAGAAACATGTGGCTCGGTTTTAGAGAGATCGGTGCGCTGTGCCCAGAGTCTGCGGCAACTAGGACTGAAACAGGGAGATGTGATCATTCTAATGGCACCCAACCATCTCGATGTAACCATACCGCTGTATGCAGCGCTTTATCTTGGAATTATCGTGACGGCGATTGACAGGAGTTGGCAGCTACGTACGTTTTTTGGTATTTTTGTTGTAGGGGAAAATAATTTATTTCAATATCACAAACGAAAGGATTCTCTCCTTTCGTTTGAGATAATGCAATAAATTACTAAATCTTGTGATTGATAGGCGTTCTTGTGTGTAGAAACTAAGGATGCTTTTTAGTCAAGTAGTTATTTACCCGGTTATTTATAACATTTATGAAAAATAAAATCATTACATTTTTTTTATACTGTTAATTTTTTTAATTTTACTTTCAATTTCAGACGAACTGCAAGAAATATTTGCTATCACAAAACCCAAAATAATCTTTTGCCAAAGCGACGTAACTTCCAAAACACAGTTGACGTTGTCCAACTTGAACACGAACGCTAACATAATCACGTTCGATAAGGCAGATAATTTCTGCAGCTTTACGGATTTCATGAAAAATTATGGAGGTGACATTCCAACAGTGGATTTCAAGTAAGTAAATCCTATTTATTTTTAAAGTTAAAATTCTGTACGTTTTATTATTATTTCAGCCAGATCTAAGGCTAAAAGACATGTAATATGCAATAGCTATTATGTCAAAATGCTAAAATGTAAGGAATCTAAGGCCACGTGACATTTCGGAAGTATATGTCAACTTCATATATTTTGAACATTTCGACGGATATTTTCACTTTGTCTAAGTTAACTTATCTTGTAACGTGCTTACAATCACAAAAGCTTTTAGCAACTTATCACCAATATTCTTTGCTAAATGTATTTTGTTGACAACACGATAACCATATTTTTTTTATATTTGAATTCAGAATCTATAATGATTTCATAATCATATTATTATAAATAAAATCAAATAAAAAAAAATCCGCTCAAAAATGTCTTTGACACTCCAGTATTTGTTCCATGTTTCTTGCACTCTCCTGTCTATTTTTATTTCGTTGGATAGTCTGTCAAAACTAATTGTTTGTTCCAAATATTTGTATTGTACCGTGTATTCCAGCGGATCTTAATTAACTCTTATTGGTATTTTTATACTATTTGTCATCTACATGGTCTTGGTGAGATTGATTTCCAGTCTTACATTTGCACTAGCTATCTGTAAGGACTCAATCATACTCTGTAGATGTGAGCTTGTTTCCGATAATAATATTATGTCGTTTGCGAACCTTAGACGGCTTAAGAAGGCGCCATCTACATATATGCCCAGTTTAGCTTGTTTATTATGACTTCCAGGATGATTGTAAATATTTTCGGAGATAGCGGGTCGCCCGCCCGTTTACGCTCTTTCTTATAGGTAGCTTGAAATTAGACATTTTAGCTTTATTATCCCTAAATTGCTCTTATATATGCTCTTGATGACTTCAATATACACCTCATAAACTCCTTGTTCTTTCAGACTTTCCTAAGTGCTTGCGCGTAATACCGTGTCGAAAGCTTTCTGGTAGCCAATAAATGCAAGGTATTTGGGTCTTTGTTGTTCTTGATATTTTTCTATAGTCAGTTCAAGGTTGTGGACTGTAGATGAGGTCTAGTGTAGAAAATCCTTCCTGAAGCCTGCCTGTTTTCTAAAACTAACTTCGCACGTCGTCATAACCGCTACTAAAGTGCATTACTTTACAACAGACTAAACAATAAACTGAACATACATACATTGAATAAGTTTAAATGTTCGTTATGGTATTCATTCCACATCTTTTAGTCTCACATCACACATCATCAGCCTATTAATGTTCCCACTGCTGGGACACAGGCCTCCTCTCTGTGAGAGGGAATGGGCCGTAATCCACCACGCGGGCCCAGTGCGGGTTGGTGGATGTCACATGTCTTCGAATTTTTGGTTCTAGGACATGCCGGTTTCCTCACGATGTTTTCCTTCACCGTTTTGAGAGCAGTGGTGAAGAAATAATTTACACAAAGTAAAGCGCCTGCCTGGGCTCGAACCCACGACCTACAACTTGTAAGTCGCGGCCGATACCACTGGGCCACCACTGCTCTTAGTGCTCCTTCTTTTAGTCTACTTACGTTTTATAACACTTTACAAACCATACCTTCATATCTTTTAAATATAACAGTATTCATACACATAGAACATAAACTTTTATTGAGTTAAATATGAAATCAACAATAAAATAATTGCGATCAATAAAATGAAGTCTGACATAAATGAGTAGAAACTAAATAAGGTCCGCTAGTTTCTAAACAAATTTAGTTTTTTTGCCGTGTAATAGTTTATATTTTTGATCTACTTCGATTTTCGATTAAATTACAATCACTCAGGATAGTCAGGATACGCCACTATTTTTATGTAACGATAAAGTGACAACCCCCAAATATGTTTTTGTTATTAAAACGGAGTACGATTTTAAGTAATTTGTATGTCTACCTCCTTCATGGTCTATCGCATTATTACACAATAAAATATTCAATAAATACTATAAAAACAATGTGATTCCAGATGTTCAGACTTCGACCCTGAACACTCAATAGCGTTCATGATAACAACGAGTGGCACTACAGGCCTGCCGAAAGCTGTAGCTCATTCCCATAAGTACTTCGCCATGCATATGCCATACTATTGGTATGTACTGGGTTTTGTTTATTATGTGTGGTATTTCTTCTGTTCTGCTTATCTTCTCTTACTTCCTTTATATGTCTCTATATAATTTATTCTTTCATTGTCTGTGGCTCTGATAGCCCAATTATTATTTGAAACCAGCGCAACGGCTCTTTCAGCCATAATCTCAGTAGGTAGTTTCTTCAACCTCTTTTTAGCCGTTCCACACAATCCATCCTTATAGTTCCTTTGTTCTCCTTGAATCTGCAGGGTCAACATTAAATAAAGTACTTAGTTAAACTTCATAGATGAAAATTTTGAATTCTGTATTCATACATTTCAAGTTACTACAGGTAATGCGGGGTCAACAGCCGCTGGTTTTGTAGTTACTTCAATATTGATATCATCACAACTGAGAGATTTCGCTTGCATTTGTATCTTTGTATTGACTTACATGTATTTCACCCCAGGAGCCAATTCAAGAAATTTCCAACTCCAACGCGCCTCGTCTTGATTTCTTCAGCACTACAATGGTCTACGGCCTTATGCAGTTTCATCAGATCGCCAATACTACGGTATACACGGCTTCAAACCTCAGCAACGATTACACAAGAGCATGCTTATTATCTTATTAACACATATAAGGTAAGCTGCAGTTTTATGAAAGGTAAAGCACTCCTGGACACAGGGACCACTCCCAAATGTCACCACACTAAGCTCTGCGCTTTTATATAGACTAAAAAATAAATCCTTTTAAGGTAGTCAGCCCACGTGACTGGTACTACTCATCTGCCCAATGTCCACTTTAAATATTTTCTTGCCGGATCTTATACTTTAGCTTAGCTCGTTAAGTAACATTTTAATAACCTTGAATTGTTTTCTTACAGCCAACCTACTCAATCTTAAGCCCTACAATGATGTCGTTACTTCTGAAGCATGATTGCCGAGATAATTGTGACTTCACGTGCTTTGAGCTAATTATGCTGTGTGGCTTTTCTGTAGCACAGAGCTTGATTGAAGAAGTAAAGGTTTGTATCTTCTCGTGAACCCGAACTTTGTCATTCAATGAAATCCATGACAAAAGAAACGATGGATTTACTATGTAAAATTGATATGAACAGAAAGATGGTGACTACTGAGATTACGACTAATAATAATAGTCCTTAAGAACGAATTCCGGGACTGTGTGCGCAAACAAAGCTATGCACAACCTTATTTTGGTGTCTTAGATCGTCCAGTAAATTATGACGCTCTGGGTGAAGCGGGAGGGCGTGTCAGACTTTTACTGACTAAAACCCATCCGTGTTCCTTCAGTTGCTTGTGTCAGGGCCGCGGTAACTATCTGTCAAATTTTTCCGCGACCCAGACAGGCATTGGCCCTGGCGGACCCCGTCAGTTTTTGCTGACATCTCTTTGAGGTGCGCGTGGAACACTACGCGCCGTCAACTCGGGTCTGGTCCTTATCGGAGGACGAGGTATCCATTACTCGCCGTCCGCAAGCCCGCACCTACGGTGGCCGGGAATCAGCTTGCGACTCCTGACGCCCAGGGCGTCTCCTTCGGTAGCTTGGGGCTTGATGGCGTCTCAGTTGCTTCTTCCTTACGCGTCTCACCTCCTCCTTCGCGAGTATTACTGCTTCGCAGAAGGAGGTGACAGCTTCCTATTCTCACTTGCTCCGTACCAACCGGACGCGAGAGGTCGCCTCCGCCGATTGCCTCCACAAGGACACGGTGTTGCTCTGCCCAAGCGGGGCAGACCGCCACCGTATGCTCTACCATGTCCTCCGGGCAATCAACACAATGGTGACACCCGGGCGTTTCCTCCCGCCTTATCTTGAACAGGAATATCCCGAAATAGCCGTGTCCAGTGAGGACTGCGTCTGGAGGAAGGTGAGGACGCCGTGGCGCCTCTCAAGCCACTTCTCAAAGAGGGGCCTTTTCGCCGCAATTGTGGCGTGACCAGGGTATGCACTCCCTGTTACTTCATTCTTATAGTTCTATGATCTGATGTTTCGACATGACCGAAAAAAGATCAGGTGTAGCGCCGACTATTTGTTGGGTTAAAGGGCTATGTTTAAAATAAAAAATAATTTTAAGGAAATCCGCCCAGTAATTCGCCACAGTTACAGAATAGGGCTAATCGAGTGGATCAACAATTAGTTTTTATATCGTTGTAAAACTGAACTTACATTTGCTTTCAGACTATTTTGCCAAATGCGGAAGTACTGAATATCTTCGGCATGAGTGAGCTGGCTGGGCTTGCATTCTACGGAATCAATCCTGCGCCAGGCTCCTGTGGCAAGCCAATAGGATGCTTCCAATATCAGGTAAGAAGGACCATCAGTTTAAACTCTGATATCGAATACCTTTAAACGAGAAATTCTTGTATATCAAGGTTCACCCGAGCAGAGCTCGGTCTCCCAGGTACTTTGTAGTTATGGGCAAGGACTCTTCACTTTTTTTATCTGCCACCCGCGTGGAATTAGCACATATTTCTTCTAATATCTTTCATCGTCATCATGATCAGCCTTTTTAATGTTCCCACTGCTGGGGCACATGATAGGCCTCCTCTCTGTGAGAGAGAGAATGAGGCTTAATTCGCCACGCGGGCCCATTGCGGGTTGGTGGATGTCACATGTCTTAGAATTTTTGGTTCTAGGACAAGCCGGTTCCTCACGATGTTTTCCTTCACCGTTTTGAGAGCAGTGGTGATAGAGAAATATTTTTTTACAAAGTAAAACGCCCACCTGGGTTCCACCCCCTACTGGGCCACCACTGCTCTAATATCTTCATTTTTAAATTTCTGTTTTTACTTAGAAATTTGAATGCGCTGTTCATGGATTTTATTACGATTTTAGATTATGAATACCGAAACACATCAAAAAATTTACGAGCCGAACGTTCCAGGCGAATTGTGGATCAAAGGATCATGCCCATTTAAGGTAACATTGTTCACTTAACACCTTAACTGCCAAGTGACCGACAAACAATACATTTTCAATTGTGTCTCATTGCCTGGCAGTTAAGGTGTTAATACATTAAATTATCTCAATGTTTATTCCTAAAGTCAAATAATATAAAATATACAACCGTCTTCCAAACAAAAACACTACAAAACATTAAAAAACTACAACCGAATTCCAAAAACACTACAAAGTCAAGTTATTTAAGACTTTGTAGTGTTTTTGGAAGTCAGTTATATTTATTTGTAAACAAGTTTTTTAGTAAAGTCGTACATAACGCTCAAGTGATGCCAGAATAAATTAACCGAATAACATGCAACTTTAACATAACCGCAGCCCAGCGAGCACGGCCTACTGTGACATGGCTTAAGTCACACTTTTTATCACAGTTTGGGCGATAAAGCCATTTTGTCATAAATGGTAGCACGGCGGCGTGAGATATTTTTTCACGTAAAGCGCGACATGCCTTTCTTGATGCTGACTTCATAGTGCGACATAATCTGAATAGACGACCAAATAAAATAATACGTATAAAAGTGTGCCGTTCATACAAATAAACAACTTTTTAATTTTATTGGGAACAAATTAACATTTGACCCACGACCATAGACTTATGCACACTTTACTTTTCTTTGTTTGTTTGATAACATAGTAAGTGTTTTTAGAAAGATATAATTATTGTGAAAATTTTAATAATTACTTAAAAATATAATAGCTTGGACCCTGTTCCCGATACCGATGGGCCCCTATTTTTTATATTTTAAATGTTTTTGGGAGTTTTATTTAAAAAAATATTTTAAAATGTAGAAAGTAAAAAGAATGTGGAATAAAAGAAAATTATTATAAAAAAATAATAATCAAAATAAAAATGATAATTAAAAATAAGAATAATATAAAATTAATTAACAATCCTGTAACATTTCAATTAATTAATAAGCATTGATAACCACACACAAAATAAATTTATTGCCGTTTGGTGCAATAATTAGAAGGAAAATATTTTTTTTTCAACTATATAATTTTATCACCACCTCTGAACGAAAGTGATACATTTTTCTCAATCATCTGTCAAAATGTGACATTTGTGACAAAATGGGTGCGCCCGTATTAGCAATTAAGACCCGATGAGTCCCAAATAAACGTCAGGAAATTTGCTCACGCCGCCGGTACAAGTATTTAAGACAAAATGGCTTTATCGCCCAAATTGCGATGAAATGTGTGACTCAAGCCTTGGCATAGTAGCAACAAGAAAGGCATGTTGCGCCTTTAAAATATGTCACATGGTTGACCCGTGCTAGCATAAATGACAAATTGTAAGGCATGGATAAATTTTATCATGTCTTGTCACAAACGTCTTGGGTTTGCCATGCTCGCCGGGCTAGATTGAGCGTACCAGGGTGAACTATACTCATCTGTGTACCATAAAAAAACTTTATCTACACTCACAACGTGATGTTCTAAATATGTATTCAAAAAATATTGTATAAACACGTACTTTATATTCCTGGATCGGTAAAATTAAGAAAAAATACCATTACAGTGCAACATTTTCCTTCGATTTTCAAACTGCATCATAATAGTTATTTGTTATACAAGAGTGCAAAGTTGCTTTTTAACCGCGTGTTCAATTTTGATGACCGAGCAAGCGAAGGATTCTAAAATTGAATCACGAGCGCAGCGAGTGATTCAAAATTAGAATCCTGAGCGTTAGCGAGGGAATCAAAAGAGCACGAGGTGAAAAATCTTTGCACTCGAGTGCAACACGTAACTTTTCATTCCACCTCAGCGAGGAAATGACTAAATGAAAACGTTTACAATCACAAGATAGGTACACTTTTATTTCAGTTTAGGTATTAATTACTACATTATGACAGGTAAGTATTACAGAATAATCTTTTAATTATAACAAAATAATACTAAGGTATAATTAAGAAAATTTTAAAGTAACGTTGCTACAGTTATTGTTGAGGGAGAAAGCTCATTTGCGCATTATTAACAGTTTCAGTCAATTCTGTTGGCGTCAAACAAACTTCCTCGTCGCTAGAATCACTCATTTTAGTTTTTTCACTTGTTTTCAAGTTTCTTGTTTTTAATATAAGGTTTAACAATGACGTGAAAAAATGCCGCGTAAAGAACCGCGTACAAAGCAAATTGAAAAAAGAACACCAAGAAGGTTCCGAGTCTGAGTTTTTACCAATTTAAAAAAAGTTGTATGATATATTCGGCACCATAGAGGTAGCAGTAAATAGGTTTAATGTTTTTTTTTATTCACAAACTTAGTGCACACGATGTTCTAAATTAAATTAACTTTATCCTCTAGTGAATAAAAACGGCTTTTCCACTCAGATATTGAAGATTAAAAATACTCTTTCCGAGATGGTGGGATGAAAAATAACTTTTTAATTTTATAGCACACTTTTACTTTTTATTTATTGGCGCTTATGAGCTCATTGACATTGACAGTCGTGATGCAATGCGATAACTATTACAGATTCAGATTATATACTATAATTCATAATTAACACACTAATTCAATTAGTATTATATTGTATTATTAATTACAATAATTAACATACTAAGCTACTTTTATGTTCTATTTTAATTATTGTATTATTAATTACAATAATTAACATACTAAGCTACTTTTTGGAGTCTAATATAGTCCCTCCTGCCAAATTAATTATTTTTCTTTCGAAGCCAACTTGGAAAATCTTTTTACCCAATATGAGCATACAATTATTCTCGGAGACTTCAACACTTGTCAGCTAATGTGCGATTAGCGCAGCCGTAAACTCCAATCTCTCTCTCTCCAGTCTCTTCTGTTAATATGCACATACTTACGTTAAATGCTACTCACAATGCTCCTCACTGTTCTCCTTCTCTATTAGATCTCATCCTAGTTTCTGACCATAATAAAGTAGCCACCCATGGACAGCTTTCTGCTTCTTTTTCCTAACATGACCTCATTTATCTCTCCTATAAGATTCGACCTCCTAAACGCAAGGCCAAATTTGTTTCTCTTCGTAGTTTTAAAAACATTGATTTGGAGCGTTTGAGAGCTGATGCGGATGGCATTGACTGGTCTTCTGTGTTGGCCTGCGAGGATATGGACACACACATTGTACTAAATATTGATTTTGGTGTACAATAAAGAATTAAGAAAGAAAGCACCGAACATTGCTGTAAGAAAAAGATAAACTGATTGAAGGACAAAATTAGTTTTGCCATTTTGCCATTGGAAAACTGTTGTCACCAAATATCGCTCCATTTGTTGCGGTTAGTTTACCAACTGCAAATAAGTTGATAGTAGTCATTGATGTATTAAAAAGAGGAAGATACGGGACTGCTCACAGCGCTTGGTCCTACTAATCTAAGTGAATGCCCGTAGCGGGTACTCAGTCGCGCACGGCACATTGTTGATCACACAGCTCATTAATTTCAGTGTTTTTATGGTTTTTTTTGCCATAAATACGCATCAAAATGACTTCTTGTGTAGCTAAACAGTGTGTTCGCGCCACTTGTAGGTGCGAATATTGTTTAGTAACCCACATTTCTCTTAATATTTTATCTACCCATTCTTGTCAATTTTCGCTGCATTTAATAGTCTACGTTTTGCCCTCGTCGAGGGTAGCCTTACCGCTCGTGATAGTCAACCGCCTGGCTATCCACCCTGGATTCCTCACCAGCTGTGAGATCACACCGCTTTATAAAACCGCATCGTCTGCAATCGACTATCGTCGCCGTCGGATTCGTGGTGATCACCTCTGATCATCACCTTGAGCCAGCATCACGTGGCTCACCGTTCTATCGCACCGCATACAGTCCACTCTCGCGTCAGCAAATTGTGCCAGTACGCAGGGAACTTCAAATCAAGTCGTCCAGTGGAACAGAGAAGGAGCGCTGCCAGGATTAACCAGAACGAGCACGAGGAAACCCGCCTCTGAGGTTAGTTGTAGCTTTGTTTAATGCAGCATCTCTCTCAGCATACCGACCCGTCCATTTTCCCTAGGTCTAGGCTATCTACTTCTTGAACCTAGCGCACCGCACGTGCCTTGGCGTGCTCAGTGCTATTACTGCGCTGCCGCGCCGACACAGTGTTTAAATAATCCCAGGAAGAAAAATAAGTCACACGGGATAGCTTACCACTCGTAAGTACAGTTAAAAAGGTTAATTTGTTGAAAATTACAATTATATTAAATGTTTGCTTCGCCATATTTGTGAGAGCGAGATAGATATTACAAACATGCGCGAGAGACACGATACGCACATATTGCAATGTCATTTCATTCGCAATAGTAAACATTCGGTGATTTGGCCAACATTCGGCGGCTAACGCGATTTCGCTTGCACTAGCACCAGCGCCGTCTCATATCTCTGTCCTTGTCTATCGGTAACTGTAGGTTTGGGACTGGTGAGATGACACTGAACACAGATGTGTGAGTTTCGGTGCATGTAGTTGTGCGCCGAGCCCAGGTTTTCTGGTCGCCATGTTAGCGCGTAACGTATCTTCCTCTTTTTAATACATCAATGATAGCAGTCGTTTTTTTTATGTAGCTACAAATGTACGGTTACGAATTTTTTGTTTTTTTTTATAGTATCGTACTTGACCACTATCTCACCTGATGGTAAGCGATGATGTGGTTGACGGTGTAACACGCTTGCCAAGAAGTAACCTTTTCACTCTTTACTTAAAAACCCCGAGGTTGTAGCTATCGGGAAACACAGTTTAACACAGACTCCGACATGGAATTCCACGCCTTAGCTGTACGCATAATGAAAGTATTTCCAAAATGTTTGTGCGTATGGATGGGATGTCCACCATGTACCGATGGCGCATTGCCTTGTAGTCCGTTGATGAAACGGGCTAGACGAAATTAGATCAAGCAATTCCATCGGACACTCCCTGAAATACATCCGATAAAAAACCGACAAGCTGGCAACTCGGCGACGATGTTCAAGGCTCTGGAGCTTTGACTCTACCAGTGCCTAATTGACGACGAGCCTCGTGGCCTGTTTTTCGATCGACTCTAGTACATCAAGCTGGTACTAGGCAGATGCGTCACAGCGATGAGAACAGTATTCCATGCAAGATTGAACTTGCGCTTGATACAACTTAAGCAACTGTTCTGGCGTGAAGTACCGTCTCACCTTCGCAAGGATCCTCAAATTTTTGGCTGCCAGTTGAGCTTTTGCCTCAACGTATGGACCAAAATTTAGTGTCAATGTCAACGTTACGCCAAGAAGCTCAAGATGGTTGTCTCGTTATCGGTACGGTTACGCCTCGGAAAGATGAAGCCGGGTGAAATAATTCGCTCTTTTCTGCGAAGAAAAGACACGCGTGTGTTTTAGCGGCATTTAGCTTGACCATATTGGCATCGTCCCATTCGGAAACTGCCTCCAAGGAGCTCAAGCGCTCCACCATGGCCTCACGTAGAGACCGGACCTGAGGACCAGTAGCCCGTGCGTTGGACAAGTAACTCTCAGCAACATTACTGTCGTCTGGTTTTAGTAGCTCATTTATGTGCGGCAAGAATAATGTCGCTAAGAGTACTGACCCCTGAGGGACTCCGTCATTAATATGCAATTGGTCCGACAAGCAGCCATCAATAACTACTCGAAAAGACCGACCCCTCAGGGATTCTGTAATCTAATCACACAGACCAGCTAACCAATAAGGCTTTCGTTCCAAACCCAATCGAAAGCCTTCGAGATGTAGAGGGAGACGGCAAGTGCTTCCCCATACCTCTCGATGGCCTCACCCCAGATGTGATGGCATACACTAGAAGATTCCCGGTGGACCGATTTCATCAGAAGCCGTTTTGGCGGTCACTAAAGATGTCGTTAGATTCTAGGTATGCCAGGAGCTTACTATTAAGTACGCGTTCAATACTCTTACAGAGATGGGTCTATAGTTGGCCGGGTCAGCCCGACTGTCTTTCTTGGGTACGGGTTGGGTACCGTCAGGTACGCTAGCCTTATTTACGTCGAGATTACGCACCCTACGTACGTTCTTTTGATGGATGTGAATATCCGACATACTCGTCTCGCTCTCAACTCATTTTGAAGGGTAATCTTAAATCGTGTCCTACTATTAAATTTAATGACGTTCCCATAAAAAGGAAGCAGTCCGTGTGCTATCTTGGTCTAGTGTTAGAGAGGAATTTTGCATTTATAGATCAAATAGTCGGTGAAAAAGCAAAAAAAAAAATCTATGCCTTAACGAAAATATCTAAATCTACGTGGGGTCTGTCTTTTTTAACTTTAAAAACTATTTATGGGGCTACTTACTTGGGTTGTATGTGCTATGGGGCGCCTGTTTGGCTGATAGGGCCACCATAGGGGCGGTACGACGTGAATTACTTCAAAGTCAGCGTTTGGCTTTGATATTCTTATGCAAAGCGTACAGGACGGTTAGTACTGAGGCCTTACCGATACTTGCTGGTGTACATCCGGTCGACCTTGAAGTGCAGCGACGTGCTGCAATGTACTATTCCGCACGAAAGACCGCGGACGCGAACTTTTTAACGCGGAGTGACCGTGAGAAAATCTCTAGATTATTTAAACCACCTATTGACGTCTCGGAAGAACTTTTATCCGAATGGCAATGTAGGTGGGATAATTCCATCAAGGGCCGACACCTCCACCAATTCTTTCCATCCGTTCGCGTGTGGCTGGCCAGCACGTGGCTGGAAGTGGATCACTGTGTTGCCCAATTTCTCACGGGACATGGTAACTTTAAAAGTAAATTATTTTCGTTCAAGCTCGTTGCCTCGCCTTTATGTCAGTGTTCTACATCTGACTGCGACTATGTACAATCTGCACATCATATCTTATGGGAGTGTATTCTTTGGCAGAATGAACGTAATATTATGTTGAATAATGTACAGGCTGCATCAGGAGTTGTTTACTATACGGACCTTGTGGAAACTAGAACAAATTTCCGTGCGTTAAAGCGTTTTTGCCATACCTATTATTGGAACCAAATATAACAGCTCACAATGTTAGGACCCTTTAATATGTATTAATGCAAATTTTTTATCCGTGGTGCTAGGCAACTGGGCTTATCCCAGTTGTATATGACCCTTTGTGCCTATTGGCTTTGTTTGTTCTGTCACCTGCTTGATATGGAGGGAAGTGGAAATTTTCATTTTTCCTACTCCTCCGTTATTCTTTTCTGATTAATTTCGTTGCGGGATCCAAGACAGGTAAATTCATTCTCCGGGACTTCGTCGAGCTTCATTGCCTCGGCGCTTTTCTGGTGGTCGCCACTGTTGATTCTGGCTTTCAGGAGTTGCAGTGGTTTGGGAATAGTGCGGCGGGATTGTCCCAAAAAAAACTCGTCTCGCATCCATCAGGAGAAGGAGGGGGGCGCGTGCCACTACGATTCAGATGCAAAGATGCCGCAAAAAGAGATGCAAACAAATTTGCTTTCTCCTCAGCGGAGATAGCCAAGGACCCATCGGGTTTCAGCAGTGGTGGAAGTGAGGGATGGCAGAAGTTTGATTCAACCGATTTAGCCAGGGACCAAAACGCTATACTACCTGCTGGGTAGGAAGCAACTTTGATCCCTATCCGGCTAATGTTGTGGAACCGAGCCCTTCGCAAGATATTCTTGCAGGACTTGGTAGCCCTGTAAGTTGTAGGCTCTCTTCCTCTCACCAACGTCACTCGACTTGCGCGTTCGAGAGTCGACCCAGACATGGCACGCCTCATGTTTATCCGCATCGGCGTGATTACACTCAGTGTCAAACCAAGGTCGGTCTTGTCTAGATATTGTTTTACAGTTTTTTTTGTTTTATTTACTTGGACATTGCTTCAACCACATCATCGCTTACCATCAGGTGAGATAGTGGTCAAGCGCAAGCCTATTGACGATAAAAAAAAAAAAAAACATTGCTTCGTGCATATTTCATTTTTGATTCTTGGTTAACGGGAAGTATCCCATAGGTTTTGCTTCCCTTATATTGGCCATATTTTTTGATTGCTTAGATTTAGAAGTTTTACATTTTATCAGATCATTGAATTGCAGACTAAAGTACCTAAAATAAAATAATTTCAACTTGATACCTTCAGTCATTCCAGAGAAAAAGTTGACACACGGACAGTCAGAAAATGAGGTGATGCTATAAGGGTTTCTTTTTTACCCGTCTGCCGAAGGATGGTAATGTGTTTATCAGTCTATGTATGTATGTATGTTTGTTCCTATGTGGCGTTCTAGAGACCAAACACGTTGGCCGATTTTTATGATTTTTACTTCAATCTATTCGTCTTAACCCTGCGAGTGTCACTGGCTACATTAAAATTGGAAAAGAAAAAAATGGCGGATTTTGAGAGCAATTTTGTGGGCGAAAATATTTTACTCCAAGACCCATCGTTTGGGGTATCAAAATAAAGGGTTTTAGGAGGTGATTTCAAAACTATCAAACACTTTTATGTTTAAATGTATCCAATTCTAAAAAAAAAAAACTAAAAAGTTTTAAATAAAAAAAGTTAATTCAAAACCCCGACTGCTTAAAAAGCGAACTAAAATGACTTAAACAAGAAGAAAATCTGTATGTCTATCTGTATGCTGTGCAGTCGGAGGCTGGTTTTGGTCAGCCAGCTCGCGAATATGGATCCTCCGACTGCACAGCATGATTTTCTTCTTGTTTACGTCTTTTTAGTTCACTTTTTAAGCAGTCGGGTTTTTTGAGTTTTTTAATTAACTTTTTTTTCCTTTTGAGGAACGGAACCTTAAAATGAAGGCGAAATCTTTCAGGACATGGAGCCAGCTGAGAAATTGCCGCAAAATTATACGATGCTAACTTCTTTATATCTCATTTTCAGGGGTATTACAACGATATTGAAACCACGAAAGAAACCTTCACAAAAGATGGCTGGTTGAAAACTGGAGACGTTTTCTACAGAGATGAAAACTGGAACTTTTTCTACGTGGATCGGATCAAGTTACAGCTGAAGTGCATGTATATGACGGTAAAAACAATTCGAGTTTTAATGCCTATTTCTACTATATTCGCCTTTTATTTTGAAAATAATAATTTACAGTACCATCGTGGCAGTGAGGTTGGATGGGATCATCTTTTGTAAAAATCTTAATGCGTATCACAAAATTCATCTACTTACCAAGTTTCAACAGCATAGTTCTTAAGGTTTCGAAAAAAAGTGGCTGTGACATACGGACGGAAAGACAGACAGATATACAGACAGACATGACGAATCTATAAGGGTTCCGTTTTTTGCCATTCGGCTACGGAACCCTAAAAAGAGTAGATTGTTACAAACATAAATACATCGTTTTGTCTAAACATACATAATATCATTCTTGCATGCCTCAGAGGGTAGACCGAGAATCAAATATCCATTAAAAAACACATATGACTAAGATTGGATGGTAACAAGACGTAACTATGGTGTAATAATGACCCCACCAAAAACATAAAAATGTGAAAATCACCAAACTCGACAAAAACATAAATGTGAAAAAAAGTTAATAAAATCAAAAAACCCGACTGCTTAAGAAACGAACTAAAAAGGCGTACTTAATCAAGAAGAAAATTATGCTGTGCAATCGGAGGAAACATATTTGTGAGCTGGATGACTTAAACCATATTATTATTATAGCAAGTTTTATATCCTTTCTAATTTCGCCTATGGACTTAAAATAATTTATTATTTTCCTAGATATTGAATTTCTAACTAATAATCTTGAAAAATTTAAATTCAAATTCAAATATTTTTATTTGTACAATATAGGTAAATAAAAGGTACAGATGTCAATAATAATAAAATGAACGCTATGTCTTGCCGTCAACGGCGTACAAATATTCTACTTATAATTTTTAATTAATAATTGGTAAGAAATAATAAAACATTCAAAATTAATAAATTAATTGTCATAAGATTACAATTTGTCTTCCAGGTACTCATTGAAATAAATAAACGCTATGTCTTGCCGTCAACGGCGTACAATTATTCTAATTATAATTTTAATTAATAATTGGTAAGAAATAATAAAACATTCAAAATTAATAAATAAATTGTCATAAGACTACAATTTGTCTTCCAGGTACTCATTGAAATAAATAAACGCTATGTCTTGCCGTCAACGGCGTACAAATATTCTTATTATAATTTTAATTAATACTTGGTAAGAAATAATAAAACATTTAAAATTAATTAATAAAATGTCATAAGATTACAATTTGTCTTCCAGGTACTCGTTGACTGTATAGTAAGCTTTCTCGCCCAATAGATCAAGAAGAGCCTTTTTAAAGTGGTTTATGCTGTCAAGATCTCTTATTGTAATGGGCAACTTATTATATAACTTGGGTGCCATTCCTAAAAAGCTTAATTATTATTAATTTAGAAAATTATTATTGTCATAATCTATGAAATGTTTTATAAAAATTTGTGTTCCTTAGTCGCCTTTTACGACACCCACGGGAAGATATGGGTTGGTGAAATTATTAACGTCCAATACCATACAGAACAATTGGATTGTTAAATACACATAATTTATTTTTTATGTTATATCAATTGTGTCCCATAGGGAATAGCCTAAGTATCGTAGTTTTAATAAGGCAACAACGGATTGCGCGTTTTTCGTAACAGTTGCTCAGGGCACTATTTAGTCAAATCGGGCAATGTAATGGACTTCCAAAACATTTATCTTCTATATTATTAATAATTCAAACTCTCTCTATTCCTGCACAGATATCACCCTTAGAAATAGAAAGAGTTATCTGCAAGCATCCTGGCGTGTTAGACGTTGCCGTGACAAGTATCCCTCACTTCGAGATTGGTGACCTGCCTGTTGCGTTTGTCGTCCCACAACCAGGGGTACGCCTCAGTGCGGATGAGATCAAGAATCTGGTTAAAGGTATGACAATAATGTACTTTGCTTACTTAATTACTTCTATATTCTAAGCTTAACATGATAAGGAGGAATACGAAAATTACGTTTTGTTACTCCTCCGCTGTTATTTTCTGATTACTTTCTTTGTGAGGTCCTAGAAATTTTAATAGTTTCTCCGTTACTCAGTCAGCCTTGCCTCGATGCTTTCTGTGGTACCCACTGCTAATTCTAGTTTTCAAGACTTGCAGTGGTTACAAATAGTGGGGCGAGAATGTCCAAAAATAAGCTTATCCACTGTAACTGTTCCTCCTGTAGTGAAAAAGTCCACGTCCAAAATTGTCCTGCATTTCCAACCATAAGATATCCAACATAACTTTTCGGTCACTCCAGGCAGTTGGGGGTTTTACAGTCGGTAATAGCTATTAGCTGACCCACCCTTAAAACGAACGAATTCGAACCCTCTGCATGTAGCATTAAGGATTATTTATTTTGTATGAGTCGAAGTAATATACAGTCTTCACCGTCGACCATATCATCGCTTACCATCAGGCGAGATAGTGGTCAAACGCAAGCCTATAGATAAATAAATACGTATAAATAAGTTTATCAGTCGAGCGCTACTCCATGAACAAATAAAACTAAAACACGCAAATATGATCTTTAAAACGTGCGCGTTAGGATATTTATAACTATTTGATATCTGATTTTGATTTTAATGCTATAAGACTAAAAGTTTATCAATAATTAGTGTCATTGCACCTAATAGCTTATTTTAATTAGCTATAAAATATTATAGCTTATTATAATATATATTAGGTAAGACAGTTAATGTGGTGATGTTATTGTTAATAAATAGAAATATTTCAAATTTTTGAACATATAACATATTTGTTCACTACAAAACACTTTTTAAGTATGTAACAGATGACTTAACTACTATTAGAAAAAAAATGGGTATTTTATACGCACTACCTATTGAAACGATTAAACTGTTTTTTGGTCGCGTTTACAACTTAAATAAAAAATCAAGCTTCCCATAATTAGTTTAGTATTCTAACTTCTTTTCTATGTTTTTGCTTTAAATATATGACAAGTAACTATTTATTTTTATTTTTTTGTTAACATAGGTAAATAAATACAGATCTTAAGATAAAGAATTAATGGAATTTTACAGACCGATTTCCTTGATACCAATATTCTCAAAAATAATTGAAAATATATTTATAATGAACTCAATTTATACTTAGACTCAAATCATATTCTATGTAACGAACAAAAAGGGTTTCGAAGAAATAATACAATTAACATGGCAATTTTCGACTTCTTGCATACGGTTATGACTAACATGGATACAAATACTCCAGCGTGTGCGATATTCTGTGACATGACTCAAGCATTTGATTGCGTGGACCATAATATTTTACTGAAAAAGCTTGATGCTTATGGTGTTAGAGGGAACGTTTTTGAGCTCTTTAAATCGTACCTAAAAAACAGGAAACAAATAACCGAAATAAGCAGAATAAACATTAACACAAAAAGAGAAAAAATATTTCATTCTGAGGAACGTAATATTGTCTACGGAGTTCCACAGGGAAGTATACTAGGACCACCGCTTTTTACGATTTACATAAATGACTTTCCAAAGGCAATAACGCATCCGATGACACTGTTTGCGGATGACAGTACAATAACAATACCGTGTAATCAAATACATTTTTATAAACAGGACATAAATACAACATTAAATAAAACTATAGATTGGTTAGATAATAATAATTTAAAAATAAATTTAAGCAAGACGATAATTATGCATTTCAGTCAGCGAGTACTGACCTTTCCTAATTTTGACATAACATATAATAATATTACAATTGACACAGTTAACACAACCAAGTTTCTAGGACTGTCAATAGACCGTAGTTTAAATTGGAAGACGCACATAGAAGCCCTAACTAAAAGAATAAGCAGTAGTGCGTACGCCTTGTACACACTATCTCGAACCGTTAATATAGATGCGCTCTTAACCGCTTACTACGGACTAACTGAATCGGTTCTCAGATATGGGGTTATCTTTTGGGGTAACTCAACGAACAAAGAATTTGCGTTTAAATCACAAAAGACATGCCTAAGAGCCATGTTTAAGTTAAAAACCACCGAGAGTTGTAAGCCCTATTTCGTCCGTTATAAGATATTAACATTGCCATCTATTTATATTCTGGAAACGGTAATGTTTGTTAGAAATAATAGTGGCTTATTTTTACGTATGGCAGATGAATTTCCGAGAAACAGGCGTGATCAAAGTCAGCTCTGTCTGCATAGCAGTAGAACGGCACTTATGCGCAAAAGTGTTTTTTGCATGGCTCCAATTGTTTATAATAAGCTACCCAAAAGTTGGAGGGACCTTAATAATGTGCAACTGAAGAAACAATTAAAGTCGTTTCTAAGTACCAGGGCTTACTATAGTATTAGCGAATTTCTGGCAGAATCTTTTATTTTGACATAGATTGTTATTACTATTTTTGGCAATAATTGTTTTTGATTATTTTTTTACAGGTTTTGACATACATTGTTTTTAACTTATTTTTACTAAAATTGATTGATTTTTTGCCATAGATTTGACATATTACATTAGACATATATTTTTTGACATTGTTAATTTTTACTTTTGACATTTGAAATTATATTTACATAGATTTGACATTTGCTTATTATTTTTAGTATTATTATTTTCTATTTCTTTTTACTGTTGACATTTGACATTATTTTACATAGATTTGACATTTGCTTAATATTTTTGATATTGTTATTATTTATTTTTCTTTTACTGTTGACATTTGGAATTATTTTTACATAGATTTGACGTTTGCTTTTATTTTTGACATTTTTATTATATATTTTTTTGTTTTCTTTTTACTGTTGACATTTGGAATTATTTTATTTTTAAATTCATAAGAGGAATTAATTATTATCATTTTTTTTTTTAATAATATTTGCACGCCATAGTATGGCAAACATGGCTGAACCTATGTTTCTTTTTGTCATCCTGCATGCAAGTGTAATGATTTGTTTTATGTTTACACATGTTTGGGCAAATAAATATATATTATCTTAAAGATAAAGATAAAGAAGTAGAAGAAGTATGTAAGGATCGTAGCAGGTGGCGTTCTGTAGTTTCTGCCTACCCTCATGGGAAAAAGGCGTGAGTTTATGTATGTATGTATAAAGATAAAGATATATTTATTTGCTCAAACACGTGTATACATGCAGTCATAAATAATACGTGCATGCAGGATAACATAAAAACGTACAAAATGTTCGGACATGTTTGCCACATTCTATGGCGTGCAAATATTTTCAAAGTAATAACTAAATAGTATAATGAACAATTACAAAAATAAACTTTAAACACAATAATTACAAAAATGTCAACAATACAGATCTGAAAATAAATAATAACTGTGTCAAAATATAAATGGAAATGTCAAATAATAATATTAACTCATAAAAATATGTAAAATATCAAAAAAAATATCAAATGAAATGTATGTCATTATCTGTGTCAAATAACAATCAAATGCTAATAATATCATACAAAATTAGAAAAATGAATTTAAACAAAATGTAAACAATCAAAAATTAAAATAAACAATTACAATGTCAAATATCAAGCAAATGTCATATGAAATTTATGTCAGATCTAACTATATAGAATATCAATAAAATGTCAAATAAATATTATAAAAAAAAAAAACTACTCATGTCAAGGATATGCAACATTCAGCAAAATGTCAAAATATTAATAATAATCTATGTCAAAATAAATGATTCCGCCAGAAATTCGCTAATAGTGTAGTAAGCCTTTTTACTTAAAAACATTTTAAATTGTTTCTTTAATTTGACGTTATTTAGCTCCCTCCAACTTTTGGGTAACTTATTATAAATAGTAGAAGCCATGCAGAAGACACTTTTGCGCATAAGTGTCGTCCTACTTCTATGTAGACAGACTTGACTCTGATCACGCCTGTTTCTAGGAAATTTATCCGCCATTCGGGGAAATAAGTATCCTTATCTTATCTTATCTTATCTTATCTTATCTTAAAGTACAAATACTCTGTAAGTAAATAATTATTTAATTAATAAAATCGTTATCTTAATCATTATTTTTTTTCATTTCTGTTGTTATTTGCATTAACATAGTTCAATTAAATTAACTATTTAATTTTATATATATTTTAATATTTTATTAATATTGTAAACATAAAGTCGTTCTAGTTCGATAAGCTCATGCGTATCGAATAACACTTATCTACTACTAATTGCAGAAGGTTGAAAATCGTCTAACATTTAGTGGATCATCTAATGGCAGGGTGGTTCATTTAACAGCTATTACCGACTGTAATCTATCAAAACAGCCCTAGTTATTTTTGTTCCAAATAGATTTTCTATTATGAAAGTTTGTGTTTTCTCTTACGCCAGAAAACGTGTATAAGGTTGTTGGTAAATGCACGCGGCTCTTTCTTACTCACACAATTTATTATTCCAGATTCCTTACAAGACGCGAAGCGACTCCGAGGCGGCGTTATCTTCATCGACTCTATCCCAATGACCGCTTCCACAAAAGTCCACAGAAGAAAACTAAAAGAAATGGCCCTCGTATTGCCTAGGGAGTGATTTTTACGCAGTTATAAGAAGTATTTAGTGTTTAAGTCGCCGTTTACACCTATATGCTTTACGAGCCCTTGCTTCCGGTGAGGCAGGCCTTTGTAGGTAAAGTGCCAGACGGAAAACGCCCGCGTCTTTACTTTTTGATTTCATCACAGATGATTTTCCCTTTTATGACATTTGTGATCATAATTACAAAGAAATTGCCGTCATTATACTCTTCGACTACTAATACAAAATTAATGATCGAAGATTTTACTATAAGATTTTTCTTTCAAGAATTTCGTAGATATGTACGACGGCATATAAGATACCGTCGTACATATCTATATACGACTATCGATAAGTATAATATTGGTGACGGGTTAAAAATCTTATCTACCTAAAATGATTCAAAACAGATTAATATAAGGTCCTCCTTTTTACGGACTCGGTTAAAAATTAGGTTAAACCTGGAAGTTTCAAATCTGAAATCGAACTAAAATAACTGCCATCAACTGCATCAGACGTCAATATAGACATATGTACATATGTCATATGCATATAGCATGACCATTTGTAGTCATACACCCGCCATTCTGACGCACACAAAAATTTGAATTAAAAAGAATAAAGACAATTTCGTGGCTTTTAGTAAAACTTCAGTGTTTTTTATATTAATTTGTTGGGTAAGTACTTAATAATTATGTTGTGCTGGTTATGTTACTTATGTGTATATTGTACTAATTTTAAATATGTAAACACTGCTTTTCCTACACAAGTGTTTTATTCTACCCCAGTCCCCATAACACGGTTGGCGTAGTGGTTGAGCGATCGGCTGCTGTGTTGCGTGACGCGGGTTCGATTCCCACACGGAAAAAATATTTCGTCCTCGCGCTAAGAAAGAAAAAAAAAAGTTGAAATATATACTCGTATCACTACACTCTTTGCGCTGTAGCATGGTGCGGGTGACAGTTTCAATAACATTTTTTACGCATATATACATACGCATTTTTTGTAGTTTAACGTCATACAGGCAACTATGGCAAAGAGTACAGATGGTGCATTATGCTTAGATTTGTTATTGAATTGTGTGCATTATTAACATTTGAATCTGGAATTGAACTTAAAATTGTGTATCTTGTTTAATCAACTCTCCTAAGCACAAAATTATGAAATATCGGGCTCTTGATTCTCATTTCAAAGATTATTTGAACAGATCATTTAAAATCGATGCCGTGGCGCAGTTTTAAATTTCTGAGGCATTCCACTCGATTGTTTACATTAGCATTGTAACACATTTTGGTGCAATTAAACCGTAAAAACGTGAAATAAAATACTAAAATAGTAATCGCCACTGAATTTAAAGAAAAGAATATTCACAATCCGAGTAAACCCTTTTACTTGCAAGTCGCCGCTAACACCATCTATATATTACCGTGGAACAAAACTGAACGCGATAGATGTAAAAAAAATAAACAGTTTAACTAGACGAAAAACGCTAGTTACGTTGGCACGGTTTCTTTGTATAGGATGAGGCATCTGTATGCTAGTATTATATTATCTGTGCCTAAAGATAGTTGTTCCGGATCTAAGTAGCTTGTGTATGTAAGTTAATTTTTTTGTAAATGCACCCACGATACAGCAGGAAATTCCTAGGCTGGGGCACGTTTTTAAAAAAATACATCCCAGTCACGGAGGCAACTAATACAAGAGTTAAACCACGGGGTCTCATTGCTAAGAAACAAAATTTGGTTCAAATAAATCTTACTAGATGGCGCGACATGTACACTCAATTCAATAGAATGTGTGTAAAATTAACATTTTCTGGAATTGAACATAAAAATTGTATGTTCTTGTTTAATCAACTCTCCTCAGTACAAAATTATGGAATATTGGGCTCTTAATTCACATTTCAAAGATTATTTGAACGGTTCATTTAAAATTGATGCCAATAGATGGCGCATTTTTAAATTTCTGAGGCATTCCACTCGATTGTTAAAATTTGCATTGTAACACATTTTGGTGCAAAAAAAACTGTAAAGACGTGCAAAAAAATACTATAAAACGAACCTTCACTGTATTTAAAGAAAACAATATTCACAAACCTAGTAAAGCCTTTAACTTGCAAGTCGTTGCTAACACCATCTATTGTCGTGAAAAGGGATCGAATGCGATTGATGTACTTACAAAAATAACAAGATTAGTCAGATGAAAAACGCTAGTT
The DNA here is from genome assembly GCA_949775005.1 of Orthosia gothica. Taxonomy (NCBI): domain Eukaryota; kingdom Metazoa; phylum Arthropoda; class Insecta; order Lepidoptera; family Noctuidae; genus Orthosia; species Orthosia gothica. The sequence continues at coordinate 12,358,672 of OX459059.1, read as the reverse complement.
AAATCGGCACGGTTTCTTTGTATGGGATGAGGCATCTGTATGCTAGTATTATATTATCTGTGGTTAAACTAAAATACAGTAAGTATGCAGTATGTTACGGTCAGGGAAAAAATTATTCAAATTGCTAAATGATAATTTTACCTCCATTCTAATTTAAATATTGATGGGATATGGGATAAAAAAATGCACGTTTTATATCAATATGATATATTTTAAGCATCAAACATACTCGTAACAACGTTAGCGGCGCGGTACGAACCAAAATGGGCAAAACAGTTGCGGATGATTTAAGATAGGTGGCACTGCTCACGCGCTTCGTATTACTTGAATACCTTCCCTCGAAGTCGTGATATATCTTTAATATTGGCATTCGGTATTCAGCTTCGTTGTATGATAAGGCAATGGTTCGTTGCTTACGCGTCTCCCAGCTGATTAGTGCACTTATTTTTCTATTTCTTAACGGGTAGTAAAATAAAACAAGAAGAAACGAGTCAAGGTCGCCTCCGCAGTGGTGGCAATTTGCCTTGGTCTCTCACCCAATTCTATTCAGGTGCTCACCAAAACTACCGTGCCAATGACAGTGGCTACTGTAATTTTCTGCCTTTTAACCGTTTTATGCCCTGTTTTTTTCGTTTATAAATAGCTAATCTCACACCATCAAGGACAGTCTAGTTTTGAGTGCGAGATAATAAACAAGTCTTAGGGTAAGTGCTGTTATTTATAACCCATGTTCCTATTAACTGTGTTTTGTTTAACTGTGTATTTGATAAGAATAAACGTGGGTGAGTAACCCCTTTGAATTTTATATCGCTCTTAGGTTTTGTAGGTGTAAAAGCTTTCGACTGCAGATCTTCAAACAATGACCAAGAGTAACATCTCCAAGCCACAGGTATGGACTCCAGTTTGATGACCACTTCACTATTACCGTATTCAATGTTCCACTACTGAATTGTAGAGGTTACAAATAATAAAATAAAAACCACATTACCAAGTTATAAAACGAAGGATACATATTCGCAGGCTAGCTGACCAAAACCAGATGTATCAACCGACTGCACATCGTGATTTTCTTGTTGCTTCAGCTTTGCAGCAAAACTCTTTACAAAAAAAACAACCAATTTCCAAATAAAAACACTGCTAAGTGAAAAATTACTTCAATTTCGGAAGTCATTATGAAAAGCATGATTTTTTTATTTAAGTTGTAAACGCGACCAAAAAACAGTTTCTTCGTTTCAATCGGTAGTGCGTATAAAATACCCATTTTTTTTTTAATAGTACTTACATACTTTACATACATTACTGTTACATACTTTAAAAAGTTTTTTGTATGTTCTATGTTCAGAAATTTGTAATGTTTCTATTTTTTAACAATAACATCACCACATTAACTGTCTTACCTACTTATAAAATATAAGTCAAAATAGCAAAACACTGATGTTTTACCTACCTTTTCATTTCTAAAAGTGTTTTAGTTTTAAACATGATTATGATCTTAAAAAAGACCTGCTTGTTCATTGTAAGAAACGCTTCCTTATAAAATATGATAACAACAGTTTATTTAACACACGCGCTGACACGTGTGTGTCAGCGTATATGTATGTAAGTATTGTTGACTGCGGGAGGTGTTGCTGTCTTAATAGTGATGTGGAGCATTCTGTGATTCGTTGTTAGCGGCACGTACTATTTCCAAACTGACTGGTGACTATTATATTATCAGCCACCAATTTCTATAAGTTCACCAAGTCCCATGGCAGATATCCAGCCCCGGTAACCCGGAGTTATTCAACCGTTGATTCTACACGTCAGTAAACAATCTGACTGTATTTCTCTATGGTGTCACTTTATGATTAAGTATAAAAAGCATTTGTTTTCTTACGTTATGGCATGAGGAATTAGAAAAATACACTTACTGCTATAATTATTATTAAGTCTCTAAGCAATCTCTCTGACGCCAATATTCTTCTCATGCAAATAGATTATTTTGCAAATGAGACGTGATGATAAAATTGTAAAATATAAATGAAAAAGTTGTAAAAACACGATGTTTTAGTGAGGCAAGGTAAAAATGTTCGTGCTGTCACTGCAATTGAGCGCAGACTGGCATAAGCTTTATTCACACGGCTCATTTTTATTTTCCTGCCCTAAACCTTAGGCCTCCTACCTGGTGGACCGATGACCTGGTGAAGGTTACGGGACTGGTCAATGAGGCGACTCTTGGGGGAGGCCTATGTCCAGAAGAAGACGTCTTTCGGCGGATATGACGATGATTCATTGAAACCTTAGTAACATTAGACTACCAGTTTTCCTCACCTATGGAGTTCCGCAAGGTAGTGTCTTAGGACCTACCCTTTTCCTGGTCTACATAAACGAGCTCTGTAACCTTGATCTAGGAAATTCCAAAGTAATTGCTTACGCTGATGACACAGTTGTCCTGGTTTGTGGCGGTGAGTGGAACGAAGCTAGGCTTCGGGCAGAGGCAGCCTTGCGGGTTACTATGAGATGGCTTACACAGAATTTGCTCACCCTCAATCTAGATAAAACCAGATTCTCACTTTTAGTCCAAGGAAAGCGTCACAACCAGCCCCAACCTTCCGTCTGACAGCTCATGCGTGTCATACAATGAGGACTGCCACATGTGGCTGTCCTGAAGCTCACGGACTCAATAAAATATCTTGGAGTCTGGGTCGATGGCACGTTGACATGAGTGAGCAAATCAATTCACTGGTCTCTAGGGTAAGAAAGCTAATTTTCGTTTTTAAAAATCTAAGGACCTCCGCCAATCTCTCTACCCTGAGAACTGTGTACTTTGCTCTCGCCCATTCCGTGTTAACGTACTGTATTTCGGCCTGGGGTGGTGCTGGTAAATGTCTTCTGCTGCGCTTGGAGAGGGCGCAGAGGGCAGTGCTTAAGGTAATGGCCTTTAAACCATATCGCTTCCCTACCACATAATTGTAGACGTTATGGAAACTACCTACAGTGAGGCCGCAACAGTGTACTTAGCACAAAAGATGTGCTAAGTACACTGTTGCGGCAACATTCGAAATTGTCTTTTGAACCTGAACATAGAAGACAAAGACGTAGAACTGACAGAGTCTGCCTAACATCAGTTGTTAAATTGGAAATTGCCCGCCGACAGTTCATTTTCTCCAGTCCCGTCATTGATGTATTAAAAAGAGGAAGATACAGGACTGCTCACAGCGCTTGGTCCTACTAATCTAAGTGAATACCCGTAGCGGGTACTCAGTCGCGCACGGCACATTGTTGATCACACAGCTCATTAATTTCAGTGTTTTTATGTTTTTTTTTGCAATAAATACGCATCAAAATGACTTCTTGTGTAGCTAAACAGTGTTTAAATAATACCAGGAAGAAAAATAAGTTACACGGGATCACTTACCACTCGTAAGTACAGTTAAAAAGGTTAATTTGTTGAAAATTACAATAATATTTAATGTTTGCTTCGTCATATTTGTGAGAGCGAGCAAATTGCAATGTCATTTCATTCACAATAGTAAACATTCGGTGATTCGGCCACCATTCGGCGGCTAACGCGATTTCGCTTGCACTACAGCGCCGTCTCATAACTCTGTCCTTGTCTATCGGTAACTGTAGGTTTGGGACTGGTGATGACACTGAACACAGATGTGTGAGTTTCGGTAGTAGTTTCATACACGTAATAGTTTAATAACTAATGCAGCTATTTACGTGAGAAAACAATTTTGTAAAATGTGTATTTGTTCCAATAAAGATAAAGATAAAGTTTTATAATGAATATTTTTATTTGATCTGAGTAATGAATATGCATATAGGCAAAAATATTACCAATTAAGAAATTTTATATTAGAAGAATGAGTCCGTCTATAGTTCTTTACAATAATACAAGAAAAACATATTGTGCGCATAGTGGGCGCCCGGCGGCCACTGCCGCTGCACGCTCGCTTCGCACTGTTCTAACCTTTTTTTTTTTTTTTTTAGCGTGGAGAAATGGCCATGCATACTGCGCTACCACGGGGAGATAGCGCAGTTATGTGGGTAAACTCCACGGTGTCCTGCGTAGCGCCCCGTGCAGGCCGCGGAGGGTAGGGCGAGCGGCGCACTGTAATACCGGCACTCCTCTCCCGCCGCGGCCTCCGACCCTCAGCCGCGATGCCTTCCATACCACATCGCGGCCCGCCTCAGTTGCGATGTCGCCTAGGCAACACCGCAACCTACATGTTGGCCGCTACGTCGTCGGCTTATCGGCCAAAGCCCTGACGAGCGGCCCCTCCTCGGGTTTCTCTTGGCTTCACCGTGGTTGTCCAAGCCACGGCTACTGAGCCCCCCCCGCCTCGACATTGCGGGAACCCACCGGGGGGCCACTGTTCTAACCTTTTTTTTTTTTTTTAGCGTGGAGAAATGCTCATGCATACTGCGCTACCACAGGGAGATAGCGCAGTTATGTGGGACTCTAACCCACTAAAACTCCACGGTGTCCTCCTGTGCCGCTTATGGCGGGAACACGGGTACGCGTTAGCACTCACCGCGAACCCGCCGCGGCTGTCCGTCACCGTACCCTCCTCTGGGGAGTACCTACCCCCTATCACCGGCGCACCAGAACACACTGTGCGCCGTGACCATCCCAGGGACCAAACCAGCACATGGGTGCCAGACGACCCCGTGTAGGGCACCCTTGGTCCCCTTGTGACGGGTCAGGGTCAAAAATTTGGGCCGCCACAATATGGCACCCAAAATCCGCCATTTTTCTATTATCCAATTTTAATGTAGCGTATGACTCATCAAAATCGGCCAACGCGTTTGGTCTCTGGAACGCCTTATAGGAACATACATACATACATACATACATAGACTGATAAACACATTACCCTCCTTTGGCAGTCGGGTAAAAAGGATAAGGAGGGCCGACCCCAAGTAAATGGGATAAATTCGCGACTGATGATGACACTATTCTATTTTTTTTTTTTTGTAAAAGATAGGTAAACGAAAGTCGGCAGAGTTCTGTTTAAAAAAAAAGAAACTATAAAATGGAAGTTATTTGCATGAGTACAGACTAGACTCAATACTGCCAACAATTATGAACAATCCCTCAAAGAAAATTAACTATTCACTAGGACTGTGTATAGAACTTTTGAGGTTTCAAGTAACATAATTAAAGGCAATTTAGAAGCTAGACTAGGTAAACTGTACACTTCAACATCACAAGATGCATATAAACTTAGAATTTTAAGTTTAATGAATACTTTTAATAACTGTAAATACTGTTAATACTTTTCTTAAAAAAAGTTTTGGGGATCCCTTTTTTTTCGCATTATGTTCTTTTTCCTAATATACTTTGTCATAACTGTTTTGGCATAATTTGTTTTGCTATAATAATTATTTGCCATATTTTTTTTTAAAACAGTTAATTTTGCCAAAACAAATGAGCCTTCCAGATAATCTTGAAGGCTCATTTGTTTTGGCAAAATTTTAATTCGTATAATGTCACTAGCCCTAATGAGTATTAGCATAATAGTATTAAGACATAAAAAATAATAGGAATAACGGAAACAAATTTGAGTTATTTTTACGTATTTTATTTTCAAATCATTTGCATGAAGACTTATTATATATAATTTTATGTAACTGTTGATTATTGATTAAAAATTATATTGCTACAAATTAAGTGACAGAAATGAATCGCAAAAAACCGACTCCACGTAGTCTTGTCTGCCCTACCCCTAAAGTGAAAAAGATGTAAAAAAACACGAAATTAGGACAAAGTAAGTAAGCAGCTGCGGGGCGGCGCGGCAGCGCGCCGCAGAATAAACTTAAAAAAAAATACTTTTGTTGCAATTGGTGGCAGTTATTTTAGTTCGATTTCAGATTTGAAACTACCAACAAACGCTCGAAACGGCACACTCACACAAACATGCGCATCGACGAGACCCCTAAGCGGCACGCACTACTGACAACAATGCGCCAACCGCTTAGGGGTCTCGTCGTTTCCGGACTGGTCCATATTTATACTGTGACATAACTGAGCAGTGAGCACCCGAATTGTCAAATTATTCTGACGTTCGACTCTCGCTATTGGCTCACGAAGTCACGAGGCGAACGCGGGGCGCCACGTGGGTAGTCACCAATATTAAAATTGGGTCTTAAAGAATTTAGATCGATTATTATTGATCGAAGAGTAAAATGAATGAAATTTCTTTGTACTTAATTATAATAACAAATGTCATAAAAGGGAAAATTATGTGTGATGAAATCTAAACTAAAACACGCGAGATTTTTCTGTCTTTCACATTTATTACAAGAGCTTGCCTCACCGGAAGAAAGTACCCTTAACAAGTGTTAACAGTGACTTAAACACTAATACATACTTCTTATAACTACGTAAAATTTATGCCCTAGGCAATACAAGGGCCATTTCTTTTAGTTTTCGTCTGTGGACTTTTGTGGAAGCGGTCATTGGCATGGAATCGATAAAGATAACTCCACCTCGGAGTCGCTTCGCGTCTTGTAAGGAATCTGAAATAATACATTGTGTGATAAAGAAAAGGTCGCGTATAAGAGAAAACACAATTTTCATAATAGAGACTCTACTCAGAACTAAAAAGTGTTGTGGGAAAAGTTCATAACTGACTTTTTCACTGCAGAGGAACAGATATAGTGGATAAACTTATTTTTGGGACATTCTCGTTTATTTATTTATACTTTTTTGTACAACAAGATAAAAATTATTCAAAAAGACATCTTATAACAAAAACAAACATACAACAGGCGGCCTTATCGCGATCTCTTCCAGGCAATCAAGAATCTAAAGAGACAGCCTGGACACAATATGGGGTTGCACTTGGTGCAAATTTTTTAACAACGAATTAATTTATTAAAAAAGTAGGTACTAAACATAAAATACAAACAAAATAATAGATACATACAACATTTGTTGTATGTATGTATTTATATACAGACAGGAAAACAATTCTGCTTACACAAGATTATGATCACAGTGATAAGTAGTGCTCCTTCACAAGTCGCTTAAAAACAGGCAGTGATTGCGCGCGCTTTATAGTCACAGGCAATGCATTCCATAGACGAGTGGCCTGGACAGTAAAAGTTTTGTCTAGAAAGGTGCATGAATGCATTGGCATTTTAAGTTTAATATACGTGCGAATCACACAAAATCTGAAACCGTTTCTTGAGATAAAGAGGAGTAGAAGGAAGAAAGAGAATATTATACACGAGAGAAAGAATATGAGCATTTCAGCGATGGCGAATTGGCAACGACTTGAGTTTCACACGAAATTCAGAAACATGGTCATATTTGCGCAAACCAAACATGAACCTTTTACAAAGATTTTGAAGCCGCTCAAGTTGATCAAGTTGCACTTCAGTGAGGTCAAGATAGCTGTCATCAGCATAATCAAGGATGGGTAGCAGAAGAGATTGTGCAAGCGCAATCTTGGTTGTAGTCGGCAGAAAATTAAGCAGTCTTTTCTAAGATCCAGCAGAAGCAAATAGCTTGCAGCTGCCTGTAGCTGGCTCGTTCTACTTTTTCCAACCACTGTAACTACTGAAAAAAAGAAACAATAGTGGTGATCAACGAAAAAGTGTCGAGTCAATTAAGCTGAACGAGTCACGGAGAAACTACTACCTGTACGTACATACTACCTATTCAAATATCTAGGATCTCGTAATAAAATTAATCAGAAAATGACAGCGGAGGAGTAACAGAAACGTAATTTTTGTGGCCTCCTTATCATGTTTAGCCTTAGCTTAGAATACAGAAGTAACTACGTAAGCAAACTACATTATTGTCGTACCTTTAACCAGATTCTTGATCTCATCCGCACTGGGGCGTACCCCTGGTTGTGGGACAACAAACGCAACAGGCAGATCACCAATCTCGGTGTGAGGGATACTTGTCACGGCAACGTCTAACACGCCAGGATGCTTGCGGATAACTCCTTCTATTTCTATGGGTGACATCTGTGCAGAAATAGAGGGAATCTGGATCATTATTTCAAGTAGAAATAAAAATTCTAATACATGCAGTCGGTGGATATATGATAATCGCGAGCTGACTGACCAAAACCATAATATGTATAGGTAAGTCTAGTTCACTTCTTAAGCAGTGAGTTTTTTTGGTTTTTTATATTCATCATCATCATCATCAGCCTGTTAATGTTTTCACTGCTGAGATACAGGCCTCCTCTCTGTGAGAAAAGCCGCTGGCGTACACGAAATCTATAGGTACACCTATAATATAACGTTTACTGGACACAATCACTACAGTTTCAATACTAAAAACATCACATATAAGTGGCTTCTAACCGAAATGAACTTCTGATTGCCAAACTAGGTAAAAACCTGTATCTTGGAAATCGGGATTTACTATTTTGTGGTCCCGGGTACTGCGTCAGTTTTGTAAAATTTGCTGGGTGAGATGGCAGTCTCTGTTATACTGATGTTTTATGAGTGGAGGAGGAATAAAAAACTATTGAACTATTACTAACAGGCGAACAATTAAATACGATGCGTACTGTTTCGTACAGAATGACTACTATTTGAGAACTGAGGTTTTAGACAAATGCCATTCGACGTTTGGGTGGCGATAGTCGATGGTGGTAGAAATGTCAAAATGTCAGGGCTTGACTACGTGACATTTCGATAGCGTTTAATATTCTTATAATTTTTAAGATATTTTTCTATCGCTATCGCCCCACTTTCTTTGATAGAATGTCACTAGTCCAGATTTTTTTTTTTATAAAAATAATTATATACAGTTACAAAGCCGATTGTTATTAATCTGAAATAATGACGCTTCAGCTGTAACTTGATCCGATCTATCCTCTCGACTGCGACGGTATTATACTTAAATCATTATTTTTAACCGACTTTCGAAAAAGGAGGAGGTTCATGTTGGACTTTATGTTTGTTTTTTATTTTTGAGTGTTCACCGATATCTCCGTCAATTGTGGACCGATTTATAAAATTATTTTATTGTTTGAAAGAGTATGTGCTGAAATTGGTGAAGATCTGATGAAGAACTTCGGAGATACACAACAGAACTCTTCAATAAATAACGGCAAATCTCTCGGGATTGCTGCAATCACATGTCTTTTTATACGATTTCACAACCAGTACGCTCTCAAGGGGTACGCAGATCTCTCATTTCACCTGTTATGTTCAAGTTTCATGATATTCGGGTAATATATTTTGGCGTTATAGGTACCTTAACTAAACAACTTGCCTATTAAGTAGGTACGAATAAAAAGTGAAAAATAAAAAAATAAACTTTACAAAAAATTGTACCGACTTCCTAATAAAAAAGGTAGTGAAAACTAACTTTATTTTTGGAAGTCGGTGTCCATAACGCAAAAAATTGGTACATAGACACCAACTTCCAAAAAAAAAGTTATTTTACACTTTGTAGTTTTTTTATTTGGAAGTCGGTACTATTTTTTTGTAAAAAAGTTTTTTTTTAATAAAAGGTGAATATAGAACGAGTGTGTTGCACAAGTAGGCATAAAGGTTGAATTGTTTTTACCGTCATATACATGCACTTCATTTGTAACTTGATCCGATCAACGTAGAAAAAGTTCCAGTTTTCATCTCTGTAGAAAACGTCTCCAGTTTTCAACCAGCCATCTTTTGTGAAGGTTTCTTTCGTGGTTTCAATATCGTTGTAATACCCCTGAAAATGAGATATAAAGAAGTTAGCTTCATATAATTTTGTGGTAGGAAATTTCTTAGCTGGCTCCATGTCCTGAAAGATTTCGCCTTCTTAAGGTACCGTATCTCAAAAGGAAAAAATAATAAAAAATGAAAAAAACGTTTCATTTTCATATAAAGAAGTTAGCTACGTAGGATATTATGCTATAGGTACTCTATTCGCTGGCCGAAATAAAAGGTAAACAAACCATTTAAAACCGGCCAAGTGCGAGTCAGACTCGCGCACGAAGGCTTCCGTACTTGATAAATTGCGGTTTACATTTTATGACGTATTAAAATAGTAGATTATTAACCAACCCTTGGTTAAAATAAAGCAGTGTCTTCTGTCGCAGGTGACGATTTAAATCGCGAGCGTAACGAAGGACTCGAGGTTTACTCCCGAGCGTAGCGAGGGTGTTAAAAACTTAATTCACGAGCGAAGCGAGGTATTTAAGACGAGTCCTGAGTGCAGCGAGGGATTTAAGTTCACCCAAGACTAAGACAGCTTTATCATCGAAGAAAATACTCTACTTTTCGTACCTTTTGCGAAAAAAAACACAATATTAATATCAGATAAGCGTCTAATAAAAATAATGACAATTAAAAGTAAAATAAACTTAACTTTTATGTATTTGAAGAAAACAAAAACGCGGCAAATTCCTAGACTAATATTTTTTTGTCGGAAAAGCAAAGGCATCAAGCTCATACGGCCTCGTCGGTTTCCGTAATTTTATTTAATAATAATAACTGCTTAATAAATGCGTATGCCTTTTTCAAAAAGATGTATAATGCTTTATATATAAACTCAATGGTGTAAACACAGATGTAGTTCAGTATAAATTTCGGTAAGTATTCCAAATTTAAATCACATTCTCCCCCTAGAGGATGAATGAAATTCATTACAATTTTCTTTCCCTGTTTTTAACAGATTAAAAATGACTATTGTTATGTTCGCTTTTTGTGGCATAGAATGTCACTTTTTTGAGCAAGTGGTACGAAAAAATACTTATGAAGTACTTAGTATGGGGAACCCCAAAATTTATTGTTCTTTTTCTATTTTAGTGTGAAAATCTTAATGCGGTTCACAGAATACATCTAATTATCAAGTTTCAACAGCATAGTTCTTATAGTATCGAAAAAAAAACAAAAAACCTGTCTGCTTAAAAAGCAACTAAAAAGACATAAACAAGAAGAAAATCATGCTGTGCAGGCGGAGGATACACCAGATTTTGGTCAGCCAGCCCGCGAATATGTATCCTCCGACTGCACAGCATGATTTTCTTCTTGTTTATGTCTTTTTAGTTCGCTTTTTAAGCGGTCGGGTTATTTGATTTTTTTATCTAACTTTTTTTATTTATACATACATACATAAACTCACGCCTTTTTCCCATGGGGGTAGGCAGAAACTACAGAACGCCACCTGCTACGATCCTTACATACTTCTTTTGCTTCACACACATTCATACATCTAGTCATACACACACGTCGGTTATGGGTACTGCGCACTTGGCCTTTCTGAAGAACATCACCTATAAGGTCTATGTATGTCTTTCTAGGGCGTCCCCTCCTGGCGTTTCCATTCACGTCTGCCTTGTAAATACCTTTCGTTAGTCGACTTTCATTCATCCTCTCAACATGGCCAAACCATCTTAACATACCCTTTTCAATTTTAGTCACTACATCTTCTTTTAAACCACAACGTTGTCTTATTACCTCATTCCTCAATCTATCAGTTAAAGTTACACCACACATACTCCGCAAGGAGCGCATTTCTACTGCATTAATCCTTCTTTCATGTCTTTTTTGCCATACCCAGCCTTCACTTCCATACATAAGTGTAGGCACCAGTACGCTGTTGTGAACGGCGAGTCGAGCTTCCGGAGACATCGACTTGCTGGTCACAACTGCATGCATAGCACCATTCACTTTATTCCCTGCATTGACTCTCCTTACCACATCCTCTTCAATATTTCCATCCCTTGTGAACATACTTCCCAGATATACAAACTCGTTCACTTGCTCCACACTCTTATCATTTATTTTCGCTTCACACTTCGATACATCTTCTTCTCTTTCAAACACCATTACCTTAGTCTTTTTCACATTTATACTCATCCCTTTTAACTTAAAAGCTTCATTCATCACAGTCACCATGTCTTGCAACTGTTCTGCTGACGATGCAAGTAGAACTTGATCATCTGCATAGAGAAGGCATTTGACAGGCAACTCATTCATCCTCTATCCGCACTCATGCTCTTTCAAACCTATCAGACAACTATCCATGTACAAGTTGAACAACCACGGTGACGCTACACAGCCCTGTCTAACACCCCTTGAAATGGCAAACTGTTAGAAATATTTATTATTTATAACTGGTCACTTCAAATAAACATATTTTATTACTGTTTTGTCTATGCTAATTATTCTACTCTCTGTGGTGTGCTGATGTGGAATAAAAAACGTTGGTTAAAAGTTTCTTTGAATTACGTCGTTTTATTTTATTAGGTTATGGGCCCAGACGCCCTTTAGGGACTAAAAAAAAGTATATATTTCGGTAGGATTAGCTAGCATAGGTGAAGGCGTCATATTTTCAAAAATGGTTACCAACTCGTCTTTCTTATGTAACGTTCCAAAGCTAAAGGGACGTGAGAATTATCACGAGTGGGCGTTTGCAGCGGAGAATCTGCTTATCTTAGAAGGTACAGCAAGTTTCATCAAGCGTGAAAGTACAAGTGAAGCAGCCGCAGACGATGCAAAGGCAAAAGCCAAGTTAATTCTTACAATTGATCCGTCATTGTACGTGCACGTCAAAGACGCAAAAAGTACAAAGGATTTGTGGCACAAACTGCAAACTATGTTCGATGATTCTGGGTTTTCACGAAGAATAACACTGCTGCGGAATTTAATATCAATTCGCCTTGATAATTGCGAATCAATGACGAATTATGTGACGCAAATCATCGAAACGGCTCAGAAATTATCAGGAACAGGTTTTGCCGTGAACGACGAGTGGATTGGCTGTTTAATTCTGGCAGGTTTACCTGAAAAATACTTCCCTATGATAATGGCGATGGAACATTCAGGGATCGCCATTACTGCTGACGTAGTGAAGACGAAGTTGATGGATTTTGCAGGTAAAGATGAATCGGAAACAGGAAGTGCTTTCTGGATTAGAGAGCAGCGTAATCGCCAACATCATGGCCAACATTATAATGCTAAAGTTGGCAGCAATGTCAAAAATGACAGTTCAAGACATCATGGTGGATTGTCTGTGCCAGAGACGAATACAAAGAAAACAGAGAAATCGCAAATTAAATGTTACCGTTGTAAACGTACGGGACATTATAAATCACAATGCAAGCAGACTCATCAACAGCAAGTTAAGAAAACGAATGCTTTTTCGGCTGTTTTCTTGAGTGGAAATTATAGTAAACTAGACTTTTATCTTGATAGCGGTGCGAGTGTTCACATGACGTCAGATGTAAACATGATGCAAAATGCATGTTATACACCGAATATCACGGAGATTATTGCAGCAAATCAAAATGCAATGCCAGTATTGTGTTCGGGCGACGTGGAAATCATGACGGTCACTCCTAATTGTAAATACGAGGTTACTTTGAAAGATGTGTTGTGTGTACCTAACCTCACAACCAACTTGATATCTATCAGTCAACTTATCAAGAATGGTAACAGTGTATCGTTCAAGGAGAAGTGCTGCTATGTTTACAACAGTGAAAACAGTTTGGTGGCTGTGGCAAATGAGGTTGATGGTGTCTACAAATTGGCAATAGAACGTAAACAATGTTTGTTTACATCGCCTTCAACGACAGCTAGCAGTGAAGTTTGGCATAGGAGATTAGGCCACTTGAACATGCATGACCAGAATAGGATGAAGGATGGTGCAGTCACGGGAATATCATATACAGACAAGTCAGTGATCAACAAAAATACATGCACAGTATGTTGTGAAGGGAAACAATCACGCTTGCCATTTGGTCACAACGGTACGAGGAGCAGCGAGCCACTGAATACAATCCATGCTGATGTTTGTGGACCAATGGAGTGCATTTCTATTGGAGGATCAAGGTATTTCCTAATTTTTGTTGATGATTTTTCCCGTATGACATTTGTTTACTTCCTAAAAACCAAAAGTGAAACCTTCAAATATTTTAAAGAATTTAAAAGTATGGTAGAAAATCAACAAGGCAGAAAGATAAAAATATTTCGGACAGATAATGGTTCAGAGTTTTGTAGTAATGAGTTTGAGGAATATTTGAAAGATGCAGGTATAGTTCACCAGAAAACTAATGTTTATACCCCTGAACAGAATGGCATGAGTGAACGCATCAATCGAACCATTGTGGAGAGAGCCCATTGTTTATTATTTGATGCATGCTTAGATAAGAAGTTTTGGGCAGAGGCAACAAATACCGCTGTCTATCTTAGAAACAGATCTGTGGCATCAGGGCTAGATAATAAAACTCCATACGAGCTGTGGTCAAACAACAAACCAGATTTGAGTCATGTCCGTATATTTGGCAGCCAAGTAATGGTACATGTGCCAAAAGAGAAACGGCTTAAGTGGGACACTAAGTATGAAGCTGAAACTGGCAGCCAAAACGAAGCCAAATATCTTTCTTCAAATATCTTCAATTTCTTAAAGTTTTGTCAAAAATGACATAGTTGTATCTTGTGCTCCCTACTAAATCATGCTTAAATATTTACTAGGCATCTGCTTGAGTGTCTCAGACAATTTATAGAATTTTCCATCGTTGCGCGACACTAGGAAATAGGAAAAATCTATAATTTCTTCAATTTCTTAAAGTTTTGTCAAAAATGTCATAGTCACATCTTGTGCTCCCTGCTAACTCATGCTTAAATATTTACTAGGCATCTGCTAGAGTGTCTCAGTCAATTTATAGAATTTTCCATCGTTGCGCGATGTTAGGAAATAGGAAAAATCTACGAATTTCTTCAATTTCTTAAAGTTTTGTCTAAAATGTCACAGTTACATCTTGTGCTCCCTACTTAATCATGCTTAAATATTAAGTAGGCGTCTACTAGAGTGTGTCAGACAATTGATAGAATTTTCCATCGTTGCGCGACACCAGGAAATAGGAAACGTCTATAAATTTCTTCAATTTCTTAAAGTTTTATCAAAAAAGTCATAGTTACATCTTGTGCTCCCTACTAAATCATGCATAAATATTAACTATGCATCTACTAGAGTATGTCAGACAATTTACAGAATTTTCCATCGTTGCGCGATGTTAGGAAATAGAAAAATCTACGAACTTCTTAAAGTTTTGTCAAAAATGTCATAGTTGTATCTTGTGCTCCCTACTAAATCATGCTTAAATATTTACTAGGCATCTGCTAGAGTGTGCCAGACAATTTATAGAATTTTTCATCGTTGCGCGATGTTAGGAAATAAGAAATACGTATTTCTTAAAGTTTTCTTGAAAATGTCATAGTTGCATCTTCTGTTCCCTAAGTAAACAGACTCCACCAACAGCCACACTCACACAGGCGCGTGTGGCAAATTTCATAAAAAAAATCTGATCCATTAATAATTTAATATTCGAAAATCGGACTAAAAGTCATTGCCTAATTTTCAAGTAAATAATCTAAATTTTTCCTTAAACTGCCATCTCATGTTAGAAATAAAAAATTAAAAAAGAGTTGCACAGGGCCCACACTATTTACGGCCCTGGGTAGTTTGGCTGCTACGTTTTGGCTGCCAGTTTCAGCTTCATACACTAAGTCAAAGAACTTTATTTTAGTTGGTTTCTCAGAGAATGTAAAAGGCTACAGAGTGTATGATCCTGTCAAGAGATGTGTAGTTACGAGTCGAGATGTGATTATTCATGAAAATAGAGAAAGAAACTGTACTAGTGATGCAGTTGTATCAGTTTCAGTTGGGGATATATTATCAGAGCAGTCAGGAAGTGATGATGTGAAAGAATTGAAGGGTGACCCCATTTCTAATCCCTCCAGTGTGGACATTCCTTCAGAATCAGAATCAGAAGAGTTTCTTAATGCCTTGACTGACTTAGATTCTACATTACAGCAACCCGATGAGTTTGAAGAGGAGGAATCAGAACCAGAACCAGTTCCAGAAAAATTAAAACGATTAAGGAAGCCTCCAGAGCGTTATGGTTTCTCAAATTTGTGTACAGCGTCAAGACCAGATTTCATCAGTGATCCAGTCAGTGTCCAAGAAGCCCTGGATAGTCCAGACAGAGACCAATGGATTGAAGCTATGAAGGATGAGCTGCAGGCATTTGATGAAAATGAAGCATGGGTTACAGTGAGTGAATTGCCTTCTGACAAAACTTTAGTGCAGTGTAAATGGATTTTTAAAAGGAAAGTAAGCAGTGATAATAGTGTGCGGTACAGGGCGCGTTTGGTGGCGAAAGGTTTTACGCAAAGGCCTGGTATAGATTATGAGGAGACTTTTTCCCCGGTCGTCAGACATTCCACACTAAAATTATTGTTTGCTTTGTCTGTTCAATTAAATTTAGAAGTCACCCATTTAGATGTGAAAACAGCTTTTTTAAATGGTTTTCTCAAAGAAGATATTTACATGTATCAGCCAGATATTCCTTGTGATGTAAACAAGAAAAAGGTTATTGTAAAATTAAATAAAGCGATTTATGGCCTTAAGCAATCCTCAAGATCTTGGTATGAAAGGGTAGATCAATGTTTATGTGAACTGGGTTTCAAAAAGAGTCGTTTAGAGCCATGTGTTTTTACCAAGATGAATAATAATGTTAAAATTGTAATTGCTTTGTACGTCGACGATTTTTTTGTTTATTCTAATAATCAACAAGAAACTGATAAGTTAATTTCAGTATTGAGTTCTAAGTTTAAGATTAAGAATTTAGGACAAGTTCAACAATGTTTGGGTATGAGAGTTAAAATTGATAAAAAGTCTAATATTATTACTTTAGATCAAGAACAATATGTAAATCAGTTGTTGGAGAAATTTAATATGTTAAACTGCAAAGTTGCTAGTACTCCAATGGAATGCAAATTAGATATTGATAAAACTGAATATTGTGATCAAGCTATTCCATATCAACATTTAATTGGAAGTCTTATGTATTTGTCTGTTCTTACAAGACCTGACATTTCTTTTTGTGTCAGTTACCTGAGTCAATTTAACAAGTGTTACACTAATGTTCATTGGAACTATGCAAAGAGAATACTTAGGTATCTTAAGAAAACTAAAAATTATTGTTTAAAATTTGTAAAGGGAACAGCTGAAATTATTGGCTATGTTGATGCTGATTGGGCAAGTAATACTTTTGACCGCAAATCATATACAGGATTTTGTTTTGTAATGTCAGGATCAGCTATTTCCTGGGAAAGTAAGAAGCAGAGAACCGTAGCATTGTCGAGCATGGAATCTGAATATATGGCTATAGCTGAGGCGTGCAAAGAAGCCATATATTTGAGATCTTTATTATTTGAACTTACTGGTAATCTGTGTACCATTAAATTATATAATGACAGTCAGAGTGCACAGAAGTTGGTGGTAAATTATGGATGTCATAGAAAAAGTAAACACATTGACATGAGATATCATTTTATTAAAGATGCAGTTAGCAATAAAATTATTAATTTAGAATATTTGCCAACAACTCATATGCCAGCTGATGTTCTTACCAAAGCTTTAAGTTCTGTAAAGCACAGCAAATGTATTGAAGGTTTAGGAATTAGTTTGATAGAGTCTTAGAAGATATTATTTATTTTGAGAAGTTTTGTTTATTTGCTGTAGTTGGGGTGTTAGAAATATTTATTATTTATAACTGGTCACATCAAATAAACATATTTTATTACTGTTTTGTCTATGCTAATTATTCTACTCTCTGTGGTGTGCTGATGTGGAATAAAAAACGTTGGTTAAAAGTTTCTTTGAATTACGTCGTTTTATTTTATTACAAACCAGTCCGTATACGCCCCATTAATCCTAACACAAGCACTGGAATCCCTATATAGAGATTTCAGTGCCCGTACCAAGTGCCAGTCCACACCGTACCCGGATAGCGTCGACCACAGTTCATCCCTCCACACACTGTCATAGGCCTTCTCCAAGTCCAC
Source organism: Orthosia gothica (assembly GCA_949775005.1). Taxonomy (NCBI): domain Eukaryota; kingdom Metazoa; phylum Arthropoda; class Insecta; order Lepidoptera; family Noctuidae; genus Orthosia; species Orthosia gothica. Next base: position 12,340,870 of record OX459059.1, on the reverse strand, counting down.
GAAAGCACAGTAGACTTTTTTGTGCTTAGCCAGATGTTTTTCAGCTATGCTCCTCAAGGAGAAGATCTGATCCATTCAGCCCATTCCCTCTCTAAATCCTTTTATTTATAACTTTTTTAATATATTTTTTTCGATTTAGGTACATTTAAACAAATAAATGTTATATATTTTTGAAATCACCTCTTAAAGCCCTTTATTTTGATACGATGGGATTAGAAGAAAGATAAAATTTGGGCCCTCGCAATATGGCGCCCAAAATCCGCCATTTTTCTATTTTCCAATTTTAATGTAGCCAGTGACACTCGCAGGGTTAAAACGAATCGATTGACGTAAGAACCATCAAAATCGGCCAACGCGTTTGGTCTCTAGAACGCCAAATAGGAACAAACATACATACTTACATACATAGACTGATAAACACATTACCCTCCTTCGGCAGTCGGGTAAAAAAGTGGCTGTGACATACGGATGGACAGACAGCCAGACAGACATGACGAATCCATAACGGTTCCGTTTTTTACCATTTGGCTACAGAACCATTAAAAGGAAAAAAGGAAAAACAAAAAATCGAATCCTAAGGTATTCGGTGCCTTAGGATTCTATTCCTTTTATTACTTATTTTTTGTTTAAAAAAAAACGTTGCCCCACACTAGGAATTTCTTTCTGTATCGTGGGTGCGTTTACAACCCTGGGGTGGTCACGGCACACAGCGTGTTCTGGTGCGCCGGTGATGGGGGGTACTCCCCAGAGGAGGGTCCGGCGGTGACGGACAGCCGCGGCGGGTTCGCGGTGAGTGCTAACGCGTACCCGTGTTCCCGCCATAAGCGGCACAGGAGAACACCGTGGGGTTTTAGTGGGTTAGAGTCCCACATAACTGCGCTATCTCCCCGTGGTATCGCAGTATGCATGAGCATTTCTCCACGCAAAAAAAAAAAAAAAAAAAAAAAAAAAAAAAAAAAAAAAAAGGGTGCGTTTACAAACGTATAAACTCACATACACAACACCCAGCGCCGGAACGACTATCTGTAGATCATACAAATATTTGTTCCGTGCGGGAATCGAAGCCGCGACACGCAGCGCAGCAGTCAATCGCTCAACCACTGCGCCAACCGTGCGCCCTAATATTTAATAATTAATAATAATAAAAAAAACATAATAATAATATTTTTCTTTATACTTGTGTCTAAAGTTGTAATAAAAAATAAAAGTTTTCAACAATGTATCTTTTGATATCATTAAAATTTAAAATAAAAATATCATGAGAAGATGTAGATACATACATAGAACATAGAATAACCGAATACATTCAACAATATTATTTTCTTAACTGTATTTTACGAAAATAACAATATTTTTAAAGTTAAAACAAAAATATATCATAATAACCAAAATCAATGGCCGACAGCGACGTTAATAAAAATTCTGATAAGCCAGGGTTTTCAATATTCAACCGAAAATATAATGATCTCGAAGAAGTGCTCGCTATTTTCTTCGCTGAAGAAAAAGCGCTCCATGAGGATTGCGATGCATTTCGTGGATAAAGAGACGCTTATCTAATAATATACAAAAGTTTGTCAACATCAGCACAAAACGGCACTTAAATTTCTGGAGCCATGCAAAAGACACTTTTACGCAAAAAGTGTATTTTGCATGGCTCCAGAAATTTAAAATAAATTTCCATAAGCTGGAAGCAGTTAAATTATTTAGCATTTAAAAAGAAAGTTAAGAACTTCCTGGCAGATAAAGCTTATTTTAACCTGAATGAGTTTTTAAATGAAAAATTTTAATCTATTTGCTTTTATTGTCATTTTTAATAATTTACTGCTATATTGATACTTCTGATTTGATTTATTATTTTATTAAGTTGACATTTTTAATATAATAATATTTTTTTATAATCTTATTTTTTTTTGTTTTGACTTTCTAGAACGATAATTTTGAATTGTATTCTTATTATCATTTATATGACATTTTAATTCATTTGACTAAACGTGACAAACTAGAACTATAATTTGATTTAATATTTTGACATTTTTAATAATTTTATTGACATTCAAGAATGATAATATAACATTAGGCACATTTTTAGGGTTCCGTACCCAAAGGGTAAAAATGGGACCCTATTACTAAGACTCCGCGGTCCGTCTGTCTGTCTGTCTGTCACCAGGCTGTATCTCATGAACCGTGATAGCTAGACAGTTGAAATTTTCACAGATGATGTATTCCTGTTGGCGCTATAACAACAAATACTAAAAACAGAAGAAAATAAATATTTCAGTGGGGTTCCCGTACAACAAACGTGAATTTTTTGCCGTTTATTTGCGATAATGGTACGGAACCCTTCGTGCGCGAGTCCGACTCGCACTTGGCCGGTTTTTTTTTAAACATTGATTGACATGACATTTAGGAATTATTATTTTGATTTGAATTGTATAATTTTTATTTTTATTCTATTATTAATATTTGCATGCCATTACAAACTAAGGCAAACATGACGCTCTGTATTTAACTTTTTTTTAACATCTCTTACATATTGACAATTTGTTGTATGTACTGTACTCATTTATGAGCAAATAAAGAATGATTATGATTATGATTATCTATGTCAGTGGTTTCCCATCCCATACAAAAAAAACATGCCAACGTTCTATACTGATTTTTTTTTATACATTGATCGAGTTCCGTTCCACGGATATAGATGGTGATCTATCTATCGCCGTGGAACGGAACAGAACACGTACGATTTACAAAAAAAAAACAGTATAATAACATGAAAAACGCCAGTTACTTCGGCACGGTTTCTGTGTATGCGATGAGGCATCTGTATGGTAGTATTATATTATCTGTGTCTATGTCTAAAAACATGTCAAAGAGTCAAGAAGAAGAATACATTTGAGAACCCTTGGCTTGTTTTTTATTATACTTAAAACTTTGACCAGATTGAAGCCACATCGACAGCGTTAGTGTCCATTATAATTTGACGTTATGGAACAAAGAGTGAGATAATTAAATGAATATGAAAACAATTAAGTGCTTAATTAATTTTAATTTTACCTTAAATGGACATGGTCCTTTGATCCACAATTCGCCTGGAACGTTTGGCTCGTAAATGTCAAGATGTGTTTCGGTGTTTATAATCTGTAATAATCATCAAATTCATTAATTAGTGTTTTTTTGTTACTACAGACAATTAAAAATAGTCAAATAAAAATATTGGGGGCAGTAGGTACTAATTCCACGCGGGTGGCAGCCAGACATCGATATGATGAAGTAAAAGAAGAGACCTTGCCCATAATTATGGGCAAGGTCTCTTCTTTTACTTAAAATCAACTCAAATGTCAAAGTTTAAACTGGTGTTCCTTCTTACCCGATATTGGAAGCATCCTATTGGTTTGCCACAGGAGCCTGGCGCAGGATTGTCTCCATAGAAAGCGATACCTGCCAGTTCAGTCATACCGAATATATTCCGTACTTCTGTATTTGGCGAAACAGCCTAAAAAAATCCAAATATTTTTAATTCAACCAAACCTTATATCGGTTTTCTGAATTGTCAAACAATACAACAAGCAACAATACGCTAGAACGATGTAAAAAGAGGTGCACGTAAAAGCGTCTACGGTAAAACTAACAATTCAAAAAAATAAATAAAAATAAGTACGTAATTAAAAGCCGAAGCAGTTAAGTTATGGCCAATCCCAACTGATGGCGCCCATTCACGAACATGACGCAAGGATTGGCACCACTCAGCTCAACCATCATGAAGGGAACCGAATTATCCAATACATGTGCCACCATCAGAGAGACATTAGAGAGAGCATTCACTCTCAAATACCAGGACACACACAAGTCAACGAACGATACATATGTACAGTAAATGTTAGATTTACAATTGGTAAATAGTACTCACACATGTGCTGGAAGCAAATGTTATCTCAGTTTTAAAACAAATAAATCATAAAATCTTAGCGTACTGTTGTGCCTCTGCCAGGTGATCTATTATATAGCTCTATTCTGTAACAGGGTAGGCACGATCATTGATCATCACGCTTCTTCTTCTTTTTGTGTTGGCGATTGAGTTAAAAATTGACGTCAAAGGTGACGATGGGAAGAACATATTGTATTAATAAATAAATATCGCACTTCCAACTGAGAGATCATCAGGCAGTCAAATTTAATTCCCTGGTCGGGCAAAGTGTTATTGAGTTTTTCCATTGGGAAGTTTTCTGTTTCAACTCAGAGTTTGGAAGTTTGCGCTGTGGCACCCCTTTGTTCGTAATGCGCGTTAAGCCATTGGCCCTCGCGAGATTTTTCTTCGGTGGTGTCGAATTATCACCCCATCAAACTATGGGAATAAGTGAACAGAGAGTGCATACTTGTGCTTGCGCGCACACTGCCGAAATTTGTTCTGGATGACTATTATTATTAGTCGTCGTCTCAGTAGTAACTAGTGACCACCTTTCTGTGCATATGAACACCAACACTTTTTGTCATAGATGTCCTTAAATAATAAAGTTCCGGTTCACAAGAAAATACAAACCAGGACTTCGTCAATCAAGTTCTGTGTCACAGGGAGGCCAACCAGCATGAGCAGCTTGAAGCACGTGAAGTCACAATTCTCTCGGAAATTAGGCTTCAGAAGTGACGCCATCATTGTAGGGCTAAACATAGAGTAGGCTGGCTGTAAGGAAAAAAAACTAAGTTAAAAACGCCGCTCAAAGCTCTTAGCACGGAGTTTCTCTGAAGTCCGGAAATAAAATATCCAAAATAAAACATGGCCAGACGAAAGGAAACCGCGTACCAGCCAGATGGTCTGATTGTATAAGAGTTTAAATATTCATAGTGGTGAGCAGACGATAACGGTGGTTTGTACATAATGGGTCGGGCGGTAGTCGGGTAAAAAAAAGGGTGGCTTACTTAGAGTTTGCCTTGGCCAAAAGGATAAATAACACAGCAATAATAAGGGAACAGCACTTGATTACGCTTCGAAACTGTAGCACTTTGTGGCAATTGGAAGCCTTTGTGGCAAGCTTTTGTGGCAGCTGAAAGTCTTTGTGGCAACTGTAGGCCTTTGTGGCAAGCCAGTTTATGACTTTGTGGTCCACCGGGGTCGCCGCTACTGGGTGATCGACGGATTTTATGGTTGTTAATTGTTCATTTATATAAAAAGGGAAAGAGAAACCAAACCTTATGTGAAAATAGCAACATTAGTGACTCTAAGGAATGATTTTGTGTTCTACCGCTAGAATGTAGTGGTTTTAATTATTAATGTAAAAATGTGTTTGGATTGTATTCAGACTAAGTCATATATTTTGTCTCTTTAGTATTATTTATTTAATTTTGAATGGAACTTTAAAGATTATTTTAGAGTAATTTGGTGGTGGGGTTTTAATTTGCTTCAAATAGTTATTGTTCATAGTTTTATATTATTTAATCATCTTTTTTTAGATGAATGTGTACAAATTTAATTTTTTTTATAAAGAAAAAGAAAGGAAATACATTTATTTGTCACAAGCCACAAAAGGGCACACGATGTATTACAGAACGCACCTGTCAAATGTCAAAGGACAAAGAACATATGAAAAAGGGCAAAGGTCAAGGGTCAAAGGTCAAAGGACAAAGGTCAAGTGTCAAAGGAAAAATACATTGGCCATAGGACAATGGACAAAGGACATTGATCAAAAGACAGAGGTCAAAGGACAAATGTCAAATGCCTGCGACAATTCATCATCAGCCCGCATAGGTAGCTATTTTGAATATTTCAGGTGAGAATATTTTCTTGTTTTAACTTTTTAGAGGGTGATTTTTCAGTAGTCGGATTTTAGATTTCGAACACTTTTTTTATTTAAAGTATTTTGGGATTTTTGTAGAGCTTGAGGGAACTAATTAACACGAATGCATACATACTTACATACCGATCAACAAACACTTTGCGACGCCGTCGTCGGGTAAAAAAATGGGACAAGTGCCTTAGGTGGCCGTCACACCTACAATATTATTGCGCGATGTAAAAAAATTAGGTATCAAAAGTACTACGCAGTCAAAATCGCTTGCAACAGCGAGTACCTTATACGTGTTAATAAGATAATAAGCATGCTCTTGTGTCATCTTTGCTGAGGTTTGAAGCCGTGTGTACCGCAGTATCGGCGATCTGATGAAACTGCACATGGCCGTAATCCATTGTACTGATGAACTAATAAGGACGTGGCGCGTTGAAGTTGAAAATTTCTTTTGTTCGATCCTGAAGTGAAAAAAAAGGAAGACGTATATATATCAATGCAAAGAAATTACAAATGCAAGCGAAATCTCTCAGAATTGGCGGACATCGATATCGAAGTAACTACATATCTAACCATGCGGCTGTTGACTCCGCAGTCAGCTGTAGTAACTTGGAATGTATGAGTGCAGAAGTATCATCTATAAGGTTTCGCTAAGTACGAAGTTGATTGAATTTTGACCCTGTAGATTGAAAGAGAACAAGGGAACGATGAGGAAGGATTGTGTGAAAAGGCTAATATGAGGCTACGATTACCTACTGATATAGCTGAGCTGTTTCACCGACTTCTAATAAAAATTGAGACAATAAGACGAAGAAATAAAGAAAAATGTAAAGGCAACGAAAAAAAAGAGAAAAGAAGCAGAATAGAAGAAACAAAAGCAAGACCACGAAGCATACAACATATTATAATAGCAAATAAAATTTATTACATACCTATAATCATAAGGCATATGGATGGCGTAGTACTTATGGGAATGAGCTACAGCTTTTGGCAGGCCTGTAGTCCCACTCGTTGTTACCATGAAAGCTATTGAGTTTTCAGGATCGATGTCTGAACACCTGGAATTACATTATGTATTTATAATATTTATTGATTATATTATTATACTTATGTGATAGTGAAATTATTTTAGATTCTAGGCGCAAATAAAAAAAATCTTTTACAATGCATGTCCTCGAAAAGAGCGGTTTTCCAAGCAGCCAAAGTGTGCGGAAAGTGTCACTTTTTTCACTAGTGCTTTTTACTTTCCTGTATTTTTTTAATTTTGAACTCCAACGTCAGCCCGACGCATAGAGTTTTTATTATTTGAGAAAAGTTTTAAAAATTAGTTATGTACAGATTATCATTCATATAAAAAGTAAAATAAAACTAATACTTTATTTTAGGCGTTTTTAATTACTCTAGATTTAGATTTTGATCAATAAATTAATTTTTCTTCCAACTACGTAGTAATGTTATCATTAATCACTACAAAACTGATCACAAAGTACGTATTTATTGCTTAGAACCAAAACAGTGCAGAAAAGTTATATGAAATCTCATTGTTGCACTGTTTTACTTTAATGCACTGTTTTGTATATTTTATCTAAACTAATATTATAAAGCCTAGGTACTGTAGTTAGGGTAGGTAGAGTAGGTAGAATAGATAAAGTAGGTAGAGACGGTAGAGTAAGTAGAGTAGGTGGAAAAGGTAGAGAAGGAAGCTAGAGTAAGTAGAGTAGGAAGAGTAGGTAGAGAAGGTAGAGAAGGTAGGGTAGGTAGAGTAGGTAGAGAAGGTAGAGTAGGTAGAGAAGGAAAAGTAAGTAGAGAAAATAAAGTAAGTAAAGTGGGTAGAGTAGGTAGAGAAGGTAGAGTAAGTAGAGTAGGTAGAGAAGGTAGAGTAAGTAGATTAGGTAGAGTAGGTAGAGAAGGTAGAGTAAGAAGAGTAGGTAGAGAAGGTAGAGTAGGTAGGGTAGGTAGAGAAGGTAGAGTAGGTAGAGAAGGTATAGTAGGTAGAGTAGTTTAAGTAGGTATAGTAGGTAGATAAGGTAGAGAAGATAGACTAAGTAGAGTAGGTAGAGAAGGTAGAGTAAGAAGAGTAGGTAGAGAAGGTGGAGTAAGTAGAGTAGGTAGAATAGGTAGAGAAGGTAGTGTAAGTAGAGTTGGTAGAGTAGGAAGAGTATGTAGAGAAGGTAGAGTAGGTAGAGAACGTAGAGTATGTAGAGTAGGTTGAGAAGGTAGAGTAAGAAGAGTAGGTAGAGAAGGTAGAGTAAGTAGAGTAGGTAGAGAAGGTAGAGTAAGTAGATTAGGTAGAGTAGGTAGAGTAGGTAGAGAAGGTAGAGTAAGTAGATTAGGTAGAGTAAGTAGAGTAGGTAGAGAAGGTAGAGTAAGTAGAGTAGGTAGGGTAGGCAGGTTAGACTAGGCAAGTTAGGCTAGGCAGGGTAGGCAGGATAAGCTAGGCAGGGTAGCCAGGGTAGGCAGAGTAGGTAAGGAAGGCAGGGTAGGTAGGTAGTGGTAGGTAGATTGGTAGCCAATTGACGGGAGCGAAGCCGCGGGGGTTAGCTAGTTTAGATATAAATTTACCACAGAGGTTTAATGTATCCCATTAAGTTTAATATAAAATATATGCAGTAGATCGAAAAAGGTACTGGCGTGGTACGAGTACTGGCTGAGAAAAAAAAACGGCGTATTAAACTAATTAGGTGAAAAAAATGCCCCGCATTTTGTACCATTCTAAAACTTTGATTGGTAGGTACTTCATATTTAGCAAGAAAAGTATAAAAAATTGGAAATAGATGAGAGGTAGATTGGTAGTTGAAAGAAAAGTAGATTACGCACCTCGCTAAAGTGAGTAATAAATGCACTCGTGTTAATTTAGTGCCCTCGCATGCGCTCGGGCACCAACATAACACTCATGCATTAATAACTCACTTTGCGCTCGATGCAACAATCTACTATTAAATATTCATTAAATATGTTTGGCAGAACGTATATTTTGCTCGTGCCTTATTGCGTTACGATGTGACAGGTATTCGCACATGCGCAGTAGATATGCCCGAGGAACTATTAGTTGATCTGTGGATATGCTGAACGCGCTTGAATAAGCCCGTCATTTCATTAATTTCATTTTATTAATTTATTTATTTCCTCGCACAATGCATAGTAAAATGTTGTATGATACACGTACGTAAGATGATTTCCGACTTGTGTCAATTTATCCACTCACTCGCTTCGCTCGCTCGTGAATAAAAATGCCACTCATCGGAAATCACCTACCTTCCGCACTTGTAGCATAAATACTATTATCGTGTTATCATTAGGATGTATTAAAAAAAATATTGGTAACAAGTTCGATTAAATTTTGAAAGCAGCGGGCATGGATTGGACTGCTTAAGTGAGAGACAGAACTATTTGGAGAAATAAAACCGGCCAAGTGCGAGTCGGACTCAGGTACGAAGGGTTCAGTACCATTATTCCAAAAAACGCCAAATGGCGGCGTTTTTTGCCACTTAAATATTTAGTTTATTCTGTTTTTAGTATTTATTGTTTTAGCAGCAAAAGAAATACATCATCTGTGAATATTTTTTAACTGTCTAGCTACCACGGTTCATGAGATACGGCCTGTTGACAGACAGACAAACAGAGAGACAGACGGATAGCTTACTTACTGTAGTGAAATTCCTACACTAAAGAATAACCTACGTAAAAAAAGGAAAATGAGAACAATGAAAAAAAAGAACAATGTGAATTAATGTGAAGCAGATAAAAACTTTATGATAAAAGGAGGAGGTTCTCAATTCGATTGTTTTTTTACCCGACTGCCGAAGGAGGGTAATGTGTTTATCAGTCTATGTATGTATGTTGGTTCGTATATGGCGTTCTACAGACCAAACGCGTTGGCCGATTTTGATGTTTCTTACGTCAATCGATTTGTCTTAACCCTTCGAGTAACTGGCAAAATTAAAATTGCAAAATAGAAAAATGGCGAATTTTGGGCGCCATATTGTGGGGCCCAATTTTTCCAAACCCATCGTGTGGGGTATCAAAATGAAGGGTTTTAAGAGGTGACTACAAAAATTTATTATACTTATCCGTTTAAATGTATCTTATTCTAAAAAAATACAAAAAGGTTGTAAATAAAAAAAATATTTAAAAATAACAAAAACCCGACTGCTTAAAAAGCCAACTAAAAAGACGTAAACAAAAAGAAAATCATGCTTTTTAAGTAGTCGAGTTTTTTGTTATGTTTAAATATTTTTTTTTAATGAATGTACACCGATTATGCTGAGATTTTCCATTATATTGATGCATTGTATTAACGATTATTGTATTCTGTTTTTAGCGTTTGTTTTTATAGCGGCAACAAATAAGAATCAGAAATACATCATCTGTAAAAATTTCAAATGTCTAGCTATCACAGTTCATGAGATACAGACTGGTGACAGACAGACAGACCGCGGAGTCTTAGTAATAGGATCCCGTTTTACCCCTTGGTTACGGAAACGTAAAAAAGTAAAGACAGTTTTGCTGCCCGCCATCTAGTAGCTCTCCAAAACACTACACCGAAACGAAAACGTTGATTAGAAGTATAGAGTTGACACCCCCTGCCTACCTGCCTACCCTAATTGACTTGCTACTTATCCTTCCTACCAAACAAATTTTTCAAGAGTCATTCTGTCGCGGAGAACATTATCACCGCCATTCAGAAAATGATGTCAAATGCATTACGCTATCTATCAAATATGGAGTTCAACTGTCCGAGTATCTGAATTGCGTGTGTCACAGTTCAGAAACATGGCGTGTGTTGTGATATTTTACTTCTTGAACACTTTAAATTCATCTAACTTTTGATAGAGTGAACCGATTGCGATTAAACAAAAACCAAATAATACGTCAAGTTACGCACAATGTATATATAAAAAGTTATCTACATTAGCTTCGCACATTTGACGTGATGCGCGCACAAATAAACAGACAAACATTTCTTATTTTGTACAAAAACGAATTTTCTACAGATTTATTATATGTATTGATTATTAACCCGTGTCCCGATAATAAGTGGTGGGATAAGCTAAACTTGACAGATTCACTAGGGTTGCTACTATATTGATTCCGAATTTAAAAAAAGAGTAGGTTGTATAAGTTACAAACATAAATACATCGATTCGTCTAAACATACATCATATCATGCTTACATGCCTTAGAAGGTAGACAGGGCATCAAATATCCATTAAATATCACGAAACATTTAATATTACGCCACATACGACAAAGATTGGAAAGTAACACGACGTAGTAATAGTGTTATAATGATCCCACTTATAACATTAAATTGTAAAAAGCACCAGGCTCAATAAAAATATAAATGTGAAAACAGGTACCTAATAAAATCAAAAACCAAAGATGATCTTAAACATGAAGAACATTATGCTGTGCAGTCGGAGGAAACACATTTATAAGCTGTATGACTTGGACCTGTCTGCGGCGCGCCGCCACTTATGTACTTTGTGTTGAAGCGGAGCGAGCGTGCGTAGTAGAGAAACAGAGAAATATTATTACCAATACGATTGCATAAAATCTCGGAACGAAGAAATAAATAAAAATAAATTATATGGGATACTATATAATTGGGGACTAAATAGCAAGTTTTCCGCATGAAACTAAAGAAAAATCACGTAATTCGGATCATAAATCTCAGCGTAATCGGTGTACATACATAAAAAAATACCAATCGAATTAAGAACCTCCTCCTTTATTAAGTCGGTTAAAAATGGAGAAGGCCGTTACTGTATAGAGAGGTCCATATTACATAAATAAAGAAAATCAAAGAAGAAATATAATGATTGAATTCACTTGTATAATAATAATTTCTTCCCATACCAGTGCACTGATCATGCTGGATGGGAGATGCGTAAGCTTTCGCTAGCGCTAAACCTCACCCAGCTGGTCCAGGGGGCAACGAGGGTACCGGATGTTGATTCGCACACAGCGAATTGCTTGGACCTTCTGCTGACAACAGATCCAGACAGATACTCTGTGTCGACAGCTTCACCTTTGGGTAGTTCCGACCACTGTCTGGTGAAGTCTGTGTCCGTCTATTTCCCGCCCGATCGTAGCCCAAGAGGCACCCGGTGGGTTTGGCGGTACAAGTCAGCAGATTGGGATGGTATGCGATCTTTCTTCGCATGCTATCCTTGGCAGCCTACTTGCTTTTCTTCGACTGATCCATAAACGTGCGCGGATGCCGTGATGGATGTTGTTGCGTCAGGGAATGGAGTACTACATTCCGTTCTCTGACGTATCAATGTCTAGCGAAGACCGGCCATGGTTTGGTGCCGAATGTAAGCGCGCCGACGCGCTTAAACATGGGGCGTACCTGGTATGGGTCGACGCTCGATCGCGCAAAGCGAGTGACGTGGGTCAGAATAAGAAGGCCTTCAATAGGGCTGCCAAGTCCTGAAAGATGGTGTTGTGAAGAGCTCGGTTCGACCACATCGGCCGAATAGGGAACAAACTTGCTTCTTACCCAGCAGGTAGTAAAGAGTTTTGGTCCCTGGCTAAGTCGGTCGAGTCGAACTTCTGCCGACACTAACTACCACCATTGCTGAAACCCGACGGGTCGCTGGCCCACTCCGCTGAGGAGAAGGAAATTTATTTGCCTCTCTTTTTGCGGAATCTTCACGTCTGAATCTAGGTGACGCGCGGCCCCTTCCTTCTCCTTATGGATGCAAGACGAGTATGTTGGACATTTGTATCCATCAAAAGGACGTCCATAGGGTGCTGCGCAACCTCGACGTGAACAAGGCTAGCGGTCCTGACGGAATACCAGCAATTGTTCTTAGAACCTGTGCGCCTGAACTGTCTCCGATCTTGACGCGCCTATTCCGCCTTTCGTATGAGGCTGGAAAAGTGCCGAATGCTTGGAAGCAAGCTAACGTACAGCCCGTGCCCAAGAAGGGCAGTTGAGCCAACCCGGCCAACTAAAGACCCATATCTGTAGAACGTGTACTCAATATTAAACTCCTGGCATACCTAGAAGCAAAACGATATCCTTAGTGACCGCCAATTTGGCTTCCACCGAAATCGGTCTACTGGGGTTCTTCTAGCGTATGCCATTCACATCTGGAGTGAGGCCATCGAGAGGCACGGGGAAGCGCTTGCCGTCTCCCTCGACATCTCAAAGGCTTTTGATAGGGTCTGGCACGAAAGCCTTATTGGTAAGCTTCCTTCATTCGGTTTGCCCGGTGGTCTGTGTGATTGGATTGAAGACTGCCTGAGAGATCGGTCCATTCGAGTGGTTATCGATGGCTGCTCGTCGGACCAATTGGATATCAATGCCGGGGTCCCTCAGGGGTCGGTACTCTCCGCAACTTTATTCTTACTGCACATTAACGATCTGCTTAAACCTTTGGGTATGCAGACGACAGCACTGTTGCTGAGAGATACTTGTCCAACACTCGTGCTACCGGGCCTGGGATCCAGTCTCTCCGGGAAGCCATGGTAGAGCGCTTGAATCTTTCCTTACAGGCAGTCTCCGATTGGGGCGATGCCAATCTGGTCATGTTTAATGCTGCTAATCCCTGGGGTGTCTTTTGTCCGCTAAAAAGAGCCAATTTTACCCGGCTCCAACTTTCCAATATGTGACCATGCCAATAACTGACCATCTTGAGCTTCTTGGCATTACGTTGACATCGACTCTCAATTTTGGCCCTTACATTGAGGCAAAGGCTCAGCTGGCTGCTAAAAAGCTGTGGATCCTTGCGAAGGTCAGCAGGTACTTCACGCCAGAACAGCTGCTCAGCTTGTACCAAGCGCAAGTTCGATCATGCATGGAGTACTGTTCTCATCTCTGGGACGGATGTGCCAAATACCAGCTTGATGCACTAGAGTCGATCGAAAAGCGGGCCAAGAGGCTCATCGGCGATGAAGCACTGGTTAAGTCAAAGCTCCAGAGCCTTGAACACCGTCGCCGAATTGCCAGCGTGTCGGTTTTTCATCGGTTACATTTCGGGGAGTGTGCGATGGAATTGCATGGTCTAATTCCACCCAGCCCGTTTCATCATCGGACTACCAGACGTACGGCGAAGCGCCATCGTTACATGGTAGAAATCCCACCCATACGCGTTTGAGAATACTTTTATTATGCGTACAGCTAAGGAGTGAAATTCCCTGCCGGAGTCTGTGTTTCCCGATAGCTACAATCTAGTCAAGAGTGAATAGGTTACTTCTAGGCAAGCGTGAATAGGTTACTTCTAGGCAAGCGTGCTCCACCGTCGACCACATCATCGCTTACCATCAGGTGAGATAGTGGTCAAGCGCGAGCCTATAATGAATAAAAAATATAAAAAAATATTATCCCACAACTCTACGTTGACGTCGTGGTGAGGCTTGCGCGCTTCAATGATCCCTTGGTCCGTGCCGGTAGATTTTACTTTGCCGCAGCATGCCTAATGTGAGGGGCCAGACTAAGAGAGATACGATCCGCAGGGCAGCTTTGTGGTAAACTGGTGGACAGTAGGTAATCCACGGACCTGATCTCCAGGGAGAAGTCTTGTCCCTCATCTCCAGCTTGCCTTTTTTGCCGGTTGAACACTGACGGGGAACAGAGCTCCCACCTCTCTCTTGCCTTAATTGGCTGGCTTGAGTGGAGGGTCGCCAGAACAAACGTGCTCGGAGGAAGGAAATTAACCCAGTAAGATGCTGGTAGGGATCTTAACCGTACTGCTGGAATTGTCCTAATAGCCGTGGTTTACCTCTACACTCCTCAATCACTTCCGAATATGTTGCCCCTTTGGCGCTTCGTCACTAAAGTGCAAGCAACCCTTTATGGGGGCTCATTAATTGAGTGTACCAGTTACCCTCTGCCATGGCCAACGTGTTTAGTTCAAAAGTGGTCAGGCAAGGGCCAGTATTCCTCCTATGGTTTTAGGCAATCGATCCACTAAACCTACCAATGCATTTTTCTCTATATTTTGCAATTGTCCTGCACCAACCGGGGATTGCCCTTGGGTCCACTTGCGCAGTGCATACAGGCATAATCATCGGTTGGTGTCACATTGCCTGATACTGGCCTCTGCTTGTTGGCTTCGGCCCCTCGCACGCCTTTTAAAGGACCAGGACCCCAGTGTCCCGAGATTGTCAAAATAATAATTAAATTGTATAATAATAATTGAATTGAATAATTGTATAATATTAATTGAATTGAATAATTGTATAATAATAATTGAATTGAATAATTATATAATAGTAATAGTTAAATTGAATAATTTTATAATTTACAAAGAAAGAGTAAATTTTATTTTATTAATACATAAATTGCATGCTCTTTAATCGTATTATTATTATAAATTGAATTATATTAAGGAACATAAGGCTCCTTTATTTTTCATATATTTATTTATACTGGTGATAGTTTTCCAAAGCTACTGCGATTGTAAGCAAGTTACAAGATGAGAAACCTTAGACAAAGGGCTTCCGAAATGTCACATAGTCTTATATATTATAGAGTTTTAACATTTTGACATTATAGCTATTGCCTATAAAATGTAATTTAGTCCAAGAGCTTCCTGAAATAAGAATAAAACGAAAAGAACGTTTTTCGAACTTCAAAATAAATACGATTTACTTACTTGAAATCTTCAGTTGGAGCGTCACCTCCATACTTTTCCATGAACTCCGTAAAGTTGCAAAAGTTATCTGCTTTATCGAACGTGATTATGTGAGCGTTCGTGTTCAAGTTGGACAACGTCAACTGTATTTTGGAAGTTACGTCGCTTTGGCAAAATATTATATTGGGTTTTGTGATAGCGAATATTTCTTGCAGTTCGTCTGCAAATTGAAAACAAAACTATAAAAATTTACAATATAAAACTATGTAGGAATGGTTTTTGTCATCAATGTTAGAAATAACTGAGTGAATAACCACTTGGCTAAAAGGCATCCTTAGTTTCTCAACACATATACGCTTATCAATCACAAGATTTAGTCATTTATTGCAATATCACAAAAGAAATGATTCTCTTTTGTGTTACCCCTACAGCAAAAATACCAAAAAAAAAACGTACGTAGCGGCCAACTCCTGTCAATCGCCGTCACGATGATTCCAAGATAAAGCGCTGCATACAGCGGTATGGTTACATCGAGATGGTTGGGTGCCATTAGAATGATCACATCTCCCTGTTTCAGTCCTAATTGCCGCAGACTCTGGGCACAGCGCACCGATCTCTCTAAAACCGAGCCACATGTTTCTGACTCGCCTGTTGCTCCATCAATCTGCGAACATGTTTTAAATAGCAGTTGATCCTCTACGAGTTGCAAACCCTGAACAGCTAATTCTGCTACCTGTAGTGTTTATGCATAAGCTTGCATATGCGGGTAGGCACCCGAAGGTGGCCGGGGAGTTAGAGTGTGACATTCAGCGCGTTGAGACATGTGTCAAAGTGTTGACGTTTACTTAACTAATATTTGTTAAAATCACCATCGGTCACTACAATGGCGACGAGGATAAAAATAAGAAAATTTATGATGTATTAAGAGTAATTGTAGGTTACCTAGATAACGCGTGATATGATTGGTGGTTGTTCGCTAACGTTCCTAATACCCAATAACAATATAACACAGAATGGGAGAGTAATAATCTATGTACATACACACATTAACGCTTCTCTGCAAGAACCGTCATGATCAGATACAAATTGTCTCCTGTTAAAAGTAGACCACAACACTATAGTACTAGCAATCTACCGCCCTTCAAGCTACAAAGATATTACCAACTTTCTCAATTCCATAAACACGACTTTAACTAGTATCGCACACTATAATACCATTATAATCATCGGTGATAAAAATATCAATGATCAATGCCGTGATCCAAGCAAGCATAACTATCTAAAATTACTATCATCACAAGGCCATTGCCTTCACACACTCTGCCCACACGACTCAACTCATGTCTCGATCACTTCATTCTAAAAACTCAATACTCTGCCTCAACATTAGTAGCACACTCTGCAATAACTGACTATGACACAGTAATATTATTTCTTGCTAAAAAGACTTCTAAACAATCTTCAAAAAAACAGTGTTACGCATTAATCATGAACTGTTAAATGCAGAGCTAAGGCTAGTTGACTTTAGTCATGTTTACAACACATAAGATCCCGACGAAGCGGCTGAAACCATGGTCAAATCAATAAACAAAGTGATCAAAACTAACTCTAAATCTGTCAAAGCACCCAATCGTAAAACAACTGTAAAGCCATGGATAACTCCAGGGGGGTAACCACAAGCTCTTAGAGTTAGGTTATTTGAGATCGAGTAAGTGACAGATGTATACAAGTCAGATACATCTGTCCCTTACTCGATCTCAAAATAACCTTACTCTAAGAGCTTGTGGTCACCCCCCTGGTCTTCTTTGCTGTATTCAAAAAAGAGACAACCTTCATAAAAAAACTGTTACTTTCTTTTGGATAATTTCATTCCTAAACTGTCTTCTAAATTGTGTTAAGTATTTTATTTACACTAGTTTAATTAACACAATGTCAGAAAGGGCTAAAAAACTGAAATAAATATCTAAAAAGATAAATAAAATAACTTTCTTTGGTTTCATGTCGAGACAATAACCAAAATAACTTGCTGATTCTAATACCATTGCTCTCGTCTTTTCCTAATGAATGGATGAAATAAAATATAAAAAACCGGCCAAGTGCGAGTCGGACTCGCGCACGAAGGGTTCCGTACTTGGACTTTGGTTGACGTATTAAAAAAAAACTACTGACTAGATCTCGTTCAAACCAATTTTCGGTGGTAGTTTACATGGTAATGTACATAATATATTTTTTTTAGTTTTATCATTCTCTTAATTTAGAAGTTACAGGGGGGGGGGGCACATTTTACCACTTTGGAAGTGTCTCTCGCGCAAACTATTCAGTTTAGAAAAAATTATATTAGAAATCTCAATATAATTTTTGAAGACCTTTTTATAGATACCCCACACGTGTGGGTTTGACGAAAAAATTTTTTTTTAGTTTCAATTTCAAGTATGGGAACCCCCAAAATGTATTGTTTTTTTTCTATTTTCGTGTGAAAATCTTATTGCGGTGCATCAACAGAATGTTCACAGAATACATCTACTTACCAAGTTTCAACAGCATAGTTTCGGAAAAAAGTGGCTGTGACATACGGACGGACAGACAGACAGACAGACATTACGAATCTGTAAGGGTTCCGTTTTTTGCCATTTGGCTACGGAACCCTAAAAAGTTATTGACCCTTCTAGGTTTTATTATAAGGCCTATCTGTGCCTTTCTTTATGAGTTGTTTATGCATGGTATCACAACTAATTAGGCTGCAAAAACGCAAACGAAGCGATAATATAAAAAAAAATTGTACCCTTCCTCGGGTAAGATAAACTTTCTTTTGAGTACTTAAAAGTATTATGATCAACACACTTTGGAAACTGGGGTTAGGCTCGATGCAATGAATAACAATTTTGTAAACGTTTCCCGATACCGCCAACGCTGTGTGGAGTCCCACTAACTCTCTGGGCCCCGGCACTACTTTGTACCTTCGTAGTTACGCCATTGACAGAAACAAAAGTATGTTCACGTAAGCATCAACGATTATTGATCATAACGAAATCTGCGAAAACGTTTTTGCTAGTTGAATAGAGAGTTTATCTTGGATTGTTATGATTACCTGCAAAACAAAATCTGGGGCATCCTTGAGACTTTGCAGTATGATCTTGCCGAGGTGGTATCGGTCTGTAGGTATACCCGACTTGGCCACCACGCGGGAGGTCAGTTCCTGCATGTACCAGTGTACAGAGTCGTTGTTTACCATTCCACGGAGGGTCATTTTGATAAACTTGCTTCAAATGTGAATTGAATTGATTTCTGTAACCTGAAATAAAAACGAAGAACAGTTAGATTTGACTCGATCATAATCTGAAATATTATTCGGCGGCAACTGGATGTTTGATTTTATTTTTAACCGACTTACCAAAAAGGAGGCGGTTCTATGTTCGACTTTATGTTTGTTTTTTTTTTTATATATATTCACCCATATCTCCGTCAATTGTCGACCGATTTTGAAAATTATTTTTTGTTTGAAAGAGTATGTTTCGAAATTGGTCCCATTTTAATTTGGTGAAGGTCTGATGAAGAACTTCGGAGATACACAACAAATCTCTTCAATAAATAATGGCAAAACTCTCGAGATTGCTGCAATCGCATGTCTGTTTGTTGTTTATACCATTTCATGAAAAAACATCACGCCAGTACGCTCTAAAGGGGTACGCAGATCTCTCATTTCACCGGCTATGTTCAAGTTTCATGTTATTCCGTTAATCTTTTCTGGAGTTATAGGGACCTTAATAAACAACTTGCTATTAGGTAGGTAAAACTAAAAAAACTTTTTTGCAAAAAAATACTACCGACTTCCAAATGAAAAACTGCAAAGTGAAAAATAACTTAACTTTTGGAAGTCGGTGTCCATATCGCAAAAAAATGGTACCTACGAAAGACACCGACTTCCAAAAGTTAAGTTATATTTAATGCGTAATGTTTTTTTTTATATTTAATGCGATGAATCTTGTACATTACAACTGACGTTGTAAACTAAACAAAACCCAAAAACCAAATGTCAATTCTTTTCATACCGCTATAATGTTCCCTTAGTATTTGAAAGTAGCAGGCAGAAGCTACAGTTACTATGTTGATTAATCAAATCTGAAGGGAATATTTATGCAACTATGGCCTACCCACGTTGTGGTGGTCCATCTTCGGAGAGTTCCGCTTCTGCTTCCGCAGTGGGTTCCTCTCCCTTGTTTTCTTGCAGGAGCTTGAACGAGTATCGTTCCTCCTGCAAGATAGTAGCCTGCGGCATTTCGTTATTACAAGATGCCGATATGCATGCCCTAAATTAGACAGGCATTACGGCCTTTAAACTACTCATCAAACAAAATCAATTATCTCGAATTATAAAATCTGGGTCATGATTTGTTTCGCGATAACAAGCGAAGCGAACGACGATCTAGAACGCAGATCTACGCGAGACACAATGGCTTTTCAATCGTTTCAGTTAATTACGGAACACAAAGGATTAATATTGCTGCAATAAATATCAGAGCAGTAGCGGCTCAGTGGTATCGGCCGACTGGTATAGTTATGGGTCGTGGGTTCGAAACCAGGCAGGCGCCTTTCTTTGTGTAAATTATTTCTTCACCGCTGCTCTCAAAACGGTGAAGGAAAACATCGTGAGGAAACTTGCATGTCCTAGAACCAGAAATTCGAAGACATGTGACATCCACCAACCCGCACTGGGCCCGCGTGGTGGATTTCGGCCCATTCCCTCTCACAGTGATGAGGCTTGTGTTCCAACAGTGGGAACATTAAAAAGGCTGATGATGATGATGATGGATGCTAAAACCTATTTTATTAGCTACTAGCTGACCCGGCAAACTTTGTTTTGCCATAAAAATACCAAACATTTATCTACCCTACCTACCCTACCTTACACTACCTACCCTCCCCTACCCTACACTACCCTACCCTACCCGACCATACAATAATCTACCCTACACTAGGTACCCTACCCTACACTACCTTCCCTACCATACCCTACCCTACACTACACTACCCTACCCTACACTACCCTACCCTACCCTACCCTACCCTACACTACCCCACACTACCCTACCCTACAATACCCTACCCTACACTACCCTACCCTACACTTCCCTACCCTACCCTACACTACCCTACCCTACACTAACCTACCCTACACTAACCTACCCTACACTACCCTACCGTACCCTACCCTAAGTTTCAATTTATTTTTTCTTTACTTTTACCATTTGCTAAATAAGCCGAATAAAGCCTAAAAATTTGGTTTGGATAGGTGAGCCTGTTCTTGAGTTATAAAATAACAACGAAAAGTGCCATTGATTTTTATATATATAGGTGAAACATGATTTACAGCTGACTAAGAAAATTTGAGGATATACAATTTTTTTATAAACTTAAACCTAATCTCTATTGTAATCTCTCTCAATAACACAAAGGTTTACTGGATGAAAACCCATTTTTGGAGTTACCTTGACTTTGTTCATAAGCTTTATTTTGACTGTATATGTTGTACAATACGGAATTTAAAATAAAAAATAAATCATTCACAGAATAAAACACACTGGGGCAAAGGTTCAAAGTTCTATCCCACGGCGTATAATACACGACGACGGCGACGGCGACGATGTGAATTAGTTAATTTTAAATAATTTTTGCAATATCATAATACACTAAGGTGCAACTAGAGTAGACTTTGGTGCAACATCACCAGTGGGTGCAATCACCCTAAAGTATATCGAATGATCGATTCATCATCGTAATGCAGTTGCTATGGATCACGTTGGATCTGAAAAATCGATGTCAGACTTGATCGTAATCTATTTGGACACTAACATTTCATAAACTGGCTCAAAAGACTTTTAGATAGAGATAGTACTTACAATTTAATATTATTGGTATCAGTGAGTTAATTTTCTTTAGATAATTTCACTTTCAGCTCATATATATTTTTATAGGCAATTGGCAACAGGAAAGTATGGCACAACAGTATCCCACAAACTCAGGTGAGATAGTAGTCAAACGCGAGCGAGCCGTAAGTCTTCAATACAGATCTTTTTATTGTTGACAATTATAAAAAACCGGCCAAGTGCGAGTCGGACTCACGCACGAAGGGTTCCGTACTTGGTAAATTGCGGTTTACGATTTATGACGTATTAAAAACTACTTACTAGATCTCGTTCAAACCAATTTTCGGTGGTAGTTTACATGGTAATGTACATCAATTTTTTTTTTTAGTTTTATCATTCTCGTATTTTAGAAGTTACAGGGGGGGGGGGACACATTTTACCACTTTGAAAGTGTCTCTCGCGCAAACTATTCAGTTTAGAAAAAAAAAATTTTTGAAACCTCAATATCATTTTTGAAGACCTATCCATCTAATTAAATTCATCTACACACGATGATTCTTATGAGATTTCCTTGGTTTATTTTTTGGTGATAATATAGTTAGGTACACTTCTCATCAAATAAATCGAAACACCTCTGAAGTTTGGTTTTGTATGAGTTTTATGTATTTTATTCACGATCGGATCAAGTTACAGCTGAAGTGCATGTATATGACGGTAAAAACAATTCAAGTTTTTATGCCTAATTGTGCAACACACTCATTCTATTCGAAATACTGTCGAGAGGTTGGATCGGACCAATTTACAGTTGTTTTATTTATTATTTCAGAATCTGGTTAAAAACCTATCGTCAAATAAAAACACAAGAAGACATTGAGCTGCTCCAATCTGACCTAAATTCAGTGCAGGACTGGTGTGTGGTAAATGGGATGAGTTTGAATGCCATCAAATGTAATTACATTTGATGTTATGTTGTATGTTTGTGAACATTACATTTACGCGGAAAAAGCATCCCTTACCTTCTTCTTACTCCCTCAATGGAACGTCACTACAAGAAGTTAAAAACATAAGGGATCTAGGAGTAGTGCTTAGCAGCAATCTATCGTTTGCCATGCATATTAATAATGTCATTAAAAAGGCTATGAAAATGGTTGGGTTTATTAATAGAGTTGGCAAGGAATTTAAGGGAACCGCGGCCCTGAAAACCTTATATAATGCCTTTGTGCGCAGTCTAGTAGAATACGCATCTCCCGTCTGGAACCCTACCTATAATATTTACATAGACCGTCTCGAGCGCATACAAAAAAAAATCACACGATGCTTGCGGTTTAAAGACCACAAATGCCCATACAGACCCGATTACGCAGAACGGCTAAGTTATTTCAAATTAGACTCATTGAAGCGACGAAGGGCTCTAAATGATTTGTCGATGCTCTATAAAACCGTGAACGGACTAACTTCACCTGGCGTTGAAGTTACTAAGCAAAATTAGTTTAGAAGTGCCTCGTTATTCCCACGTCAGGTCCAAGCGTACCACTAGAACATTTGTTATTAAGACGAGTCGCACAAACCTGGGACGCCATGCTCCCCTTAACAGAATGTTAATTCTATATGACAGAGTATGCTCCTTAGACAACAGCATTGATGTTTTCTTTGATACTCTGACAAAATTAAAATCTAAAATTATTAAACTTGACTTGTGATCTATACTGTTCATTTTCCATTAGTATTTTTTTTAATTTATTTTATATTTGATTGTATTTAATAATCTAATTGTAAGTTTAATTAATGTATATGTAATGTTTGTGTGTTAACAATTATTTAAATAATGTAATTTGTTAATATTGTATTTTGAATCGTATTGTATATTAATGGTAATGTTTTGTCACTCGACATTTTATTGATATTATATTTTTGTTTTTTATAATACTATTTAATTTGATAATTTAATTGTAATTTTAGTTGATGTATGTGCAATGTGAGTATCTCAATATTTATTTGAATAATGGAATTCGATAATATTTTATTTTAAATCGCATCGGATATTAATGGTATTGTTTTAATAATGATTTGATTTGACTAATGTAATATGAATGAATAATGTTTTTTTTTTACTTAAAATCTATTAATTATTTAGCTTTTAGGGAAAGTAATAGTTCAATTTTAATTTAATCAAATGTATTTAATTTTTTATTTTATATTGTTTTATTATGATTTTAATTGATTTTTTGTAAATGATGTGCATGCCTGTAAGTGACTTACTTACACAGGATCTTTTCTAAATGTTTAATTGTAATATTAATTTGTAAAAAGTCGTTGGTGTGCCTTATTAATAAATAAATAAATAAATCTGGTCAAGTAATATTCTTTCAAAGAAAGTTGTGGTGCATCGACACATTACATGTCGCATGCACAGCAAATATTATAATGGTAAAATAAATAATTATATATAGCAGTTGTGTACTAGTGCTCACCGAAACCAGTTGTTTTATTTACATGACTCATAACACCCAACAACACGTACATAGAAGATACACTTACATCTGGTGACCCCGATTTGAATTAACACGCGCCGCGATTTAAAGTGATTTCCTCGTGTCGTGGTAACTGCACTGCACAACCTTACCAGCCTTCCACAAGCGGATCTCACTGGTTTTGGTTTTCAAGAGGCATATAGTTACCGAAGACATGAGCACAAGTGGAAATTGTGGTGTGTTACCAGCATGCGGAGCGACGGACAGCAGTCAGGCCGAAGTCGCAGCATTAGGAATATCCTCGAAGATCCCGGATTTTTGGATAGAGATGCCCAGGGTGTGGTTCGCGCAGTTTGAGACAATGATGGCTCCCCAAAAACAGGGTGACGAAGTAAAATACGGAGTCGTATTGTCCAAGCTCCACAAAGACGCAGTAAGTCAAGTGGCCGACATAATAATGTAACCCCCCGCCACTAATAAATATGGTGCTATTAAAGAAAGACTCCTAGCCGTGTACGAAGAATCGGAGGAGCGGCAATTTCAAAAGCTGGTCAGTGAAGTGGAATTAGGCGACCAAAAACCGTCGCAACTGTTGAGACGAATGAGGGAATTGGCACGTAAGAGTCAGGTGGCCGAAAAAACCCTCCATGGTTTGTGGATATCAAGACTCCCCGATCACGTTCGAGCAGTGTTAACGGTCAGTCAAGATCAGAAACTTGACAACCTCGCCGCCATAGCGGACAAGATATTGGAAGGACGATCAGGCGAAGTGTCGGAAATATCAAGCGGACAAACACAGCTTATGGTTGAGATGGTCAACCAAATGAAGAAGCTAACCATAGAAATAGCAGCCTTGAAATCCAATGCAAATAATGGTAGACACCGTAGTTACAGGCGCAACCGAAGCCAGTCGCGCACAAGATCACACTCCAGGACGAGGATTACACCCGACAGTCCCAACTGGTTATGTAGGTATCATCATCGGTACAGGAATCGAGCTCGGAACTGTGAAAATCCATGCAATTGGAAGAAACCGTCGGAAAACTAAATTCAGCGTTGACAGAGGCGGTCGTCAGCGCTATCATACCGTCAAACCGCCTATGCGTTACCGACCGAAAAAGTGGGTATCGTTTTTTGGTAGATACAGGCGCTAACATTTCAGCCATACCTAGAAGAGGGAATCGTTTAAAAGCTGACGACACATATAAAATATACGCTGCAAACGGTACACAAATAAAAACATACGGCGACAAAACGCTGACGTTGAATCTGAATATGAGACGCCCGTACCGTTGGACTTTCATCGTAGCTGACATTACGCAACCAATACTTGGAGCCGATTTTCTAGAAAGAAACAACATTTTGGTGGATGTTCGGAATAAACGTTTGATTGATGGTACAACTGGACTTCAGAGTAACGCAAAGTTAATGAAGTCAAGCACGCCTACACTTCGGACCGTAAAATTAACCGAAGACTACGCAGACATTTTAGCAGATTTCCCGAACATTTTGAAACCTCTCGATACAGAGTCACGACCGAAGCACGACGTTGTTCACCAAATCATCACCAATGGACATCCTGTTTACTCCAAGTCAAGACCTTTGCCAGCGGACAAATACCTAAGAGTGAAGAAGGAGATAGAACACATGCTAGAGACAGGGTTATGCAGGCCTTCCAAGAGTCCGTGGGCAAGTCCTTTGCACGTGACATCGAAGAAAAACGGCGAGTTGCGACTATGTGGTGACTACAGGAGATTGAACGCGATCACGGTACCGGACAGATACCCAATTCCGAGACTACTAGATTTCACATACCTACTACCAGGAACCAGTATTTATTCAACGATCGATTTAAAAAGGGCTTACAATCAGATTCCAGTACAAGACGTAGAAAAGACTGCAGTAATAACCCCGTTCGGTCTATTCGAATTTCCAAGAATGCCGTTTGGACTACGAAACGCAGGGCAAACCTTTGTCAGATTCCTAAACACAGTCTTAGCAGGACTTGACTTCGTATTCGTATATATAGACGATATACTAGTGGCGTCATCTTCAACCAGCGAACACCGTCGACATTTACAAGAAACGTTCAAACGGTTAGACGAACATGGCATTGCAATAAATCAAGCCAAATGCATACTGGGCAAACAGCAAGTAGAGTTCCTCGGATATCAGATCTCAAAAGATGGTATCAAACCATTACCAGACAAGGTCGAAGCGATAACCAAATACCCTATACCAAAAACCGTACAAGATTTGCGAAGATTTTTAGGCATGATCAACTTCTACCGGAACAATATACCACAAGCAGCCAAACACCAAGCTCGGTTAAACAAATACCTCATTGGATCGAAGAAAAATGACAAAACCGAAATACAATGGACTCCAGAGGCATTAGAAGCATTCGATCAATGTAAAGCAAGTCTAAGCGACGCCGTTACATTGTCTTCACCAACAACGCATTGCCCGCTATCACTAATGACAGACGCATCTCAAACGTGCGTGGGCGCCGTTTTACAACAGTATGAAAACGGAAACTGGAAGCCACTCTCCTTTTTCTCAAAGGGACTGAGTGAAACGCAGTCAAAGTACAGCACGTATGATCGGGAATTGCTAGCCATTTACATGGCAGTAACGCATTTTCAACCTTATGTCGAGGGAAGAGAGTTGATAGTTTACACCGATCATAAGCCGTTATGTCATGCTTTCACTACAAAACAAACCTGCACAAGTAAAACGATAGCCCCAAGACGGCTACGTCACCTCGAGTTCATCGCACAGTTCACGACAGACATACGTCACCTATCCGGTAACATGAACCCGGTGGCCGACGCGTTATCGCGACTCGAGCAAATAGATTGCCCCACACCTGTGGATTGGACTGAGTTAGCAGATATGCAACGCAATGACACTGAACTCACTCAGCTGTTAAAAAATTGCAACCTTAACTGGAAAACAACGACATTATCAGGAACAAGACAACTACTCTGCGAAAATACAAAACCAAGTTTACGACCGTATGTGCCGAAATCACTTCGAAAACAAGTATTCGACACCATGCACAACGTAACACATCCCGGAATAAGATTATCGAAGAAAATGATCTCCGAGCACTATTTCTGGCCCCGCATGAATACTGACGTCGGCATTTGGGCGAAAACATGCCAGGCATGCCAGAAAAGCAAGACACATAGGCACAACTCGGCCCCAATCGGAATTTTTCCACCCACAGCACGATTAGACCACGTGCACGTAGACATTGTCGGACCACTACCAGAATCCAACGGAAACAGATACATCGTGACAATGATCGACAGAGAAACGAGATGGCCGGAAGCTGTACCAGTAGCAGAGATAACAGCAAAAGTTGTAGCGGAAGTTCTCATAAGCACCTGGATAGCGAGATTCGGATGCCCAAACACCATAACAACGGACCAGGGACGACAGTTCGAGTCAGACTTATTTATCACTCTGACCAAGTCACTCGGTATTAAGAAGACCAGAACCACCAGTTATCATCCACAGTCAAATGGTTTGGTTGAACGCTGGCATAGATCAATGAAAACCGCGCTAGTCGCGCGCGGAAATACAACGAACTGGTCAAGCGAACTACCCATAGTGCTACTAGGATTACGAGCAGCACTACGACTGAAAGAGAATACAAGTCCAGCACAGATGTTATACGGAACTAACATACGTCTGCCAGGAATGTTTATCGAGCCGAAAACGCAAGTAACATCACCGGAGACTTTTGCACAGACACTCCAGAGGACAATGGCAAAGCTAAGCCCGTTTAGCAACAACCAACACGCCAGCAGTCACAAATCGTACATACATCCAGACATGAAAAGCTGCGAATACGTATACGTCAGAACGGATGCTGTGAAGAAACCACTGACCCCAGCCTACGAAGGCCCATATAAAGTGTTAGAGAAGCAAGAGAAACATTTCAAGATTCAATTGCCGAAGAAAACATCAATAGTAACGGTGGACAGATTAAAACCAGCATACATTTTAATGGACGGAAAGGTAAATGAACCTTTAGAACACCAGAAAAGTAGCAGTAGCGAAGTGAACGACGACAAAAATGTTGAGCCAGCAGAAATTAATAAGTACGCACCAAACACCACACGCTCAGGCCGCGTCATACATCCGGTGGTACGATTTACAATACCGCCAGATCAACGAAAGAAAAACACGGAATAAAGCAAAGCATAATTTCGTCCACACAAACCACCAAACTACCGCAGCAGCAACACGCTGGTAAAGCAAGATCAAGACAATTGCAATATTCGGAAACATGGGCAGCTGGGGCTCCAAGGAAGAGATCGTGGTGGCACAAACTGCCGCTGGGTCAGGGGGATCCAGCATCTCAATGACGGAAATCTCCATGGGGGGCATTTTCATCATCGCCGTTGCAGTGCTACTGTACTGCATGTACAGAAAGTGTAGGAAGCGGTTATACAAGAACGTGACACGGCACGTCGACGCCAGGCAAACGCAACCAGCTCAGATTCCAACGGTCTCCATGCGTTGCTGTCAGCACCCAAACGGAGGACAGGGACCACAAAACGTTTAAGACAGCAGCAATCGGGAAAAAGGAAAACAGAAGAAAAGTGTAACCGCGTAGTATTAAGTTCGTTTTTATTTTTGTTCGGGTATGGCTATATTTTGTGTAGAAAGAATACTTCTTTTGTCTTATTTTTATGTAAACTTTTTAATTATTTTTATGTAAGTGTACTCGATTTTTTTTTTATTATTTGTTTTTAAAAGGGGGAAATAATGTGGTGCATCGACACATTACATGTCGCATGCACAGCAAATATTATAATGGTAAAATAAATAATTATATATAGCAGTTGTGTACTAGTGCTCACCGAAACCAGTTGTTTTATTTACATGACTCATAACACCCAACAACACGTACATAGAAGATACACTTACAAAGTGTATGAGAATATCAAACGCTATTGAAATGTCACGTAATCAAGCCCATACATTTTGTCATTTCTACCAACATCGACTATCGCCATCCAGACGTCGAATGACACTTGTCTAGAGCCTCAGTTCGCAACTAGTAGTCATTAAGTTTGAAACAGTACGCATCGTATTAAATTGTTCGCCAGTTAGTAATAGTTCATTAGCTTTTTATTCCTTCTCTACTCATATAACAGAGACTTCCATATCCCACCCAGCAAATTTTGCACAACTGACGCAGTACCCGGGACCATAGGTACTACCTATAGCCTATATACCTGGTACGCCAGCGGCTCACAGAGAAGAGGCCTGTATCCCAGAAGTGGAAACACTAATAGGCTGATGATGATAATGATGAATTTAAAAAACCAAAAAAACCCGACTTCTTAAGAATTGAACTAAAAAAGACGTACCTATACTTATTATGGTTTTGGTCAGTCAGCTCGCGATTATAATATATCCTCCGACTGCATGTATTAGAATTTTTATTTCGACTTGAAGTAATGATCCAAATTCCCTCTATTCCTGCACAGATGTCACCCATAGAAAAAGAAGGAGTTATCCGCAAGCATCCTGGCGTGTTAGACTGGAGATTGGTGATCTGCCTGTTGCGTTTGTCGTCCCACAACCAGGGGTACGCCCCAGTGCGGATGAAATCAAGAATCTGGTTAAAGGTACGACAATAGTGTAGTTTGCTTACTTGTATTCTAAGCTTAACATGATAAGGAGGGCACAAAAATTACGTTTCTGTTACTCCTCCGCTGTTATTTTCTGATTAATTTTATTACGAGATCCTAGACATTTGAATAGGTCGTATTTTCTCCGTGACTCGTTCAGCTTCATTGACTCGACGCTTTTCCGGTGATCACCACCGCTGATTCTTGTTTTCAGGAGTTACAGTGGTTGGAAAAAGTAGAACGAGAATGTCCCAAAAATAATTTTATCCACTATATCTGTTCCTCTGCAGTGAAAAAGTCTAGGGATATCTGTGTTTTTTTTTTCGTCGTCCGTGGAATTTCTGCATTTTTACCCACAAGACATAGCCCTCCGTTTTCACCAGGCTATGAGTGGGTGGGTAGGTACTGTTGGGACTCAGAATAGTCCTTTACATAATAAACTTTTTCCTAGAACACTTTTTAGTTCTGAGTAGACTTTCTATTATGAAATTGTGTTTTCTCTTATACAACATGTACAAAGTTGTTTGAAAATGCACGCGGTCTTTTCTGAATCACACAATGTATTATTCCAGATTCCTTACAAGACGCGAAACGACTCCGAGGCGGAGTTATCTTCATCGATTCCATGCTAATGACCGCTTCCACAAAAGTCCACAGACGAAAATTAAAAGAAATGGCTTTTGTACTGCCTAGGGCATAATTTTTACGCATTTGTAAGAAGTATTTAGTGTTTAAGTCACCGTTTACACTTGTATTGTTAAGGGTACTTTCTTCCGGTGAGGCAAGCTCTTGTACTAAAAGTGAAAGACGGAAAAACTCGCGTAATTTAGTTTAGATTTCATCACAGATTATTTTATTTTTTATTTTTTGATGCCCAATGAGGTCTTTTCCGTCTCCCTTTTGTATTTGTATATAGGTTTGTTTTTGTTTTTAGAATTTTCAATTGTATATATGTTATGGTATCAATAAAAGAAAGTGAATATAGAAAAAAAAAAAAAAAAAAAAAAAAAAAAAAAAAAAAAAAAAAGATTATTTTACCTTTTATGACATTTGTAATTATAATTAAGTACAAAGAAATTTCATTCATTTTACTCTTCGATCACTAATAATTGATCTAAATTCTTTAAGACCTAATTTTAATATTGGTGACTACCCACGTGGCGCCCCGCGTTCGCCTCGTGACTTCGTGAGCCAATAGCAAAAGTCAAACGTCAAAAGACTTTGATAATTCGGGTGCTCACTGCTCAGTTTAGTCACAGTATAAATATGGACCAGTACGTAAACTACCTACAAACGCTCGAAACGGCACACACACACAAACATGCGCATCGACGAGACCCCTCTAATTTTTCATAATACTTGCTGTTCGATATTGCCATAGCTATTGCCACATATCGTTTGACTTATTTCTTTTGTCTTTTTGTCTTTGTAGGCCTCACAGTCATTTTCATGTTGAGTGAATTGCCAAACTTTGAAAGCTTCTTTTTTTTCCGATATTATGTATGTGATGTCGGTTCTACACCATTGAGTTGCCCTATTTGGACCTTTTCTACTTCTTGTACTAGCAAGGTGCTTTTCCGCGGATGTTATGAATACCTTTTGAAATTTGTCCCACATTTCTGTTGCTGTGAGGATCTGATTGTCATCCGAATAAAGATTGTCTTTCAGGTCCTTTTATAAAGTTGTCTCCGGTTGGTTCGGTTATGGCTCTCTATTTGATTTTTGGCATCAGTTTTCTTTTTAGCTTGACAGATTTTGGCAATTTATAAACAGATACTAACAGTCTATGCTGAGTGGTTAGAGGTTCTCCGGGTATGACTTTGCAATCCCTGTACTTGCCTAAATTACTCCTTCTCGTTAGCATGTAGTCTATTTGCGTGGTGTGGCCGGCACTTTTATATGTAATTAAGTGCGTCTCTTTTTTCTTAAAGTAGGTATTTATTATGGTTAGGTCATAAGTGGATGCAAATTGCAGGATGGTGTCTCCATCAATGCGCCAAGGAGCGATTCTGCTTTGGAGACTCGTCAAGTAAGATATCTACAGTGTACGTTTCAAGTGAATAAAAGTATTTATCGTATTACTGCTAGAATTTGTATTCTGATTCTGTTTCAATTAGTATAATATTCATGTTACGCATATAAATTACATCTGACATTTTCAATCTGGATATCTGCATCTCACTGTTGAATGCTGACCTTCTAGCAATCGCTGACTGGTCTAGCAGATTTGGGGTTACTGTAAATGTCAATAAATGTCAGGCTATCCTTACTGGTAGTTCGTATTTTCTACGAACCTTGGACACAAACCTTCCATTGCCGCTTATTTTCGGCAATACCGTCGTTCCTCTCTCGCATAGTTAATTTCTTTGAGGGATTGTTCATTTCTTGTCGAGGTGGCTTGGTCACCCACGATGAAGTGAAGAGGAACCCGAGGAGGGGCCGCTCGTCAGGGCTTTTGGCAACTAAGCCGACGACGAAGCGGCCAACTAGTAGGTTGCGGTGCCGCTTGGTAACAGGCGACATCGCAACTGAGGCGGGCCGCGATATCTTATGGAGCGTCCCAGGACCCATACGATATCGCGGCTTTGGGTTGGAGGCCGCGGCGAGAGAGGAGTGCCGGTATTTCGGTGCGCCGCTCTCCCTACCTTACGCGGCCTGGACGGGGTCGACACCGTCTGATGGCGGACGCGGTGGGGCCGCAGGGTAGGAGGAGTGTCGGTATAGCGTTGGCCGCTCTCCCTATCCCCTGCTGTCGAAAAATGGTAGGTGGCGGGGCCATTGACCTTGAACCGTCACAGGATCAAGGGTGCCATACACGGGGAAACCTCTGTGAACCTGTAGTGGTAGTGGTGAGCGGGGTCAGACGGAGGGGTCGTCGGATCGCGTCGTGTCGCCGCATGGAGGGGCATCACCGGCTCTGCCGATAAATGATGCACCTGAAGAAGTTAAGGATAAAGCTGAGAGTCAGGTTGCCTTGCCTCAAGTGCCACGGACTCTCTACATCGTACCTTTAGACAGTGTAGGGTTATGGTTCTTATAATAAGGTTTAGAATACGTATTTTTATTGTAGTTAAGTTAGTTATTAAGTTGTTAGTTGATAAAGAAGTGGGGAAGGACTATTTCGGATGATATAAACGTCCCTGATTTATTGCAGAAAGTTGATGGTGAAAGTTTTTTAGGGTGTCAGGTTAAGTTTGAAGAAAACTATGTTAGCTATTTACAACTAAATCAAATTTAATACCATTAAATAAATCACAACTTTGGGTGATGTATGGTACCTACGTTCGAAACATATCCTATACTTTTCAGACAAATTTAAAGTAAACATGGTTTGGTGGACACGAGTACAGATCGTTTTTTCGTACCTTTAGTATACGCGTTTCTAACGAAGAAGACGCTAAATTGTAACATGTATTTTTTTTAAGCACTAAAGGAATATGCTCCAAAATTTATGGAAATGAACCCACGAGTAATAATGACGGATTTAGAGATGATGGTTATTATTGGTGTAAATCAAGAATAGCCTGATACGCAACACAAACGATGTCTATTCCACTTAGATCAAAATCTATGGCGTCAAATTCAACAAAATGGTTTGTTAAGTAAATATGGCCAGAATGCCGAGTTTTTGTCAAGTTACCCCAAAGAAGAGATACCAGATGTTTTCGATAGATTGAGAGAAGAAGTGTTACCCGACGTCAAGGCAAACGATATCACCAACTGATTTGGAAAATATTATGCTTGGGGAAATATTCATTCTCGTGAGACGGAAAACAATAAATTACTTATAACAAGCTAAAATAATACACTGGGTTTTTCAAGAACTCAAAACAACATTGAAGGATGGCACAGTAGATGCTACACGTTGCTTGATAAGCACAAACGGGGTCTTTAAGGATTTTTTAGTTACTCCTTAACAAATAGAACAATTGAAAAGGCAAACACGGGGTTGTAAAGACCTACGCCACAAAAAGAGGCAAAGGAGATAATAATACGATTGACTATTGATTGACAACATGGATTTATTAGAGTTTCCCCGTGCAATTGCTATTCACACAAAATTTTAAAATGTAAAAAAAAAGTTCAAACTGTGATTTATTAGTAAATTTTGTATTCTATTTAAAAAGTATTCAGTATATTGATATTTCGATAGAATAGATATGTGATGCGTTGAACGGTCGATCAAACAAACATTTGATATTTTGAACACTCGATGTATTGAGTCTAGGATATATTGAATGTTCGATTTACTTGTATTAAACATTCGATATTAGGAACGTTCGAGTAATTCGCGGCGGGCTTACAACGCCCTGCGTGTTCAGTACAATGACGCTCTGAGGGCAGTGTTAAGAAGACCCAGGTACTGCAGTGCTGCCGCAATGTTTGCGGATGCTTGTGTCGATGATTTCTTTTCCATCATTAGGAAAAGAACTGCATCGATGATGAGCAGGGTCCGGGGTAGCACCAACACTGTCCTCAAACGTTAGCGTGCAAAATAAATATTATTGTGTAACTTGTTTTGTTTACTAACAAATTACTAACACCATGTTATGTTTTATTTTGTGTGTATTACTAACAACCCTACTAACGCTATATTTTTTAAAAAATATGGACTTTCGTCTGAAATAAAGATAATTTAATTTAATTTAATTTCGGCGTTCGATTTGGCATAGTACACCCCTTTGAAATAGTTATTATATGAAAAGCGTGTGTCCTGTACAAATTTTAAATAAAAATAGTACTTAATTAAAAACATAAGGTTTATATTATTTCTTTTTTTTCCATTTTTATGATTGTCTGGAGTAAAAAGTCCCTTATCGAAGCCAAAACTACAGCCAATTTAATTATTTTATACTACACCTGCTCGGAAAGTACCTTGATACTTTATCAAGTTTACGGTAGAAAGTACGTCATTGCAAATATGCGGCGAGAAAACGCATCTGAGCGGGAGAGAAAAGTGTATGAAAATCCATTTCATACGTGGTTTATCTTTTTTAATTTTGGGTAAGACTATGCGCTGGTAACCTAAATATCAAAAGCCAAAAAGTTTTTACAGTGAGTTTTTATCTCCAAGTTCGCAAAATGACACTGGCCACTAGCTGTGTGTTGGATGGTGTCAAACAATTTGAAAAAAGAACATGTGAAAATTGCTGACGCCATTGGCGCCATTTTCAATTTGTGTGTTGTTTGAGGATTCAGTTTTCGTAGAAAAGTACATTCCTCGTAGGTGTAGTATAGTAGTAGGTGCACTATGTATCACTCGAGAGAAAGTGCGATTACCGATCTCGGGTGTTTTAAAGCCCTCGCCTACGGCTCGGGCTTCAAACGACACCCTCGACGGTAATCGGTCACTTTCTCCTCTCGGTGAACAATGTACTATTCCACCCGCACAAGCCTCAAGAAGAGCAAGGCTAGAGTTGTTTGTGACAGTGGTGTCACAAACAACTCTAGCCTTGCTCTTCGTTAATACAGTTGTTTAGTTTACGAATAAAAAAGTCAAGCCCTTATTTTGAAACGATGATTTCATTTCTTTCCACGTAGGTTTATCTTATCTGAATTATTACTCGTTCTTTCAAGCATGTCATCGATTTTATTTAAAAATTGATAAGTTTAATCATGCTGACTGTATCGTCGATAACAGTGAATGAACGAAGTCATTATGAGTTTGCGATATTTTTAATCATCATTTAAGTCAAAAGACATCCACTGTTGAACATAGGCCTCCCCCAAATGCGGCCACCTAGACCGATCCCGTATGTTTCGCATCCACCGGATTCCCGCAACCTTGACCATGTCTTCGAAGGCAGCGTCTGCCGGTACGCGGTCGCCATTCCAGAACTTTTCGGCCCATCGACCATCCGTACTGCGAGCAATGTCCACTGCCACTTAAGTTTGGCAATTCTTCAGGCAAAGTCAGTAAATCTGGTTCTCCTGCGGATACTTTGATTTTTGATGCAACCACGCAAGAGAACTTTGAGCATAGCCCTCTCCTGAATTTTTTAATCATTGTACTCTCAGATTTAGGCTTCCTTGCGCCATAAACCATACTATTAATCTATGGCGGCAGAAGAATAAACATGGATTTTATTGGTGATGTTCTTCAGAAAGATCAGGTGCGCAGTACTTTTATCTGGCATACCTGTAAGAATAGATTTATTTATGAACATACGAGAAGGCAGATAAAGCAAATCCAGTTTGTAGGGATCGTAGCATGTGGAACTCTGTAGTTTCTGCCTACTCTCAAGGAAAAAAGGCGTGAGTTTATGTATGTATTATCATCAGCCCTTTTAACATTCCCACTGCTGGGAAACAGCCCTCCTCTCTGTGAGAAGGAACGGGTCTTAATCCACCACGCGGGCCCAATGTGGGTTGTTGGATTATTTATGTATGCTAGGGTTCAAATTATACTTTCACAATGCTCAGATATTAATGCAGGTAACATAATAACTTCTGATTGGCATGCAAGCTACTTGCACTCTTTCTCGCAAGTTACAGGCATGTGTATTTTCACACAAATTATATATTTATTTACAAAAAGGTAAATATAATATAATAACATCATCATATCCAAATTTCACCAGTTATGTTTTTAAGTCACATGTAATAGGGGACGAGCATATTGGCATTATCCCGGGTACAAATCCCGTAAATTAAGTTAAGAGAAAATAATTTCAACTAAAATACGACAAAGTCGTTGACTTTGTCTCTGTCACCTCTGACCTAGACTAGAGTCAAGAGCAAATCCATTTCAAATTTAAAAAAAAAAATCTGAGAATGTAACTTAATTGTAAAATAAAGGTGTAAATATACACATACTAGAGAGAGAGCAGTGTTGGCCCAGTGGTAACAGCCGTGACTTACAAGTTGTAAGTCGTGGGTTCGAGCCCAAGCAGGCGCTTTACTTTGTGTAAATTATTTCTTCACCAATGCTCTCAAAACGGTGAAGGAAAACATCGCGAGGAAACCGGCTTGTCCTAGAACCAGAAATTCGAAGACATGTGACATCCACCAACCTGCACTGTGCCCGTGTGGTGGATTACGGCCCAGTCCCTCTCACAGAGAAGAGACCTGTCTCTTAGCAGTGGGAACATTAGTAGGCTGATGATGTGTGATGTGATGTACATACTTAAACACTATACAAAAGTTAACTATACAAAATTATACTAAACCTAACTACTTACACAAAATACAAAAGAAAGGTACACGAAATCGACGTCGAAGTAATCCTCCACATCGCTGTCATCCGGAAACGTGCCCAGAAAACTGGCAGCCACGTTGAATGGCAATGCCGAATGAAGAATGTAACTTAAGTTTTTCTTACAAATATCTCTATTTAGGACCTCAACAGACACTAAAAGCCAGTTTAACCGGATACAGCTGCATATCAGTATCTATCTTACACGGACTGACCTATTCGACCTCTACAACCCAGTTACCACAGACAGATTTAACATCGAGTAACACGATATCCCTTGGTAAGACTGGAAGACTTTCGGCAGATTTTCGGCCTTTACACACGTAACGACTACAAACGATAGCCAGGGCCAAGGGCATTCCATTTCCATTACATTTTCCATTCTTGGCAAGTAATTCTGAGTTACGTGGGAATCTTGGTATGAGGTGAAATCTACGATATCTGCCCACCCACAGTATCCTACAATAGTTATTTATGCTACAAGTGCGGAAGGTAGGTGATTTCCGATGAGTGGCATTTTTATTCACGAGCGAGCGAAACGAGTGAGTAGATAAATCGATACGAGTCGGAAATCATCTTACGTACGAGTATCATACAACATTTTACTATGCATTGTGTGAGGAAATAAATAAATTAATGAAATGAAATTAATAAAATGGCGGGCGTATTCAAGCGCGTTCAGAATATCCACAGTTTAACTAATAGTTCCTCGGGCATATCTACTGCGCATGTGCAAATAGCTGTCACATCGTAATGCAATAAGGCACGAGCCAAATATACGTTCTGCCAAACATATTTAATGGATATTTAAAATTATTTTTTTGATCAAAATCTAAATCTAGAGTATTTAAAAACGCCTAAAATGAAGTATTAGTTTTATTTTACCTTTTATATGAATGATAATCTGTACATAACTAATTTGTAAAACTTTTCTCAAATAATAAAAACTCTATGCGTCGGGCTGACATTGGAGTTAAAAATTAAAAAAAATACAGGAAAGTAAAAAGCACTAGTGAAAAAAAGTGACACTTTCCGCACAGTTTGGCTGCTTGGAAAACGCTATTTTCGAGGACATGCATTGTAAAATTATTTATCTTCATAGTGACCTACTTTACTACCGTTTGATAAAATAAACCACGATTATAATCTACCCACACCTTGCTTACTGTTATTTTAACTGACACTGTTACCTAACCACGTTATAAAATAAATAAAATTGGCCAAGCGCAAATCGGTGGCCCACAGTGGGTTCCGAACGAATATTCATAAATTATTATGTAGATGTTAATGTTGTCCGATTTTTAACAAAAGCGATGTTCAGAAATTATTTATAAAATAAAATATATGTATTATATTATCTCTTTCTGAACATTCGATTCTATAGTCCAACTAAAGTTCTATAGACCACGGCGCCGGGTTGGTTTGTGCGTTCTCTTTCTTTTTGGTAAGGACACATTTTGCACGATATAATTATAAAGGCGCACTTATACTACTAAATCGGTGGGTTATGTAGTCGACAAGTTTCAAAGTTTAGTAAATTAAGAGAAAAATTGTCTGTGACAAACGGACAGGCAGAGAGACGAGTGGTCTTAGACGAGTACCGTTTTTCTTTAAGACGTTCGGAACCCTAAAATTTACCAGCCCACTTGAAGATAATTTAATCTAAGTTCACGTAAACACCTGCACCTGTGAGCGATAAGGAAAGGTGCGATAGGAATTCAGTTCACTGATTGTAAGTACAAATGGACTTGATATGGTGGACCGCATGACAACGATCTAACCACAGAGCATTTCAATTTTTAAAAGCTTGGCAGGTTTGATTTGCTCTGTGAATCTAACACATAACGCTGTGATTGTATGGCTGTGCAATGGCAATGGTCTTCGTCATCTTAACGTATTAATGGCAAATATAATTTTTAGGGTTCCGTAGTCAATAAGGAACCTTTTTTGTTTCGCAATGTCCGTCTAATCGTCCGTTCGTCCGTCCGTCCATCCGCAGCTTAGCTCAGACTGAGACTTTTAGTACGTTGAAGATAAAAATTTTGGCTATAGCTCCTTCTGCGCATGCGACTTCCCTGGTAACGGCGCAAATATGTGGATGTCTCTAACTATTCTCAATCTCATTTTTCTTCTTTTAATTAGACTTTTTAGAATGGTTTCCAATCATCTTTATAGTCATTTGCTAAGAATAGTTACAGCACTGATAACAACATTTGTGGCACATGTTAAATTAAGTCTTGTTAATTTTTTTTTCTTTTTTACCTTCGTATGGATTTGTTTACCGATTATTTTGTGAATGCTTGTTAATATTTGTTAACTTTTTATCTCCTTTTACTTTATTTATTTTTCTCTTTTGTTTGCATAATATATAATCTTTTTTTTAGTTTCTTACGACTTAATTGTCGGGCCTACGTTGTCCACCCATGTCTAAGTACTAATACTGTAACATGAAAATATTGTAAAACCAGAACCACAATCAGATCGGCATTGCGGCCATGGCACAAGCAACTGAAGGAACACGGGTAGGTTTTAGCACGGTAAAGACTTTACCGTGGTTTTAGTCAGTAAAAGTCTGACACGCCTTCCCGCTTTACCCAGAGTGGGAGAAGTCATTGGAAGTTAACTTCTAAAAAAAAGGTTGCAGATAATAACTTGCCGTTGGTCTCGTAGTTGCAAATTCGACTGCTTCCTAGGTTCAATTCCCGGATATTCCTAGCAAGAAAGAAAAAGCTAAATATCATAATCGTTTCAAAAAATATAGGAATTTGTTGGATAAATTCACTTATGAGTTGCTTAGAGATAGATGTGAGTTTATGATCAAAGAGTGTCTCCGGAATTTCAAAGGGAATGCAGCTGTTACCTTACGTAATAGGCCTAAGCATTTCTGGTCATATGTTAATGGTCTGAAGTCTAATAGCAATTCACTACCCAACCGTATGACATTAGATAACAAACATGCAATTAGTGGTCAAGAGATATGTGAACTGTTCGCACAACATTTTAACTCGGTATATGGTAAGTTAGGAGCAGCTCCCAAATCTAGTAATGTTAATACGGATCATGCATGTAATACTCCTTCTCTCTGTAATATTGTTTTATCTGACTCAGAAATTCTCAAAGCACTCACTGATTTAGACGTCAATAAGGGCGCCGGACAGGACGGAATACCACCTATCTTTATAAAAAAATGTGCCGGATCTTTGCTATACCCACTATCTAAGATTTACAATTGTTCCCTGAGTCTTGGTTTTTTCCCAAGTAAATGGAAGACGGCTCGTATCACCCCGGTCTTCAAAAATGGCGATGTCTCTGACGTGACAAATTATCGACCCATCTCCATTCTTTCATCCTTAGGTAAAGATTTTGAATCACTCGTTGTGAAAAAAATTTACTGGCATGTAAAGCAGCAGCTGCATCCTTCACAGCACGGTTTCCTTCCGAAGAGATCCACTACATCAAATCTTTTGTGTTTTGCTAGTGACATAGCAGATGCACTTGACGAGGGGAAGGAGGTACACGCTGTATACACGGATTTCAGTAAAGCGTTTGATCTCATTGATCACAATATTCTCTTAAATAAGATAGCAAATATGGGTATTCACGGGTCATTACAGCGATGGTGTGAGTCCTATTTGAAAAATCGGACCCAAATGGTAGTTGTTCAAGGTTTTAAATCCCAGACTAACGTTATACCATCAGGTGTGCCACAGGGCTCGCACATGGGGCCTTTGTTGTTCTTAGTTTTTATAAATGATTTGGCAAATAAAATAGAATGTAAGTTTAATATGTATGCAGATGATCTAAAATTGTACCAAACAGTAAACTGTGCTGAAGACACAGTAAAATTGCAAGCTGATATCGATAAAGTTTCTAGATGGTGTATCGAAAATCGCATGATTTTAAATATTAATAAATGTAAGCATATTAAATTTACAAGGAAAAGACAACCCACTATCGCAATTTACACAATTAATAGTGTACCACTGGAAGAGGTATCTTGGATTTGCGACTTGGGTGTAATTATGGATTGCCAACTTAAGTTTAGACACCATATAGATAATATAGCTCAGAAAGCCTCGCGTCTTTCGGGTTTTGTAACGCGACAACTTAAGGAATTTCGGGATCCAAAAGTCACAATACCAGTTTTTAATTGCATCGTTCGCAGTGTGTTGGAGTATGGAAGTCAAGTATGGAATCCTACTTATGAGGTCTACTCTAATAAATTAGAACGAGTTCAAAAACGTTTTCTGTATCAACTGTCCTATGTTAATAACCAATGTAGAAACCTGAAATCCTATGGATCAAGGTTGGAATATTTCGGCATGACTACTTTATGCAATAGACGAAAAGCTGGGGATATTGTTTACTTGTTCAAGCTGATCAATGCCCACGTAGATTGTGAGGGTTTACTGGAGAGAATTCAACTTGCTGTTCCACGCCAGAGCAGTCGTTTATGCAATAGGCTTACTTTTGTGATGCCTCATTGCAGAACAAATATAAAACAACATGCTCCTTTTTATAGAATGTTTTCCAGCTGCAATGGTGTGAGACAGCATTTTGATATCTTCTCTGGGACCTTAGCATCAGCCAAAATTAAAATTAAGACGAGCCTGTGCGGCCATTCGACTAATAATTAATTATCGGTCTAATGACTGCATATTACTGTTAAGCTTATTTATATTTTTTAACTAGCTCATATATTGTGCATGCTGTGTTCACTATTTTAGGGCATGCAGTTTCATGTATTTTTATTTTATGTTTATCTAGTACTTAAGTAATATTGTATTGCCCGATTTGTGAACCAACAATAAAAAAAAAAAAAAAAAAAAAAAAGAATGTCTCAGTGGCCCAGAGGCTAAGACGTCGAGGGTCGTGAGTTCAAATCCAGGTAAGTGCCAATGTGACTTTTTCAAATTCATATGTACTTTCTAAGTTTATCTTGGACATCACAAGCAACGGTGTAGGAAAAAATTGTGAGGAAACCTGGACTTACATAGTTAATGTGAGTCAGAAATAGTCAAGCCAGAGGCCTGTGGGGTTCGTAGAGGCGGCTTAATTAACTCTGAAACCAGAGCTGGCCACATCCACACATGAAAAGAAAAAGAGTGGCAGCTCAGAGTTTCGAATTTAGCGGTGGGATACTCCTATTCTTCGGAAAAACGTTAAACCGTTGGTCCTGCACTGATCTCTCATTGTCGTCCGTCTGATCTCTCATTGTCCGGTCGTCTCTAATTGTCGCGCCATCGGAAGGCTAGTCGGCTAGTCTCGTAGTCAATTAGACCTGGATGAGTTACTTACTAAACTCCAGCGCCAAACCAAAATGGCATTTCAACTCTCAGGGCATGTTCGTAGGAGGTGAGATAGGTGCTAGTGAACGAAGTGACTTAACAAAGCAACACATGTTTTTCAGACCACAGAAGAATCTCTTCTTGAAATTCTTAAATCAGAAATTTCTTCTTAGGGAAATAATTTAGGGCCCGGTTTCCTGACCGAAGTTATCGACGCATCGTAAATTAAACGTAGTTAAATGATAAGAACAATAGCTAATAATTTTATTTATTATACCAATTTCAGCAGGAGAGAACAGAACCCAAAAAAAACACGTGGCTACTCCACTAAATCAATGCATTTCTTGTGATTCAACTGCTTTTATTTATGCCATCTTAGAAACCTTATTTTTATTTTCACATATCGGTTTTGATAAATTTATTATAGATCACTTTCAGTTCTGGTTTCATAGGTTCGCGTGTGACCACTACTGATCTAATCTTTTTTTTTTTTTTTTTATAACCTATAGGCTCGCGCTTGACCACAACCTCACCTGATGGTAAGCGATGATGTGGTCGACGGTGAAACACGCTTGCCTAGAAATAACCTATTCACTCTTGACTTAAAGACCCCTAGATCTCACATGATGATAAGCGTTGATGGGACACACTTCCATAACTCTTAACTTATGTAATACCTCCAGGTTATTTCTATCAGGAAATATACTGCGGCAGGGAATTTCACACCTATGACGTTTTAAAAACTATAATGACGTGTAAAAACTATAATAGTTTGATAGTGAAAAAGGGACAGATGTATTCAAGTCATATTCATCCGTCCCTTACGCACACTGGAAATAACCTTGCTCTAAGTGGTTATGGTCACCCCCTGTTCCTTGCCGCCGTAAGCATAGTGAAAGTATTCTCAAATCGTTTTGTAATATAACCCATGATTGATTGAATCTTCTGGTTTACATCTACAACTTGGGTATTTAAGTAAGTACAAGTAAAATTTCACAATTTAAAAAACCCCCGACACATTTATCTTGCGAAAACACCCCGATTCAAACAGTAAAATGCCCATAACTTTTGAACGGCTGAACCGATTTTATTCAAACATAGCTAAGAACACTCTCGACAAAATTACCTTTCAAACAAAAAAAACTAAATTGAAATCGGTTCACCCGTTCAGGCGCTATGATGCCACAGACAGACACACAGATACACAGCAACACACGTGAAACTTATAACACCCCTCTTTTTCCGGCGGGGGTTAATTAAAAAACGATCACCTTCATTCATCAAAATGGCAATATATCAAGTTTAGAATAAAATATAATACAAAACATTTATTCGACATAGACGCAACACAACAACAACAATCACAAATTAAAAGGGGAGAATAGTAAAAAAAAATACAAACAAGGTGTAATAATTCTTGCGCCGGGCGTGCCCATACCGAAAGGCTTGCCAACTCAGCATTTGCTGGGCTAGTTTGAGACACATTGATTGGGAAGACACACGCAGACATCAGTCACGTCATCGTCTAGTCACTCATTATTGACTGATTGTCATGTGAATGTCGGCCCCCCGCTTTCTCGAAACACGATTATCGGGCTGTTTACGTAAACGACGAATAATCGCCGGTTATCTGCTGTGATTGGCTGTTAAAAATTCATTCAAGCAATCACAGCAAATAACGTGTGCTTGACAATTTGTCACTTAAATTATTCGATAATTTAGGGCTGAGAAACCCGGCCAGAGAAGCGCCGTTCGTGACGTGACTGACGTGGGACCGATGTCCTACGACTTCTACGAAACATTCACGTTATGTCACGTAAAATTTGTTGTATGTTTGACGTGATGCGACGTGACTGCTGAGGATGTATGTACATTGAACATGATTGATTGGCTTGTGTGTAAATAATGAGTTAAAAACAGTTTTAAATATTAGTAGTATTTATTACAAAAATAAATTAAAATATTAACTAAATAAACATTAACTTATGCAGCCTTGTAGAACCTCTTGGCAACGCCGTCAAATTTGTCACCGGTGATGGTCTGAAAATAATAAAAAAAATAGATGTTATCAATACCGGATGATAACAGAAACGAAGTACTTTCTGCTGTTAACATTAATGGGCTGACACAGTTAGTAATTTGATAAGTTAGTATTGTTTTTTTTTGCTATACATATATGTTTCGTCATGGATTAAGAGATTGAAAAGAATAGGTACCTATACTTAATGGTTTTGGTCTTCGATTTGGGCGAATAAATGCGACTAATAAAATTTATGTTTAGGTATATTCATAGGTATGCCCTAGACTTTAGAAGTACTTACACAGAACTAATTTTGATTTTCTTTATAAAGGTCTGGTGAATAGGTCACTAACGTCGTTTATGATATTTCTATGCATTACAACTTCTATGATTTGAACGTAAACGAAGTCATAGCAGCCCCATGGTAAAAAAGCGTGTTTATTTATAACGTGTTCGTATAACTTTATTATGTTTCCCATTCACAACTGGCGTGAAATGACATGAACAGATAAAATAATTATTTTAATCAATCGTTTTGTAGCTGATTAAAATAATCATTTGTTTTATGTAGTGACGACAATAAAAGTAACTGATTAATATAATTAATCGTT
This sequence comes from Orthosia gothica, assembly GCA_949775005.1. Taxonomy (NCBI): domain Eukaryota; kingdom Metazoa; phylum Arthropoda; class Insecta; order Lepidoptera; family Noctuidae; genus Orthosia; species Orthosia gothica. The sequence goes on along the minus strand of OX459059.1, from coordinate 12,296,403 downwards.
TTTTTATAAGATGATGAAATATTTATATAAGTTACTCGAAGTCCAAGTTTCTTTCTCAAGATGCTTTCCTTTATCGATGTCAGTTAAAGATACACTAAGAAAAATCTATTTCTAGGCTTGCGTATTGGTATTGCCCCAAGCCATGACCTCTTCTGTGTGGCTTCCACCGTAGATAAAGATTAGCGTATGATGGCTATAAGTGAAACCAATAAACGATGGATGAACTGTGTGAAAGATGAATCGCTAGAAAGGGGACTTCTAAGATAATGACTAATAAAGTAGTATGGAAGAAGATTTAGAGTTGACGCAAAACATATCGTCAAAATGTGTTGCGCCAACCACAAATACATTGGGATACGGCCAAAACAATGAGAATGTTATGATAAGAGAAGGATTAACTTACCACAACAAGGTCGTCGCCGGAGTATTCCCTCTTGAAGACGGCGGATCCTAGGGGGGAGGTGATGGTCTGCGTCACTGTGTCGCCATCGACTACGTAGGTGGTCTTGATCTGGAGGTAAAAGAAATTGTTTGAGTACAAAATATTAAAGTGTAGTAACGTAATTAGGGTCTGATTTTCAAAACAGATTGTGGAAAAAACTGACTATAGGTTCTTAGACACTGTCTGTCAAGTCCACATAGCGATTGTGACCTGCGATTTCTACGATTTTTTTTTCTGACGTGTCTGTACGGTGCCTTGAAGATAACAAGACTGATGCGTTTGTGAAACTTAAGGTCTAATATGAGAACCTGGAATGGAAAGAATATTTAGTCAGGCACAAAAGGTATCATCACAAAATTCTTACGGGGGTCTTTTCAGCGCCGATGACATCGTCGAATTCTACTCCGGACTGGAATTTCACCTCCTTGGGACCCTCGAATCCACTTGTGTGGTAGGTGAAGGTGTCACCATCCTTGGTCAGCTTCTGGTCAGGAGAGAACTTCAGGACCTGCTCGATTTTGTCTTCGGGAAGACCTGGATTAACGAAAAATTTTGTTTTAATAATTTTGTCGGTTGAAAAAATAATAACATCATCGACAGACATATATGTTCGAACAGTTTGGGGCTAGTTTTTTAAGACATCCCCTAGCTGTTATTCAAGTCTTTACGTGGTCAGAGGGCTAGCCTATTTCCACCAAAAAATAGCTTTGCCATTCAACGTGACTATACCTCCCAGCCTTTTGGAATCTTCACCTACGAATTTTTTGATACCACAGGAAAATTTTTCATCTTTTTAAATTTTTTCAATATTATTTTAGCTTCATAAATAAAATATGCTATACTTGTAAATTAATAAAAACTATACAGAGTTGTTAGCCCGCTGATGCGTCTTCAATATTTACTACCTATCTCTGTTTAAAGTTATATAGGTAAAAGTAAAGTATTAGGAGTCCTGAAGAACATTAAAACATATAATAGTATTTAGAAATCGGCTCATATTATAAATATATTGATTAACTAAGTAATTGTAACTGGTTAAAATCCTAAAGAGTCAAGTTCACTAAAGCTATGCAGGGGCCACAAAATTTCATTTTCTGAGCAAAATCTCTGTTAGCTAGTTAGTAATTTGTGCTATCACTAGATTTTACGACTTCGATTAAAATTTATCTATAGAGGTTTTTAAATCTTTCTTATCACTAGGTACTTTAACCAAACACTGATTTCAATCTGAACCGAAATCAGACTCACACTGTCAAATCAGCAAATTAGATAAAAACATCGAGAATTTTGAACTGATATTTGATATTATATTTTTCAATTATTTTTTTCTTTACATTTCTCCTTTGTTTTACGTTCCCTTTTACTAGTGTGCGAACATTTTCATTAAATAAATGTTGTGTTAGGATTTTCTTTGTTACTTGTATCACAGATAATATAATATTAGCATACTATAATGAATAGAATAGAATATACTTAAATGTACACCAAAAAAATTAATTACTCATATATATTTTATTTTATATAACTGTAAGTTTTTAATGATAATAACATGTTTTTAAATAATTAACTGTAAATAATAATGAACTGTCACGTAACACTTAAAGACACATACCAACAGCTCGCAGGAATCCATCGAAATTGTCCTGCTTCACGAAACTGTAGTTCTTGTTCAGGTAAGACATGATGAAGTTGACTCTTGGCAAGCGACTGACAAGACTTTGGCTATCCAAGGCTTATATCTGAGGGCTAATCTGCCTGATATGATAAGGCCAAAGGAAAAAAAATAACCACCTGGACGAAGAAGTGAGTCATATAGAAGAGTGAGTAAATGTAGCTGACGTGTCATGATGGGACATACACGGGTGATCCTTTGATAAAGGTATTGTTTTTTTTTTTTAGAGCCTGATTTATCAGCCGGGTATAGTCCATTGCTAAAAATAGGGTAGGTAACTGATCTTATTATTCGTTATCGTGATTTTTGCAATACTTTGCTAAGCCATTGCAATGGTCCTTCGCCTCAACGGTAGTGTCGGATAGAATAGAATCCATACCTAATATTATAAATGCGAAAGTACCTCTGTCTCTCTGTTACCTTAAACCGCTGAACCCATTTAGATAAAAATTGGTAAGAAGATAGTTTGAGACCCTGACATATATAATAGATTTTATCCTGGAAATCATCCTTAAGAGGGAGGAAAGTGAGGATGAAAGTTGGTATGGCGAACTAATAATTTCTAAAGAAAAGCCCTCACACCTACAATATTATTGCGCGATGTAAAAAATAGACAATTCGAGGTACTAATGTTACGCTGTGTCGCGGGCAACAGCTAGTCTATACCAAAATTATAAAGAGGAAAGATTTTTGTGTTTGTTTGTTTATTTGTTTGTACCGAATAGGCTCCGAAACTACTGGACCGATTTAAAACATTCTTTCACCTATGGAAAGCTACATTATGCCCGAGTAACACAGGCTATAATTTTGACGGGAGCGAAGCCGCGGGGGTCAGCTAGCTAGCTAGTAGAATATAAATTTATTGTACCAGAATAGTAATAGAGCAGTTTTTTTTTTTAACTCATCATCTGCTTAGCCTTTTCCCAATTGTTGTTGGGGTCGGCTTCCAGTCTTACCGGATTCAGCTGAGTACCAGTGCTTTACATGGAGCGACTGCCTATCTGACCTCCACAACCCAGTAACTGGGTAACACGATACCCCTTGGCAAGACTGGTGTCAGATCTCAAGCTTCTGACTACCCGTAACGACTGTCAAAGATCTTCAAATGACAGCCGGAACCAACGGCTTAGCGTGCTTTCCGAGGCCCAGAGGAAACTTGGTATTTTGAAATGGTCAACCATCCACGGACCGACCTCGGCAAGCGTTGCTTTACCTTGAAGATCGACCCGTGCGGCTGTTATTATTTAGCCACGAGTTCCTCGAGCCAACTCGAGCCACGAGCATTTTTTTGTTTTAACTATTTTACAAAAATACTATGGTTAAAATGACGGTCTTATCTCTGATAGCGATATCTACCAGTCAACCTTTTTATTTCATTGTCCTTACATCGAACTATAAGAATTTGGCCAGTGAGGGAAGAAAGAAAGCGTTTGTGTTTGTGCACACACTTTTGTATAGTTTGGTAAAAATATCTTCTGCATCGATGTCTAGTGTCCGGTGAGATTGCCCGAAATTCGGTCAAGAGTACTATTATGTTTATTTCACTGTTATGTTTTACGAACAATTTCTGGTACATAGGTAAAAGAAGACAAAGCAAGAGACTTACCAGGGGGTCAGTAAATTTAGGCTATAGCAAATAATTTTACACTCATAATCATGTAGAAATTTTCGGTACCAAAGTCCTCGTTGAAGGCACACGGCACTATTTAATTTTTTACTCAGTATTGTACATCAAACCAACATTTTAGATACTCTATAATTTAATCGAAACCATGTAAAAAATCGGTTAAACAATTGATTTCTTGATTATCAATTTTACATCATTAATTTTACATTATCAAGCTTGATAATGATAAATTGATAATGTCAGCCTTATTTGATTTTAATTGCGTTGTAAAGCTGCACTTGAAAAGAGCTAGTAGTTTGAAATCCCAAAGCAAAAATCACTGCAGGGATGCCTGGCCGCATTTCGCGCAAACAGTTTTTTTTTACTTTGCCCTACTCTAGTTATATCTCCTGTATCGTGGCTGCGTATAGAAAATCATATAACTCTCTGTTAGCTACCATTCATGTGTTACCAGGTTTAAAAAGTAAACTGGCAACCTTATTTTTTCCTATTTTTTACACCACTTTCTTTCAAATGAAGTTGGATTCACTAGAAAAGCCAATAAATTTATTTGGTGTTAACTATCAAACTTAAATTGCAATTAATTTGATAACCTAAGGTAATTGCGGCTAGCGGTTCTTAAAAACATTTTCAGCAAAATAAATTGGGCACAAAAAGGCATACTGATAAACGGTTAGCACTTCAATCATCTTAGATTTACAGACGACATTGTGATATTGGCTGAATCACCTAAAGACTTAGAGGACATGGTAACGGCACTCGATAAGGAAAGTAAAAAAGTCGGACTCGATATGAACATAAATAAGACAAAAATAATGACGAACAATTATAAAAGACTACAAGTGAAAGGACACATAATAGAATATGTTGATAATTATATATATTTGGGAAAACAAGTCTCATTGAATGCAAACAGTAACTTAGATGAAGTAACGAGAAGAATAACGCTAGCATAGAAAAAGTTATGATCGCTAAAAGAAATGTTTAAAGGCAACTATAGCCTACACATTAAAAAAACTGTGATGGACACCTGTATTATGCCATGCCTCCTATATGGCTGCCAAACCTGGGTATTCACAAAAAATATCAAACAAAAATTCAGAATTCACAAAAATCAATGGAAAGAAGCATACTACTCGTACGGATCAGAAGAATACATAAAGTGCGAAGCGTGGAGATAAGACAGAAAACAAAGATTACGGATGCACTGAGACAAGCACTAACAATAAAGTGGCAATGGGCTGGTCACATCGCACGCTGCACAGATAGAAGGTGGACAATAGAGACCACCAAATGGAAAGGACCATCAGGCAAGAGAAAAACCGGCAGACCAAAGCTGCGATGTGCAGACGACATCGTGCAGGCGGTGGGGAGAGATTGGATCGACCAGAGCAAGGATAGAGAAAAGTGGAAAGGGAGGCCTATACCCAAAATGGGGTCCATATTCTATAATAAATTGATTTAATTTAATTACTTTTAACAGTTAAAGTTAAGAAAATTATAAAAAATACTAGCAACATTTGAAATGTAAAATTTAAGGGTTATGGAATTCATCATCATCTGCCTAGCCTTTTTCCCAAATTGTGTTGGGGTCGGCTTCCAGTCTTACCGGATTCAGCTGAGTACCAGTGTTTTACATAGAGCGACTGCCTGTCTGACCTCCACAACCCAGTAACTGGGTAACCCGATACCCCTTGGCAAGACTGGTGTCAGATCTTAGGCTTCTGACTACCCGTAACGACTGTCAAAGATCTTCAAATGACAGCCGGGACCAACGGCTTAACGTGCTTGCCGAGGCACGGAGGAAACTCGGTATGTTGAAATGGTCACCCATCCACGGACCGACCTCGTCAAGCGTTGCTTAACCTTGAAGATCGACCCGGGCGGCTTAAGGGTTATGGAATTAAATGGCTTTATTACTATTATTATTAATTGCGGCTCGATATTTCCAAGCAACCCTGCAGCAATCTATTCTATTATCGGGTTCCCTCTATTTGGCAGAATCTTGATGCTCCGAAATTTATTTGGCATAACACACTTAGTATAATCTTCTTCAAACGAATATATTAAAGCCATTTTTTTTTATTAATATAGTTATTGTTTGGCCGAATATTTGTATGCCCGAATTTACAATGGCAGAATTTTATTTGGCATAATTTCACTTGGCATATTATGAAGATGGCAGAAATTCATTTGGAATAATTTATTAGGCATTTCTATAAAATAGCATTTTAACTTAAATTCGAATTAGAATATTGTCTTACAAAGCCAATATGTTGTGTCTTGTCTGCCCTATCCCTAGAGTTTAATTTAATCCCGCGTAGGCGCGGAGGGGCGAGGCGACCTGCGAGCTGAGGAGCAGGTGGTTTAATAATGCCCGCCGCCGCTGCCGCGGCTGAGGCTGGCCAGTGAAGCCGGCCAGCAAGCCGAAGCTGCGGTGGTGAGCGTTAAAACCATCTGCGATGATAAATCCGCGTGGGACCGGCGGAGCCCCGCAGCGCTGGAGCCGTGACAGAAACCATGCCTGCTGCATGCTCACTTGCATGTTTGCTTGCATGTTGTTTGCATGCTGCATGCTTACTTGCATGTTTGCTTGCATGTTGCATTCTGCGTGATCACTTGCATGCTTGCTTGCATGTTGCATGCTTGTTTGCATGCATGGTGTATACTTGTTTGCATGCTGCATGCTTGCTGCATGCATGGCGTATGCTTGTTTGCTTGCATGTTGCATGCTGCGTGCTCGCTTACATGCTTGCTTGCATGCTCGCTTACATGCTTGCTTGCATGTTGCATGCTTGCTGCATTTTGCAGGTATGATGGAAGCGATTTCTGTAGAAATAAGCATCACCCTTGTAACTCTTTTATGTTCCTTCTTAGTTTTTCTTTATTGTAAGTGTGTTCATTAATTGTTGAATAAATAATGTTTTACTATCAATGTTGTCTATGTCAATGTCATAGGCTTTTTCAATCTCAAGCCATTTACTTAATTTTTCGTCAACTCTCATCCAGCTACTACCAGCAACCCTACGAAGATCCTCGCTCAACCTAGCCGGAAGGCGTCACACATTACGTTTACCAGTTCGCAGCCTCCACTCAAGAACACGTCTACCCCAACGGCCATCCGTTTTACGGCTATTATGGCCGGCACAGAGAAACTCCAAGCATAGCCCTTTCCATAGCTCGCTGACTGATGGACTAGCCTTATCGTAAGTGTCAACGTCTAAAATTCTAGAAACTTTTACCCTGGTTACCGAAATCCATAGTTTAGATATGATTAGATAATTGGTAGACCGTTGATTTGTATTTGATCAACCAATCATAGAAGATAACACGAGATTAGGCAGTGTCTTAGTATTTTTTTTGGTGTTGCTAAGAGAAATAAATGTGTAACTCAAACGGAAAGAATAAGACTCATGAATGAAAGTGGTACCGAGCGATGTCTAAGAAATTGTGGGGAAAATAGAAATTGGGGCACGTTATATGCCCCAATTTCTATCTGGACAATGTCGTGAGGGATGTTTGATTATCAATGTGGACGGTATATAAGAGCAAGGGAAGACCAAAATAAACTATGAATTGATTGTATCAAAGATGATATGGCTAAAAAGGGGATGACTATATACTGCAGAGATGATGGTTAGAATGAAGAAGACATAATGTGTTGACCCAAATAAACTAGGATACATTGGAAAGTGCAGGAAAATGTTGACGCTGACTGCGATTATTCAGTGAGACGAATTTTCTTCTGAAATCCGTTTGCACACTGGACAATGTAGTTGTGGTATGTATAAATTTGTAGGATTCCACAATCCATATCCGTAATGGTAAAAATCTAGCTAGTATTCTTAAATAGTGGGTAATAGTAGCATAGGGATTTCTGTAAGATTAAATAATACAAGAATTTAAAATATTAAACTTATTTATTAGAAAAACATTTAAATTGTAAGCTACCTAAAAACATGAATTAAAATTACGTGGCCTTGTAGAACCTCTTAGCAACGCCGTCCCATTTATCCATGGTGATGGTCTGAAAATAGATAGTTTTCTTTCAGTATATTGAATCACACATTTTAAGCTAGAAAATATAATGATCGATGATTCGATCATTTTATTATTATTAATACAGCCTATATATAGTACTATACAGCCTACTATTAAATTAATTTTGTACTATATATTTGTTTTTAATTAATTAAATAACCCACCGTATTTCAATTTCAATTTTAATATCTTTTATGTCTTAAAAAACACATAAAAGGCAAATAAATTAAAGTAAATATTATAAAATAACAAAATTCTATCTGTGAACTTTTTATTGTGTTTGGCTGTATGGCTCATTTTCTTTGCCTTAATATAGATACATTTATAAGTAGATACGTCAATGCACTTTTGCACAAAAATCGATTTTGTGCAGCCTTCATCCTGCACAAATAAGCAATTTCAGAGCATGAGAAGTGAAAAGGGATTTTCAGACAAATTAAATAATGACAAATGAATAGATAAATGGGTGTATGAATAAGAGAACGCTAAATAAACTATAACGGTGTGTGTAAAAGATGACATAAAAGACGATATGGCTAAAAAGGTGGTGACTAACTGGCATGACGACTATAATATAGAATTTGGAATAAGGTGTCTTTCACTAACCCGAAAGGATAAGGGCCAGATAATGATGATGATAAAATTGATTTGGACAACAGCTTCGTTATAATGGAAAGGTCCTAGTTTGAAACATTGCAGCACCCCTTCGCAATGCCATCGGTGCAATCGATAAGATTCAAAATTTTACTTCAGATACATTTCACTGAAACTAGGTGGATAATATGTATGCGCAGCTAATAAATTTTTGCTCAATTCGTGACAACGTTATATTTCAGGATGTCGTATGCTTATGAAAGGTAATTTTTGTGAGGATGACTAAGGTATTGAACTTACCACAACAAGGTCATCACCGTTGTATTCCCTTTTGAATGTGGCTGCGCCTTTCTCGGGCTCGGCTATTATTTTCTGCGTCAGTGTGTTGCCATCGACTGTGTATGTGGTCTTGATCTGAAAGTAGCAGAATGCTTGGTTAGTAACTAGTTGAACAACGTTATAATTTGTATGTGATAAAACACAAAAAATTATAATTAAAAAAATTAACAGTACTGAAAAAAATCATTATCTTTCATCATCTTAATTTATAAACTTTCTATCGGAATTACAAACACCAATTTCAATTTACAGAACAAAAAAAGTTTAAAATAATGTCGGGAATTCATAAGGATGTTAAAATGTATAATGTTGGAAGTAAAGTATGTAAAATATCCACCCTTTTTGATTATTGTAAAAAATGAGGATGCTAGCAATTAAACTTTATTCGGTTTAGAGATATATAATTCCTTAACACTTACAGGGTATTTCTCAGGGCCAATGACATCATCGAACTCCACACCAGACTTGAATTTGGTCTCTTTGGGACCCTCGGGTGTAGTTGTGATGTTAATGTAGAAGTCGCCATCCTTAACCACCTTCTGGTCAGGAGAGAACTTCAGGATCTGTTCGATCTTTTCAGGAGGGGTACCTGGAGACGAAATATTTTGAGTAAGAAAAGCGCATCGCGTAATAGTCTTTTCAAGGCCTCTTGGTCAGTGGGTCGTCTTAGGGCCAGAATTTTTCGAACCGTTAAGGAAACCAAACTGTATTGTATACTAAAGTAAAGTAAACTATTACTAACTAAATAAGTGGATCACATGGCCTACGATATCATCATCATCATTTCAGCTGAAATACGTCCACTGCTGCACCAATGCCTTCCCAAAACATCGTCACGTTAACCGGTTCTATGCCTCTCACCTGTATCTAGCGAATACGCATGGTACAGCTTCATAAAATTTCCCTTTATTTAAAACTAAATCACTGATTCTAATCTAAAATGGAAACCACTGATTACAAGGAGCAATGAAAACAAAAACAATCAAGAACATACCAACGAACTTCAGGAATCCATCGAAGTTTTCCTCCTTAACGAAGGAGTAGTTCTTGCCGAGGAAAGACATGATTATGCTGTTTCAACTATCGATCAAGTTAATGCTCAAAAAAAGTCTAACACAAGCTTATAAACAGTAGCTAATCTACCCGATATGATAAACCTCAATCGCGTTCGTACAAGTAAGAAAAAGTGACTAATTTGTTAAGAGAAAAATTGCTGATTTGTCATGACGGGTATTTAATGACAACTACTAGTGAAGTAAGTAAATAGATAATTTTAATGTGAAATTGAAATATAAATTGTAATTATGTTGAATTAAGGTATGTAATTTGTTTTTAAGATTTATATTTTTGGATGTCAATTCCTATCTAACACGATTGAAATCTTTAGGTAATTGATTGCATGATTTTATTTAAATGATTATATTGCGTTATATAATTAAATCAATGGTAAACGAATTTATGATTTAAATTTACTAAAATCATGAAATTCATAATTTTAGTAAGAAATTGGAAAGAAAAAAAGGTAAGTAGTAAGTAAGGAAATCACATACATTACGTATGTGATTTCCTTCAGAACTGTACCTATTAGCTGATATTAAGGAGTCTTATAAAAACCTTTTTTATAGTTTGTAATATTTTAATCTTTTTTGGGAATAAATAAATGGCTTATAATTATTATGTCGTTTATTTATCATTTTTCTTATTATATTAAATTGTTAAATATTTCTTAAAACACACTATAAAAATAAACATTTAAAAATATAAAAAATTGAGGCCCACTAGTATCGGGAACCGGGTCCAAGCTACCGGCGTTCAGGGCTCTACAGAGAGGAACCATTACGACTTAAAATGCTATGGCATTCATTGGATTCTCTAAAGCCCATATACCTATTTGGACACTTGGGACACTGTAATGTTTCGGACAGGGGCTCTGCACTCGCATTCGGTGTCCATAATAACCCATTTTGCCGTGCCGGTTTAGGTTAATACACCGCTGCACCGGTTAATTTCCATAAAAGCTGTGTATGGTTACGATAACCGTGTGGTCATATCACGTTTGACCACTGAATCGGTAGTATATCTAGCACTATCACTAAGTAACTAAGAGACACTTGTAAAAAGCAAATAGCTAACGAGTTTCCTATTGATGGTATAGTTTCAACATTTGGTTCGGTACAAATTAAGATTCCAAAATGACTGCACAGCTAGTGATTTTCAGTGGGAAAGCGAGTTAGTAATGTCATTTAGCCAATTCAATTGTATCGAGTTAATAACGGTACTGGTCATTTACGTGTATTCAGAACATAACTTATATTGCGTAACAATTTACAACCACCGTCTTCGGATCTGAATTCACTTGCTTACTTTCAAAGTAGTATTATGATAGCAGTAGATCTCGCGATCGTTTTCCTTACATGAAAACTGAGTTGGTGAGCGATTGTAAAGGGTTACTATTGATAATCTGATTGTAACGATATTGATCCAAGTTAATTCGTGAAGCTTATTAATATTATCTGGGTTATTTGTTTCCTTTTTATTAGCAGTCGGTATGTTTCAAAATCTTTGTCGATGTTGATGTTAAAAGGATTTTGATGATGATGAGCAAGCCTGAGGTGTCAAGTAATTGAGTCTATCAGCCGTATTATGTTTGACCGTACCATTGGATTCTGGTGGAGGTCGGGGTTCAGAGAGACCGTTGTGTGAGAGGAATATAATTTCCGGTCGGCTATAGAGCCGTGGCGTTAGAGGTTTTACTCGAGAGTTTCTGTAAGCTTGGCAGTTTTTGCTGCAGAATAAGGTTTAAAGTGTGGTTGGAGCGACTAGTGATACATGGGCCAGGGTAATGATTTAGTTAAAGAGTAGAGTTCTAAAATTTTCCTGTTTTCACGAACCCATTAATCTAGTTTGGTCAGGAATAGCCGAGCGTTATGTGGCAACTGTTGACCTGTGTGGCAACTGTTGACCTGTGTGGCAACTGTGAACCTGTGTGTGAACTGAAGGCATGTATGGCACCTGTAAGTCTATGGGACACTGTCTGGTGTGAAAATTCATTTTTGTGTTAGGAACCTTGCAAAATGTGCCTATTGAGTTATGAGGTTAAAAGAAAGTAAATTCACATAGTCACGAGAGAGGTGAGGTCACCATGTTAATGTTGATGATGTTCGAATCGTCAAGCCCTCATTACGAAAATTGAAATAATTTTTGTATTCTAATTTTGATTACTATGCGTAGATCGTGTAAGCAAGATACACAAAGCTCAAGTACCAATTGAGATAGTAGATGACGAATTGACGTAAAATACGACAAGCTAAATGTCTGTGTGGAACAGGTTCTGAGTTCAGAGAGTTGAGTTGACTCGACATCGTGAGAATGTGCGAGTAGAGCAATTGTGATTGCTAAGAGAGCTATGAGATAGCTAGGAGACCTATGTCATGGCTTGAGATCGTGAATAAGATGCCTGGTGTCTTGCTTCTTTTGTTTCATTTAATGTGACATTAATGACTATCAGTGGTGCTTGGACTTTGTAATCACGAAAATTAGGTGCTTATAGGTACCAAATTGATGATTAAGTTGCTATTTTCTTTTAATTGGAAATATAATTATTCGTTCCTTTCAATAGTGAACTGAGAGATTAAATGCTCATGTTAGATTGTTTCAAAATGTTTCTTCACTCAGTCTGAGTCTGAGTCAGGATTGGACGAGTAAATACTGTTTGTTTTTTTTTTCAGAATAGGCCTTCGTATGATGGGAGATTGCCAGGACGGAGTAGACTAAGAAGACGTGTGGCGCAACACGACATGAAGTGGCTTAGAGCAAGGACAATAAGATGATGCCTGAGGGTGATAGATTTGGGGAGTCTGTCACCTGAAAGAGGCCCGAAAAGGCGACGTGCTATGTTCAACGCTCGCCTCTCAAAAGAAACAACAGCCTAAAGAACACCATGTGGTTTTAGTCAGTAGCAGTCTAAAAGACCCCTTAGCTTTCCCCAATGGCTGAGGACATCCATGAGGATTTTCACATGATTCGATACACTGTTAAAATCTGACAATGAGGAACAGACGAGGACGCCTGTCTCGCAGGATGGCCGTGTCGAGTTTAGACAATAGTTCGGACGTCAAAACAAATCGCAAGCAGGCCATCTGGCGGCAAAGCATGAACAACTACGCATTGGCGCGCTATTTCTAAACCACTTGCGTGGTGGGGAACACAGAATATGGCACTTGTCTCGCCGAGCCGCGCCGCGTCGCCGCCGCCGCCGCGCACTTACACACCGATGCCGTGTGTCACGCAGATGTGTGTGCAGCGTAGACAGCGCGCTCCGCCCGAAGTGTTGGGTAGAATTCCCAACAGTGGTTAGGAATATTTTAACAAAGTAATTCACATATAAACACTATTTTTGACAGCTATAAGTCACTATTATATAGTGATAGGTGTTTTAAAGTTTAGTTAAGTTAGGTAGGAGTGATAATAATAATTGAATAAAATGAAATAAGCGCAGTAATCTGCGTTTGCTAGTAGAAACCGCAGTAACTACAAACTTACTTCTACTTCTTTTATAGTTTATAATTACCTAGTACAAATTTTTATTGAGCATTTATTAGCAATTTAACATGAAATAAATTATTAATGTTTCTTATAATCTACTGACTATATATTGTTTTTTTTCTCATTATAAATTCTATTTGTATTGTTGACATTTTCGTATTTTGTTTGTATTTTTTTGTATTTTATTAATGTAATGATTTGCACGCCGTAAGGTAAAATGTACCTGATCTCATTTTTATGTTATCAATCTTATACTGTATCTACATTTATAGCAAATACAATACTTTTTCTGAGTCTGATTCAAAATTGTTCCTATAACAACAAAATAGAAGTGAACATTTTTGTGCCATTTACTCGAAACTACAAAAAACCTACTTACTGCACTTTTAATTAGCGCGACAGAGTGAGTGTCGATTAATCGGTATTCAACTATTCGCTTTATAACAACTATTCACGGCATCTCTAGTATAAGGTAGAGACATCCCAGAGTTATCAATCTTAAGTTCACACGACTGACTCTGAGGTCCAGTTTTTATATCCTGAGATAACTCAACCAATGGTTGTTGGTTTTTGGTTCAAATTTCGGTAAAACACCATTTTTTTAAATTTTTGCCTCACAAATGGTCAAATAACTTGGAGAGTTAATTATTTGACCATTTTTTAGCATATTTAACCATTGGTCAAATAACTACGGATCAAAATACTTGGCTTAAAGTCATCCATTGACAATCAGAAACTGATCGGCAATTATAGTATAAGATCCGTTATAAAACGACCTTCACCGAGATGCTTATTTAATGAAACGTATTTTATATTTAATTTAATATGTCAATAAATATAATCCATATGGGTTGCCTAGCAAATTTCAGTCCAGAGTATGTTTAATTAATAATTAAAAGATATTTTTTTTTTAACATTTCACCGGTATGATTATTAGATAAATTCTATACCAATCGAAAGTATGAAGCCCATAGAATATGCAAACGTTAGGTTGCCCATTCTTTTCCGGTCAAAACTATCGGGTTGCCAGGTATAAACAGGTAAATCTGTACTAGCATTCTGCTACGGTCTGTTTATTGAATGAAATTTAAATGAAATTAAAGATTATTTTATTCTGAACACGGTGGTATAGGGTTGCCTGCGAAAAATCAGTCCAGAATTGCGGTTGTCGAATTTAAAAAAGTAAAATATTGCTCCGAGTGAATGTGTGCGACTGAGAGGTCCCAACCGACCATCCCATGCGATAGAAGAGGACACAGCATAGCAGCTGTTTACAGTCCGCCCATTCAAAGAAAGAGAGTGCGCATGCTATTTGGGCTTGGAAAAGAAAAGGATAGCGATAGACTCGTATATACTTCATCATTTTGGAGTAGAGTGTCGCTATAAATACAATTGAAAAAACGTGCTACTATTTATTGTTGGAAAAAATGGCAAAAAAGTGTTTCTTGTGTGGATCGGATGATGAAATAATTGATTTTAATGATGAAACTTTTAAAAACTGTGTATTAAAGTTAGCTTTTCGTAAAAAAAAAACACTTTAAATACAATTTTGTTGAGCTACCCAGTGCGTCTCTTCAATTTGTAGGTTATCATACCACGTGCTACAAAAAAGTGACCGTTTTGAATAAAAAATATAACGAAGAATTTCTTAATTTTAGTGCTGAATATACAGTAAGTACATAATAATTGAATCTTTAAAATTATCTTAGCTAATACATCTTCTATATTTTTTTCATGTTTAAATAATTGTTAGTAAAATTCACCTATGGTTATGTTAATTTTCGACACACATAATTTTTTTGTAATTTACTTAAAAACGGTAATTTATAAATTAAACAAGAAAATGATCTGATTTCCTTTTTTTTGTAACAATTAATGAGGATGTTTTCAATCAACTATTCTTATCAAGAGGCTTCGACTCCAACTCCATACCACCATGCTGGATATCATTAACTCAGAAAATTTTACGAACTATTTTCGTAAATTCCATGTGGCTTAATGCAACGGATCCAATATGCGTGAAACTTGAGCCTGAGAACTGCGGATGGTTCTTAGATGAATATTAAAACCAGTAGGATTCATTGGGGATCATACACCTTTAAAGATAGAAGACATGATGACATGCTAGATGAAAAAAGTGAAACAGAGAGTGATGACGAAGAAGATTCAGAAGTTGAAGATCGTAGTTTTATGTCCGATGACTCGGATTATGTTTTTTTTTTTTTTTTTTTGTATTTTTATTTTTTTACAATAAATAGAAGTAATTTTTTTATTGTTGTTTTTTCATTTTGTCTTACAATAAAAATAAAATTTGCAAGACTGGATTGATTAAAAAAATTCACTTTAATGGGTTTTGAATTTTTTCCAATAGTTTCAATTGATTTCAATTTCTCTGTTTACATTTATAGATTTATATTTATTTATTTTTATAAAAAAAAAAAAACTATTTCTCTATTTAAATAATAAACTACTCCAAAATGATGCATAGTATATACGAGTCTATCGCTATCCTTTTCTTTTCCAAGCCCAAAAAGCATGCGCACTCTTTTTCTTTAAGTGAGCGGACTTTAAACAGCTGCTATGCTGTGTCCTCTTCGTCGTCGTAGTCGCACACATTCACTCGGAGCAATATTTTACTTTTTTAAATTCGACAACCGCAATTCTGGACTGATTTTTCGCAGGCAACCCTATACCACCGTGTTCAGAATAAAATAATCTTTAATTTCATTTAAATTTCATTCAATAAACAGACCGTTGCAAAATGCTAGTACAGATTTACCTGATTATACCTGGTAACCCGATAGTTGTGACCGGAAAAGAATAGGCAACCTAACGTTTGCATATTCTATGGGCTTCATACTTTCGATTGGTATAGAATTTATCTAATAATCATACCGGTGAAATGTTTAAAAAAAAAATATTTTTTAATTATTAATTAAACATACTCTGGACTGAAATTTGCTAGGCAACCCATATGGATTATATTTATTGACATATTAAATTAAATATAAAATACGTTTCATTAAATAAGCATCTCGGTGAAGGTCGTTTTATAACGGGATCTTAGACTATTAGGTCAGGACCAAATTTTTGACGTAATAGCACAACGGAAATCACAATGTGTCACACTGGAATATAAATGTTCGAAAATAAATCGCACAATGGAATGAAAATTCACGACATAACCTACAAGCTGCAACAATTTACAAATTAAAAAAAACAGCGGCAAAAATATTCTTAGGTAGTCAAGCAAGGACATGCGTATTTTACATATAGTAAAAAGACACCAAACTTTTTATTATATTTTATTTGAAGAAGCTTCAAGTTAAGTTGTTCAATGAATGAGACAGTTTTTAGAAGACAGACTGGATGCGAAAGATGGAGTGGACAGGCACGGTGTGCCAGAACTTAGCTAATCATTTCCTAACAATCTACGTAAAACTAGAAAACCTACAGAGAACTTACTACTTTTTATAAAGCCGACAGATAAGATAGGCTTATCCATTCGAAGGTTTTAAATGATAAGGTGTACCGATGACCTAGTGAAGGTCGAGAGAGGTGCAAGACTAGAATGATTGTACTGGGGGTGAACTTTGTCCACCTGTAGGTACTACTCTCGGTTTTATGGTCACGACCAAGATAAACTTATCTAATGTACCGTACACATTGTGCATGATAGAGCGATCGAAATTTTCAACGCTTATTCCGTTTCGGGAAAGAAGTTTTCTGTCTCTTCAACAGCGGTTAGATTTGTTAAATAGACTTAGGAGTTCGATTTTTTGTAAACCGTAAGTGAGTGGACTTAGGAGTTTGATTTCTGTGCATTTGGCTGCATTTTTTTAATCTCTAGGTAAACTGTCCCTCCTTGCCCGTCTTTGGCGACGCCCATGGCCTATAACTTTCTTCTTCTCCTTTTATGTGTGAGGATGTGGCCACCTCTTTGTCAGAGTTGTTGTTGTTGAGTATGTATATGTTGGGAGTCTCTCATTCTCCATTCTCCTGCAGTAGCATATAGTGTATTTTTCTTCTCGAATTGTCGATAACACGACAACACGTGCGAAAGAGATAGATGATGTGTTAAGCAGTAAAAAGCTAGTTCGCGTACGTATTAGCACTTTTGCAAGTTTACAGCGAAATGGATGATGATTTAGGACGGAAACGAGCGTTCGAAATTTTATAAACAGACCTTTGGGATTCTAGATATCATGAAAAAACAACTAAATATATATTTTCAAAATAAAATTATTTGCATTGTTGAAGTACTAATCTATCCCTGTATGGTGTCTGTTTTGCAATTTTCCTTTTTCTTATGGTATTTATTTCCGCCAAAAGATGCGTTAAAATTAGTGTTGAAATATAGAACTTTCGACGCTCATAAACTTCATTTTTTACTTTTTTGCTTCCATACAGGGATTGATAATGATAAGACAAATTGATATCATGTTTTATTTTGAACGTACATTGTCAAACAGTGGAGTCATCACCAGACTACGTTTGTATGGAAGAATTATAAACTCGTGTAACCTTAAATGCTGTATATGCTACAATACAATGTCCTATTACAATGGGACTTAACTATAGGTGGCGAATGAAAAGAATGTGAGTGTACTATTACTACTACTTCTGCCTTCTGGGAATATGGGCGTGATATTATGTTGCATTTACATGACACACCATCTACATAAGGCCCCAATTCCTCTTGATTCAGTAGTGCATTATCTTTGGCCGATTCTAAACAATATTGCTTATGGATGATTTATTTTCTAATTTAATTCCCTGATGTCATAAACAAAATAAACAAGATTTTAGACTTCAAATTGCACATCATGTCACGTAAGTTGTATTTTTGCAATTAAATTAATAAAGTGGTCATATTTTTTATTCTATATACTGTTAAGTGTGTGTATCTTTACAATATGTCGTAAAGATTAGCTATTCTTTATAAGCCTGGGTTGGTCGATTCCTCGTCATTCAATTGTCTGAACAAAAACTGTCAATATGTCTTTCCTCGGCAAAAACTACACCTTCGTCAAGCAGGAGAACTTCGATGGATTCTTGAAGTTTGTCGGTATGTTTCCTGTAATTCGGTATGTTCCCCTGTAATATGAAATATCAATTTTTTGATAACAATTTATAAATTAAAATCAGTGACTTTTAAACTATATTTAAACATCGGTGAAGATACATAGATCGCTACCGTGCACATTGAGGTAATAATGTACTATGACCGTGCATCATATATTATAGTAATCTGCTTAAATAAAATATGTGTTCATATTCAGGTTACCCTGACGAAAATATCGATAAGATCCTGAAGTTCTCTCCTGACCAGAAGCTAGTGAAGGATGGTGATACCTACATATACGTCACGGTAACACCCGAGGGTCCCAAAGAGACCAAATTCAAGTCCGGTGTAGAGTTCGATGACTTCATTGGCAGTGACAAGACCCCCGTAAGTTAAAAAAAAACTGTATTTAATCGCTGTATTGTAAAAAATTCTTGCATCTTTGATAGTACGTGGACTTTAATAGCTGTGCATTATTTAGTGCCATCATCATTATCATTATCAGCCTTTTAATGTTCTCATTGCTGGGAAACAGGCCTCTCTGTGAGAGGGGATGGGCCGTAAACCACCACGCAGACCCAGTGCGGGTTGGTTTCCTTCAGTGTTTTGAGAGCAGTGGTGTTGCAATAATTAACACAAAATTAAGTGCCTGCCTGGGTTTGAACTCATGACCTACAACTTGTAAGTCGCGGCCTTTACCAATGGGTCACCACTGCTCACCTTTAGTGCCATACCGTGCCTTTTCTCAACCATGTTGGGGTTGGCTTCGTCTTTGTCTTAGTCTACAAGTGCCTTAGTCTAAAAGCTGAATATCAGCATTCTTCTTCGTCTTTTCGTGTGAGGTGTGGCCACCTCTGGTGTCAGAGTTAATTAGGCCGCCTTTGGGAACCCCACAGGCCTCTGACTTGGCTATTTCAGACTACCAGAATAACAGAATAACTACACTATAACTATACTAACAGAATATCAGCATTTATATGAAGTGACTACCAAATTACTTTTTTAATGTACTTACTAAAACAATATTACCATTTGCAGACCAAGTCCACATACACAGTCGATGGCAACACAGTGACGCAAACCGTCATCGGTAAGCAAGGCACGGCCACCTTCAAGAGGGAATACAACGGCAATGATCTTGTTGTGGTAGGTTTAAACATTCTACTGCACATAATAATCAATCCTTCAGAAGCGTACTACACATAGAATCAGAATTAAGTCATACAACTAAAATATAATGACTCCTTAGCTCCCTTGGTAGATGCTGTAAAATTACTTCCTGTAACTTTGAATATAACTAAGTCAAGCGAGCCCTTTTAATCAATTCTTCAACTTTTTTAACACAAGCTGCACTGGGATACCGCAGGGTTTCATACTAGGACCGTGTTTAACCCGTTAATTAATCAACCATCGCCGTATATGGTTCTTAGAGATTATAGAAGGGCTTTAAAGTCATACTTCTAAAGAACATTTTTTTGCCTCTAAACTAGGGCATAGTTTAGAGAAAAAGGATAATTGTTACTAAATCATTACTTTTATTTTCAGACCATCACTGCAGACAAATGGGACGGTGTTGCCAAGAGGTACTACAAAGCTGCATAAGCTTAAGTATAGTGGTCACAGCGGATCTTTGAGTCTCTGAAGTTGGCTGCAAAACCCTGCGCAGTAGCTATTTTTGTATCAATGTTGAAGGTAAAGATAGCATTGTATAACTGCTTCTTTCACTCGCTTACGTTTGTTGCATCTTCCTATCTCGGTTACTCTATGCAGTATACTTTATGACAAAATCACGCAAACAATGGTTCGCAGTGCCTACCTTCAGAGACACAACGATCCGCTGTGACTACTGTATAAGTGTAGTTGTTAATAATTTATTTCTTTATTAAATTATTTTTCTTTTTATAAGTTGACACTTTTATTTTACAAACCCACTCCATCGCTTCTAAAATTACAGAAAATAAATTGACAAAATCAATGCCTAAAACATAAACAAAACACAAAATAAAGGGTATCTCAAAAATTTACAAAATCAGTGTCTGAAACATAAATATTCACAAGATCATGATTATGTTGATGTCTCAGAATATTAAATCAAATTAGTTCAATCCCCTTTTATCTACTTACTGTTAAATAAAAGAGTAGTTATTATATTTTGTTTTAAAAAACAATAGTCTGAAAATGCGCATCCTCCACTTTCTGGCATTCATTTAGCCAGGAACTAAAATCTTCAATCACTTGCTGGAGCGTCCTCAAAAAAGTAAGGGCCTATAAATCCTTGACTTGATATGGCAACCCAATTAAAGCCAGCCCCAATTTAACGCCTGCTGATGTTTTTTCTATGGGGCTACTTAAAAAAGTAAAGTTTACAACCCATTGATACCCAATCTGGATGTTTTAAATCAAGCAAAGACCGACAGACGAAATGAAAGCTTTTCCAAGAGTGATACTCCACAGCGAGTGATTAAAAATTTTAGGTTCAGGCGAGAAATGAGTGTCAGGAAGTGGAAGGTGTGCATTTTCTAACCATTATTTTTCATAAACAAAATATAATATCAACTGCTCTTTTAATTAACAGCAAATAAAACCAGTTTGAACTAATTCTAGTGGATTTTTTAAGCAATCAATAAATAAAAATGTTCTGAGACATCCTATTTTTAAGCTTAAATATAACACTAGTTTACGTGGTTTTTATACTTCAGCTGCAAATCACTACATAGTATAAAACAAAGTTACTTCCCGCTGTCTGTCTGTCCCTATGTATGTTTAGATCTTTAAAACTACGCAACGGATTTTGATGCGGTTTATTTTAATAGATCGAGTGATTCAATAGGAAGGTTTATATGTATAATAAACACTTCTAACTTGGGCGAAGCCGCTGGCATAAGTTAGTAGTTTAATAAAGTGGGCGATCCAAGTAAGGAGAAACCTTCACATATCTGTTTGATTGATGAAAAGCATTTTATTTCAAATCTAATATGCTAATAATATATCGCGCGTGAGTTGTCTAATAATCCTCTCAAGAATCAAGATGACCTAAGATAAACCAATGAAACAAACAGCAATGTGGCTCACATTTTCTGAAAAGACTACATACGTTCTTCATTTTATATCTGAAGCATAAGTCAACTAAATATGTCCCAGTTTTGAAATATTAGGGTAAACATACTCTGACAATATTCGATGAGTTAAGATAAACCAAACCTACAAACAGCAATGAGACTAAGGTTGACTGAATGAGTATCTTAAGTTCTTATTTTTGTCATAGAAACTATGGTTATCATATCTCAATCCTCAAATATTAGGGTAAACTCAAATTGGGATTATTCGATGAGTTAAGACAGACCGCATTACGATTGATTATATTCAAGATTATATATAGCTTAGAAAAACATGCTGGCCCTGCTCCATCTTTAGTTTTTTTTATTTTATTATTACCAATAGGCTCGCGTTTGACCACTACCTCGCAGTGTAGATAAAATAAAACTGGTTAATCTATATGTAGCATCAAGGCTGGCCGATCGATATAAACCATCGGAAAGTCAGGATGTATTCCCTTAGGTTAAGACATCGTGTGTGGGCAGGTCAGTGGGTATAATCGTGAAAATGAAATCACACAAATTATTCGATACACTGGGCTTATACAAATATTCACAGTTACATTCTTGCTTACTAATATTACGGATCGACACTGATTCTAAGACGTGTGAGCTCTAAGGTGGTCAGTACTCAACTGCCATGAGACACTCGCTACCACGGACTCCACCGCGACAGTCGACACCTCTCTCTAAAAACCACAATCTTGTTTGACCGGGACAGTAATTTGTAATTAACGGCAATAAACCATTTCGCCTAAAAATACAGTCCACTCATTTTCATCCACGAGCTAACAACCACTTCTTAATTAAATAAAACAACGTTTATTTATTGAATTACGTAATTTAGTAAAATAGCAAATAAAACATTATATTAAAATTATCTTAGTCACAGGTATTTACTGTCTTTATTAATAGTAATCCAATATTTTCATAAAGTTATGCTTAGACTGACTACAAACCATAACCGCAATAAAAGAGAGACTAGCAGCTTTTGAAATTAGTGTACACACGTAAGCTTCCACTATTACGTGGTTAACAATTTTAATGTTTTCTATTAGAAGAACCAAATAAAACTTGAAACTAAAAATTATTATAATCATAGCCACTTATGGTACACAAAATCATAGATTAATATTACTTATGTCGACACCGACTGTCGAAACACGTAAAACAATAGGTACCAAATACACCGAATTCGGAAAAGAAAAATATTTTTCACTTTGCAGTGTTTTCTTTGGAAGTCGGTGTGTTTAGTGTCTCTTTCTACTGGACTACCATGTGAATGGTGGGCTTTTAGTACCAATAAAAATTCATTTCCCATTTTAAGTATGCTTGCTAAACTATACTTAATCAAATCAGCAAGCTCTGTTTATTCAAATATACTATTTTCTGGGGCAGGTATGATGTATAAAAAAAAATCAACCAACTTGATTCAAATCGTGCAGGAACATTAGTTTTACTGCACCTAAATCTGCCCCTTTTGGACTTTTAATTTTAAATTATTACTTAAAAAGGCTGAATAATTAACTTCAACATGACTGATATTTGGCTAACTTTTTATATTAATGAGAATAAATTACTACGAATATTTCTAATCTTATGACTAATAATAAAACAAACTTACATACAAAGGGGAGAAGGAAAAGGGAGTTTATTACTAAGTGTATTTCGTTTCTAAAGTTTAATTAAAATTTGATTCATTTCAAGTCTACAGTTTGTCTGTTAATTAAAAATTTATTTATAATTAGACAACTATTCGCCAGATGTCGAATAATAGACACTATTATTCGGTACTCGACGAAAACAAATAAATGTCGAGTAATATCGAATAATAGCAAGTATTCGCGACATCCTCTACCTTATACTTATTTTTCGGATTATAATATATATTTAATGCTTTGTTGACGTGTTATTTTTTTTGTAATTGGGGATCATCCCTCATGGGGTCATATATGTTTCGCAATAAAACTCAAACTTATAAAAATTTGAATATTTTAATACAAAAATAAATTACAATATCAACTACTTAAACATTATCTTATGCAGCCTTGTAGAACCTCTTGGCAACGCCGTCCCAGTTGTCACTGGTGATGGTCTGAAAATAGAAAAACAAATATTTTAGTACCATAGGTATTTTCTTATTTCTTTTTGAAAGAAACTTCAACAACTACTCTCAGCTCAGTCATTACAACTGTCAATTTGATTGTGAAAGGCTGATATCAAACACTATTTATTATACTTTCTTGTTACTTAGACATTTATGCGTGAAATGACTTGCGGCATGCAGCTAAGAACAGGGAGAAGCGATTCTATGCCGATAATATAAATATATAAATTAATATCATCTTTCATTAGCAATAAATTTTATTACGTGGCACCTAATATCTTATATATTATTAATATACTTTATGGTACATCATTGAATAAGTACAGGACAAACATTTCTAAAAACAAGTGTACAATTGGCGGTTACACCAAGGTAGAAAAAGAAGAGACATAACTGAACTTACCACAACCAGGTCATCGCCATTGTATTCCCTCTTGAAGACAGCCTTGCCTTGAGCGGACGAGATGGTCTGGGTCACTGTATTGCCGTCAACGACGTAGGTGCTCTTGACCTGGGGGAAAAATAATTTCATTTAGAAAACAATAAAAAAGAAAAAGATGAGAAAATATACAAGTATAATCGAACCACCAAAATGTAGATCAGTTTTTAAAGGTCATCATCATCAACTTTTTAATGTTCCCACTGCTGGGACACAGGCCCCCTCTCTGTGAGAGAGGGAATGGGCCTTAATCCGTCAAGCGGGCCCAGTGCGGGTTGGTGGATGTCACATGTCTTTGATTTTTGGTTCTGGGATATGCCGGTTTCCTTGCGATGATTTCCTTCCCCGTTTTTAGAGCGGCGGTTATGATATAATTGACTCAAAGTAAAGCGCGCCTTGGTTCGAACCCACAACCAACGACAAGAAAGTCGGGGTCGATACCACTGAGTAACCACTACTCTTAAAAGCAGCTCTGTTGTAAAAGTAAGTAAGTTTAAATCTCTATGGGGAAGAACGTGCAAGAAACTCCATAGACACTCTTTTAAATCATGTTATGCCAACATAAAAAAAACTGGTCAAGCCTGGGGCAAGCTAAGTGAAAAATTACTTCAATTTCGGAACTCGGTGTTACTGGTTTTGTTTCTTTGTTTTTTGACACCGACTTCCGAAATTTAAGTTATTTTTCACTTCGTAATGTTTTGATTGGGAAGTCAGATGTATTTTTTTGTAAAAAATGTTTTTTACTTTTCACTTTTTAACCGACTTTCCAAAAAGGAGGAGGTTCTATGTTCGACTTTATGTTTGTTTTTTTTTTTTTTTTTTTTTGTGTATGTTCACCGATATCTCCGTCAATTGTGGACCGATTTTGAAAATTCTTTTTTTGTTTGGAAGTGTATGTTTTGAAATTGGTCCCATTTTAATTTGGTAAAGGTCTGATCAAGAACTTCGGAGATATATAACAGAACTCTTCAATAAATAACGGCAACACTCTCGGGATTGCTGCAATCGCATGTCTGTTTATTGTTTATACCATTTCATAACATAACATCACGCCAGTACGCTCTAAAGGGGTACGCAGATCTCTCATTTCACCGGTTATGTTCAAGTTTCATGTTATTCGGGTAATCTATTCGGCGTTATAGGGACCTTAGGAAACAACTTGCGTATCTATTGGGTAGGCAAAACTAAAAAGGGAAAAATAAAAAACTTTTTTGCAAAAAAATACTACCGACTTCCAAATGAAAAACTACAAAGTGAAAAATAACTTAACTCTTGGAAGTCGGTGTCCATATCGAATAAAAATGGTACCTACGTAAGACACCGACTTCCAAGAGTTAAGTTATTTTTCACTTTGTAGTTTTTCATTTGGAAGTCGGTAGTATTTTTTTGCAAAAAAGTTTTTTATTTTTTTTGTGGTACATAATGGACCAGTTTTATAGTAAGATACCTATAATGCCCACAGTGATGCCAAAATAGATTACCCGAATAACATGTAACTTGAACATAACTGGTGGAAGGAGAGTGTACCAGGGTGAATTGTAAACATCTGCTTACCCGTTTAGAGCGTACTACTTATGGTATGTTATGAAATGGTGTATACTGTAATCAATAAACAGACATGCGATTGCAGCAATCCCAAGAGATTTGCCGTCATTTATTGAAGAGTTCTGTTGTATATCTTCGATGTATTTCATCAGATCTTTACCACATTCAAATGGGACCATTCCAAAATAAACTTCATTCGAACAAAAACATAGTTTTCCTCCTTTTCGGGCAGTCGGTTAAAAAATAATCAGATGGGCTATTATGTTGTAAAGATAAACCATGAAACGACGTACTAAGTGACAACAAATATCTTTAGATTACTATATCAAAGACTAGCGGATACCCGGCGTGTGCTACTACGCTAAAACAAGAAATATATTATGTTTGTTGGAGAAAAGGGTTCAAATTCAAACTCTTTTTGTTTGTTTTAGTGGTCTAAAACCATCTTCGCATTATTTCCTTTCTAATGAAACTGTTTTGGGGCACATGGTTGGGATGGTTTCAAAGTCTATAACGGACAAAGGCAAAAAAAAAATATACATCTATATTAGGATTATATTTGTATAAAAGATAAGGCACAAAGGTCGCTTGATAGCGAAAGCGAAATTCTTGTTATTCCTAAGACACAAAATGACAAAAATACTTACAGGGGCCTTGTCACTGCCGATGACATCATCGAACTCTACTCCAGACTTGAAGTTGCGTTCTGAGGGACCATCGGGGTTAGCTGTGATGTATGTGTAGGTGTCGCCATCCTTCACCAGCTTCTGGTCAGGGCTGAACTTCAGAACATTCTCGATCTTGTCGTCGGGGACGCCTGCATTAGTAAAATTTTATTTCGAATAAAGAATAATCTATACTTTGATGGAAGAAAACTCCATTTGGAGTTAAGCTCGCCTTTGTGGATGAATTTTGTTTTCACATTCATAAATGCATTATTTTGATGTAAAATAAAGAATTAAGATACATTACAAAAACTTTCCCAAATGGTTCAAAAATATCGAAACTAAAAATTTATAAAATTCCCTGGTTGATACCAGCGAATTTTATGTATATATAGTTATAACACTGGCTTCTATTCAAAATGGAAACATTGAGTTACTTCTATGTGGACAAACGAAATATAACTTTAAATAGAGAAAGGACATAAATAGACAGAATACTCTATGACAATCTCGGGACCCGGGGGTCCCGGTCCTTGGAAAGGTGTGCGACAGGCCGAAGCAAACTCGCAGAGGCCTTGTTAGGCATGTATCATAAAATGTGACACCAACCCCTGATGTTGATGATGATGATGTGATTATCCCTGAATGCACAGCGCAAGTGCTCCTAAGGGCAATCCCCGGTTGCTGCAGGACTATTGCAAAATATGGAGAAAAATGGCATACTCTTTATTATTAACACCATGCAAGTAACAGAACTGACACAATTACTACGATTATTCTTGAAATTATTACAATGGAGGACATTATCGAAAAAAGCGATTTTCAAAGACAAATTTTGAATGGATTTAAACAGACGAAGGGTACATACCTGCTGCTTTCAGGAATCCTTCGAAGTTCTCCTGCTTGACGAAGGTGTAGTTCTTACCAAGGAAAGACATATTGACTGAGGATTTGACAGGCGGTCTAATGACCAGGGATTGGTACACCCAGGCTTTTAACTAAACCCTAATCTGCCAGATATGATAACGCTAATGCGAGTTTATGACCGTCGCGTCGTCTGGTAGATTTAAAAAGTGAATCACTTTTAAAATAAGTTTGTTACGTGTCCAGAGTTATTCTTATCAACGACTGACCTTTTACCGTGGCTTGATTCTATTGGCCCATTACATAAACCGTGCATTTTATGGCACTTAGCAACATCGAGTACCTATATAGTTATCCGTGAAAGAATTATCGTAATTGTATCAGTATATACTAAGTCTAGCTTTGAACAAATAATCGTATTTAATTTTAACATTGGTTTAGCCTAGCTTCTGCTCGCGACTTTATTCGCGTGGAAGAAACACTTTATCCTATTAGAGCAAGATCTCAGAGCCCTCAGACGTTTCACTTATTTTTACAAATAATTTGTGGAATACAGTAGACTAAACGCACGTTCAAAGTATATACTAACACTACTTTAACCCACATTTTTTTTTAAAGAATGAACTCAGAAACGTTTGGGAGCTCTGGATCATTGGATCACGATCTTAGATCACTTATGACACTTCACTCTTAGCAAGCTAGCTAGCTTCCAGAAATTATCCTAAGCAAACAGTTTTACAGCCTTTTAATATTAGTTCAGATTCAAAGTCCATTGCTGAGTGTTGGTGGGCAATGACTGGCAGAAATGCATGTGGGTGCTATCAATACATATTTACGATATATATAAATACTATCTATATAATTTTGTGAGTTAGTGTATATGCGGAGGGTAGGTAATCTCCGGCAACACGGCACCTATTTAATGCGGTACTAGGTAATATAATTATAATCCTGGCGATAATGATGTTGATTGAGAATTAATATGTCCTTTCCTCTCTAAATAGAAGTGCCTACAACGGCGCTCTGTTCTTACAAGGTACAGTACGCTTAAGAAGGTGACGCACGACCATAGACTGAAACATGATAACACACACAGTGGCGTATTTACCGTAAGGCCACTTAAGATAAGCATTACTATGCTCGTAGGTATAGCCTATCACCCCTATCTTCTTAACTGTCAAAAAAATTTACTCATCTGAAACTGGCCGTCAAGCTGTCTTTACTCGCTTTTTCGTCTTGATTCTAATGTTGTGACTTGATTCAAAAGTTTTTCTGCATATAAGTAGTCAACGTTATTTATTCCAAAAACAAAAATTTTTGAGCTCACTCTCGCTATTCTTATTTTTTGTCACACGCCCTTCTAATAAACCGTTGTTGGTTCCGTTCCCCAAATAGAAAAAAATGGAACCCTTATAGGATCACTTCGTTGTCTGTCTATCTGTCTATCCGTATTTCAAGACATTTTTATCTGGAACGCCTGGAGATATCAAGTTGAAATCAATATCATCATCTGCCTAGCCTTTGCCCAATTATTGTTGTTGGGGTCGGCTTCCAGTCTTACCGGATTCAGCTGCGTACCATTGTTTTACATGGAGCGACTGCCTATCTAACCCAGTAACTGGGTAACACTATACCCCTTGCAAGACTGGTGTCAGATCTCAAGCTTCTGACTACCCGTAACGACTGTCAAAGATCTTCAAATGACAGCCGGGACCAACGGCTTAACGTGCTTTCCGAGGCACGGAGGAAACTCGGTATGTTGAAATGGTCACCCATCCACGGAACGACCTCGGCAAGCGTTGCTTAACTTTGAAGATCGACCCATGCGGCTATTATTATTTAGCCACGAGCTCCTCCAAGTTGAAATTAATATGTGATCAAATCTGGAATCCCTTGGAGCTATAGTCAAATTTCTAAATCAACGCGATCAAAAGATATAACCGTATAAGTCATATATTTGAAGGAATCAAAGCCCATGAAATTTGGCAAGAAGCAATGTGTTACAGTAAATTCTAAAAAAAAAAAAAAAAAAACAGTAAATTTGTAACTACATAAAAAATATTATTAACTTATTTGCAGTTGGTAAACTGACCGCGATCTATATTGGTGTATATATATATAGGGATAACAGTTTACGAACGGCAAAGTTAATTTTGTCTCTTCGTTAGAGTAATGTTCAGTTCTATCATTATTTATGAACGTCAGTAATGTTACCTAATTATTTTGGAGAACGTAGCTGTTTATAAGGAACCCTCGGTGCGCGAGTCCAACTTGCACTTGACCGGTTTTTTTATGTAAATTATGGGTTAGCAAATCGTTTATGGCTCGAGCGCCAAATCGTTAAACATGCCACTGGTCCCGGGGCGTCCTTACATTTCACTTCGCTAAACTCCCGTAATGGAAGCTTATGGAGACAGTCAAAACAACAAAAATACCGACATTTATGATTTAAAAAATATTTTATTAAAATAACCATTATAAACTTATTCAGCTTTGTAGTAAGTCTTAGCAACGCCGTCCCAAGAGTCCATGGTGACAGTCTGAAAAAAAAATAACATTTTTATTACAGATCAAATATTACAGATCAGATATGTTTACTTTACATTTACTTTTTATCTTGCACAGCGGTAGAAGGCTTATCCGAAAAATGGTTTCCAGCTTGCAATCATTGAAACAACATTGGGATAAGTACATCGCTAACCAAGGAAAGCACATTGATGGAGATATAATTAACCGAGTTCAAAAAAAAGTAGGTTCAAATTCAAAAAATCAAATTCTCAAATCTTTATTGCGTACCATAATGTAAAATAAAGTTGCTAGGGAAATAATTATATTTGTCACAATTATGGACCCTGTCGGGCACAGCATATATCAAGTAGGAGAGAGGAGGAAGGACACTGAGTGTTTAATGTGATAAATTGTATTATTGGTAAGTTTAGATATTAGTAAGTTATACTGTTTTATTAATACATAATTGAATTTAAGAATTATAATTATTGTTTTAGGTTCTCAGTTTGACCCGTATATTTGTATGTATGTATGTTTGTCCGCGGTTTTCTCACGTTTTTCTGACCGATAAAATTACTGACCAAATTTTTATGTAATCTCACCTTATAACCAGTGAGATATTATCCCAAGTCTCATCCTGACTTTTTTTTCAAATATTTCTTTGGATATAGTGATAATATCTAGATTGGCAGTCTAGATATTTAACCATGTCACAGATAATATAATACTAGCATACAGATGCCTCATCCCATACAAAGAATCCGTGCCGACGTAAGTAGCGCTTTTCGTCTGATTAAACCGATTATTTTTTGTCCATCAATCGCGTTCGGTTTCGTTCCACGGCGATAGATAGATGGTATTAGCAGCAACTTGCAAGTAAAGGGTTTACTCGGTTCGTGAATATTTTTTCTTTAAATACAGTGAAGGTTTGTTTTAGTTAATTTTTTTTAGGTTTTTACAGTTTCTTTGCACCAAAATGTGTTACAATGCAAATTTAAACAATCGAGTGGAATACCTCAGAAATTTAAAACCGCGCCATCTATTGGCATAAATTTTAAACGACCCATTCAATAATCTTTGAAAGAGCCCAATATTCCATATTTTTGTGCTTAGGAGAGTTTATTAAACAAGAACCTACAATTTTTATGTTCAATGCCAGAAAATGTTAATTTTACACACATTCAATAACAGGTCGGTGTATATCGCGCCATCTAGTGAGATTTATTTGAACCAAATTTTCTTTCTTAGCGCTGAGACCCAGTGACCATGTTAAAAGTTCCAAGTATTGTGGCTTTACGGTCAGATTAATATCAGTAGGAGTGCCTATCCTTTTCAAAGAGGACTATCTTAAATTTTTGTTTGAAGCTGCCCATGTACTCTTAGTAGCTCAGCAGCAAAACCTCAAGGTGCATCATTATGCTTCACTTACCATAACGAGATCATTGCCATTATACTGCCTCTTGAAGGTGGTGTTACCCTTGGGAGCTTTCATGGTTTGTGTCACTGTGTTGCCATCGACGACATACGTGGTTTTAACCTGAAAGTAGAACAAAATAATGTCTTAAGAAAAAGTTTAATAGAAGCTTGAAAAAATTAAGTAAGTAAGGGTCGGTCACGCGCACAGAACCGATCGATCTGGCGACACTTGAGGGAGGCCTAAATCCAGCAGCCAACATCCTACGGCTGAAATGATGATGATGATGAAGGGAAGGCTCAGCACACTATCCCCAACCATTGCAACTTCTGAAAACCAGAATCAATAGCGGCGACCATCAGAAAAGCGCCGAGACAATGAAACACGACGAGACCCAGAGAAACGATTCTATTAATTTGGATCCCACAGCGAAATTAGTCAGGAAAAAAGAACAGCGAGGATTAAGAAAATACATAATTTCCACTAATTTTAAGGTGTTCTGCCTGCAACGATTCAGAAGAGGGCTGCAGGTACAGGGCGTAGTTTTGAAAAGCTGTCTGAGAATAATGTATTTATTTTATTATCAATAAAACAGTTTATTTACAAGAGTTAGTAATTGTTTATAGCATGATCCTAAAGATTATAAATAAAAGAAGAGCTTAAAAATTATAATCATGTACAGAATACTAAAAGACTTACCGGGGTCTTCGCAGCCCCAATAACGTCTTCGAACTCTACGCCGGATTTGAATTTGATCTCTCGGGTACCCTCGGGAGTTACTGCGAAGTATGAGTAGGTGTCTCCATTCTTCACCAGCTTCTGAGCAGGCTTGAACGACAGGAGCTTTGCGATGCCTTCAGCTGGGACATCTAAGTCAACGACAAGAAACATATTAGCTATTTTTAACCGACTTCAAAAAAGGAGGAGGTTCTCAATTCGTCGGAATCTTTTTTAAATGTGTTTTACCCGATTACTCAAAGATGCCTGGACCGATTTGGGAAATTCTTCTTTTGTTTGAAAGATTATGTTTCCCAGGTAGTCCCATGATCATCAGCCCAAGATATGATGGGAACGAGGGAACTCCTCAAATATTATAAGCATACATATAGCGATTTTGGTATTGTCATCAACAATGTAATTGTTTACACTCAGAAAGTACCATTTGGTGAAGTGGAATTGATGAAGAAGATCACAGATGGCCACTGGAACTCCTTACTGATAAGTATGTCACGGAAGTAAGAAATATACCGAATAGTTAACTGACTACGAGGAAGCAATTACTTTTAAATAATAGGTACTGATGAAAATGGTAACATCGAATTGATCTGATGATGAAGCCGGAAGGTAGGCACAGGAACTCCAAAATAAAACAATGTATCTTAGTCGTGTTTGGTCTTATTGGAATCGTCGTGAGATGAAATTTGGAGGTAATGTGAGATACCGAAACTAAAAAGTGAAAAATAAAAACTATTTTAACAAATAAATCAAACCGAATTCCAAAACAAAACACTACAAAGCGAAATATAACTTTCTTTTCCGGTTACGAAAAACAATACATGACTAAAGCTGGAAACAAATTATCGGACGCGGCTTACGGACGCGACTGACAGCTGCGACTTATAGAGTATCTAGGTAATGAATGTACATTACATTGTGCAAACTATCGGACGTAAGTCGCGGACGTGACCTTGGGCATTCGGTTCGTTGTAAGTCGCATCCGTCAGCCGCGTCCGATAATTTGTTCCCAGCTTAAGACACCGACTTCGAAAAAGAAAGTTATTTTTCGCTTTGTAGTGTTTTGTTTTGGAAGTCAGTTTGTTTTTTATTTAATACTAGCGGACGCCTCGCGGTTTCACCCGCATAGTTACCGTTACCGTAAAAAAAAAAATTTAGCCTATGTCAACCGGGGATGGTGTAGCTTCCCAACGGTGAAAGAATTTTTGAAATCGGTCCAGCCGTTTCAGAGTCTATAAGCATAGTAAAAATATAATACGGAACATACATACATACATACTTTCTCTTTTATATATGTTGTAGTTGATTATCAATCAAAATTGCGGGTAGTCAACAGAATTGGGCAAAATTAAAGAAAAGTGACTAAAATTATACATATTTCGATACATGTGCGATCAAAACCCGAGCGCTAGTGCGAACGGCGTACGGCCTGTTGTTTGCGGCTCGCTACACCGAGCCGATCTGTCCCAAAGGGTATGTAGACAAAACAAGAAAGACATCTGATAATCAACAAAGCAACAATAATTCTACGCTTACTAAATTATTTTATATTTACCCTCCACAACATGAATACAATTACTTCCATTAATTAATTATATTTATAATGGATGACAAATGCCTTAAATTAACAATGATAATATTCATCTACTTATCACTTACATCTAGTGTAAGCAGTTAGGTATGTTTCATATGTTTGTAGTTTGTACCTACAGCTACGTTCACCAAAATAATGAGATAACATTACTGGAGTTTGAAGACCACGACAGTCGTCAACGACCTTGAGGGAACAAAACGCGCACTCGTTTCACACCCGAGAGACCAAAAACTTTGTAGTATTTTGAACTTTCCTTATTATTATATGACTTAAAAAAACCTGATCGGATCAAAATGTAGATAATTGAATTGTCTTACAGATGGTGACAATTTCATTAAAATACGCCCGGTTTTGCAGCAACTGTCGTTTTTTTTCGATTTAGACATAACTTTACAAATGAATTACACTATGTTATACAGTGACTACGAATAAAAATCAATATTTTCTTTGATCAAATAATTAAGAAAGTGGTCTAATAATTTAAAATTAGCTACTGAGTGGTATCTAGTGCCTTAAGCACCGACATTGCTCCTACGAAAAGGTAAAATGGATTGATGCACAATTTTAACTTTGCCGTTTGAAAACTGTTTTCCTCATACATCTATAAAAGTATCGGTCTGAATTTTTCCTTTACTTGTGCGATATTGCTTTTTGCCAAATTTCATGATTCTAAGTCAACGGGCAGTACCCGGTTTTGATTCCCTTGCGATTTCTATAACTTGCGATAAAAAGGACTGCATCTTTTGATTGCGTTGATTTAGAAATTGTATTTTTCACAGCTCGAAAATATTGCAGAATTGAGTATAAGAGTAACTTCAAGCGTTCCTGAGAAAAAGATCTTAACCGACGGAATATTTTTTTTTTTTCTTTTTTATGACGTATGTTCAAACTTACAGTTTTCTGATTAATTGCTTTATTTGTGCTGTATGACATTGCTTCTTGCCAAATTGGATGATTCTTGGCCAATGGGATTACCCTTTAGGTTTTTGATTCCCCTGAGATTCGTCAAATATACGACATAAACGCATATCTTTTGATTACACCGATTAAGAACTTTGATTTTTCCACAGCTCTAAGTCTACAGAGCAAATTATACAGTATAAATTTCAAATTGATACCTCCAGGCGTTCCAGAGAAAATCATATTGACACGCGAACAGGGGATCTTTTTTGCCTTTTGAGGTACGGAATCCTAAAAAATATAATTATTTGAACGATTTCTTACCATTAACCTTCAGAAATTCTTCGAAGTTCTCCTGCTTAACGAAGACATAGTTCTTGTTAAGGTAAGACATGTTGATGTTTTTTTTTTAAATTATTTTGACTTGCCTGTTATTCCGTCAGACTATATCGGTAATAACGAGGAATTGTCCTGTCACCTCTTATAATTAAAAGATAATCTGTGTTTCATATTTTCAAAATAGATAATGGCCTACTCTTCGTGATTTGTCGTCTTAATATCAGATTTATTTTCATTGGAGTTATCTTAATCGCTGATAAGATGATGTTGGTCATTAGTTAGAAGCTTTAAGGCAGGTGTCAAATATTTAAAGGATGGCCTTCTTGTTATGGACATTTTATAAATTAGTGGTTTCACTTCGTACGAGTAGATAACATAATTGGCTGACTATAGTAAGCAGTCAACAAAATACCTAATTACCCTCATGCCAAGAATGCCATAGCCCGGGGTAGCAGACTACAAATTACTTCAAAAATTTCCCCTACTAAACCGCTGGATCTAACATATTTCGGGGTTTACGTTGCTAAGTTTTCAAATAAACTTCCATTTCTGTATGAAAACAAAAAAATAATTCAAAAGCAAAAAAATCCATGACTTTTTGCTTGCTTGCTTGATTTACCTACATATTATCTACTAATGTACTTTCAGATGCTTTTTATTCTCTCTATATTCTAAATGTCTATGGTATGGCATGGTATTCATCAGAAAACCAATACGGCTTTCATAGAAAACAATCATGCGAGGACGCTGTTGCTGCCTTTGTTGTCAGTGTAGAAAGGTTACTGGACGGAATGTCTAAGTTTTTGGGTGTTTTCTTGGACTTATCTAAGGCATTTGATACTATGTCTGTCCCGATATTGCTAAGAAAATTAGAGAGGATAGGAGTGAGGGGTTCTGCACTTGAAATCTTAGAGAGCTACCACTCTGAGCAGACACAATGCGTCAAAATTGGCGACAAACACTTACCGACATATGGAGTTTCACAGGGCTCAATTTTGGGACCTACCCTATTCTGGGTATATATTAACGGCCTATGTAATCTATCCATCCTACACTGTAGCATATACACTTATGCGGACGAAACGGCTTTGCGGAGTCCGAGAGAAAGCGGTTTTTGCGCTTTGTATTGTAATGTCTTGATTAAGATGCAATATTATAACGTTAAATGTCGAAAAAATTAAATACTTACATACATACATAAACTCACGCCTTTTTCCCATGGGGGTAGGCAGAAACTACAGAACCCCACCTGCTACGATCCTTACATACTTCTTTTGCTTCACACACATTCATACATCTAGACATACACACACGCCGTTTATGGGTACTGCGCACTTGGCCTTTCTGAAAAACATCACCTATAAGGTCTATGTATGTCTTTCTAGAGCGTCCCCACCTGGCGTTTCCATTCCGTCTGCCTTGTAAATACCTTTCGTTAGACGCCTTTCATTCATCCTCTCAACATGGCCAAACCATCTTAACTTACTCTTTTCAATTTTAGTCACTTCATCTTCTTTTAAACGTAGGAGCTCGTGGCTAAATAATAACAGCCGCACGGGTCGATCTTCAAGTCACTCTCCTTTCCACATCCTCTTCAATATTTCCATCCCTTGTGAACATATTTGCCAGATATACAAACTCGTTCACTTGCTCCACACTCTTATCATTTATTTTCTCTTCACACTTCGATACATCGTCTTCTCTTTCAAACACCATTACCTTAGTCTTATTCACATTTATACTCATCCCTTTTAACTTAAAAGCTTCATTCATCACAGTCACCATGTCTTGCAACTGTTCTGCTGACGATGCAAGTAGAACTTGATCATCTGCATAGAGAAGGCAACTCATTCATCCTCAATCCACACTCATGCTCTTTCAAACCTATCAGATAACTATCCATGTACAAGTTGAACAGCCACGGTGACGCTACACAGCCCTGTCTAACACCCCGTGAAATGGAAAACCAGTTCGTATACGCCCCATTAATCCTAACACAAGCCCCATTTCAGTGCCCGTACCAAGCGCCAGTCCACACCGTACCCGGATAGCGTCGACCACAGTTCATCCCTCCACACACTGTCATAGGCCTTCTCCAAGTCCACAAAAGCACAGTATACTTTTTTGTGCTTTGCCAGATGTTTTTCAACTATACTCCTCAAGGAGAAGATTTGATCCATACAGCCCATTCCCTCTCTAAATCCTGCTTGCACGTCCCATAATTGTTCATACGTCACTTTTACCACTCTATTTATTAAAACTTTCGCATATAATTTGCCGACAACACTCAAAAGACTAATGCCGCGGTAGTTTTTACTCTCCTGCTGTGAGCCTTTTCCCTTATATAGTGGTACGAATACAGCCTTGCACCAGTCATCCGGCACGCGGCAATATCTCCAACACATATTAAAGATCCGGCACAACAGGCTTGCTACCATCCCGTCACCGCCCTTCAGCATTTCAACAGATACTCGGTCATACCCTGCAGCTTTACCAATCTTCATCCCACTCAGTGTTTTTATAATCTTATCCATTCCTCTTTCATTCTCATGCTTTTGCTCTTCGTCCAAGTTTGGGTCTTGACAACTGGCCTCTGCCCAGTTAGTGGGTAACTGGGCAGAGGCCAGTTGTCAACCTTGCACACTATCCTGAACACTAAATAAACTTTCAAAATATCCCTTCCAGCGTTCCAAGACCTTACATTCTTCACTCAGTAAGCACCCATCTTCTTTCGTCACTCCGCGAGCCCATCTTACCTGTTGCCAGAACAGCTTAACATTGGCCCTGAAGTTATCGGAGAACTTCCTGTTATATTTTTCTTCCTTTTCATCCTTCTTCATTTTTACCACCTCTTTGACTTTCGCTTTCATTTCTTTCTTGTACGTTACTTTCACTCTTGCCAGATCATCATTCACGTTTGTTGCCTCATTCATTATATTCTATAACACATTGAGCCAAGCCTCTTTCTTCTTCTTCACCACCTCTTTTACTTTATCATCTACCCAAGTATATATATAAATAGTATATAAATTTAACCTAAAAATAAATCATTATCATATTTTAATTAGGTACCTCAATAAATCGAAATAATAACACAAAATGCATTGAATGCATAATAATAGATAAATTATCTGTTATAAAACATAACAGTCATCATGATTGATTAAGTTTTTAATTATCTTATATTTAAATTATGAATCGTACGATGTATGGTTGTCACCACACATCCAATCAGATATGTGTTAGCAATTAATCACTTCTTATCAAGACGGATAATAAGTTAATCAGTGCAGGCGCTGATAACAAGGAGGACATGCAATATATGTGCACTTGCCCCCAAATCTACTCAAATAGGTACCTACATTATTTCTTAACATTGTAGCGACATTGTAGCAGGTGGCGTTCTGTAGTTTCTGCCTACCCCCATGGGAAAAAGGCGTGAGTTTATGTATGTATGTAGCGACATCTATGACGACGAAAGAGATTTGAACGCAACAGTCCGACAATAACAGTGCAGTTAATATTTCTTATAATTGCCAGTCTGTTGTGTTTTCTCATTATTAATTATATATGTATTGTTGGCATTTCTTGTTTTTTTTTATATTTTGCACGCCGTAAGGTAAAATGTAGCTGATCTCAATTTTTATGTTATTAATCATATACTGTACTTAAATTTAGAGCAAATAAAAATCTGTTTCTGAATCTGGCCGGACCAGACACAACACCGGTTTGTTCGGAAGATCCTTTTAATGGGGATTGCGTGACTTTAGGCCTTGTTCCGAATACCTCCATAACGTATTGCATCATCATTTTAGCCTTAAGACGTCCACTGCTGCGCATAACCTCCTCCAAGCTTTGCTAAAAGAAGGTCGTCTAGCGGATCTCCGCGGCCTTCACCGCGTGCACGGTCCACCTAGTGGGAGGCCTTCAAACGTGGCGTCTTCCGGTATGGAGTCTCCATTCCAGAATCTTTAAGCCCAATCGTCCGTTCCCTGCCCATCCGATCCCACCTCATCCGTACTGTGGGCAATGTGCCCTGAGGCGCGAGCCTAACAAGAGTAGAAAAAGAAAAATATAAAAAAATGGCTCTAGACAAAGTGTCATTCTATAAGCGATGGTCAAACTACAGAATAAATAATAGTTGGTCGAAACGCCAAAATATAAGAGATTGATCACGACATTTTGATAGCACTTAGCAATTCCATACATTTTGACGTTGTTCGTCGCTGTCATGACACTTTCGTTGGTGAAGTGCGTTTTACAAAAGCACAAAAGAATTCCCTTCGCCGTAACGTTGGCTCCACTGTCTGTCTAAACGTCAAAGAGTAATGCGACCAAAGACCTTATACGTATTTCTTACTACGACCAAGATAAGTTGCGCGCGACGGGTGGCGTGCTTAAGGTTGCCAGCATAAATGATCTTTTTTCCTTCCTTTATTTTTTCATTATTTGAAACTTAAAGTAATTTAAGTTAAGCATAATTAATTACTACCTTCTTCTACTTGCATAGAATATGATGGAAAAGCTACATTTTTTTTTTTAGTTCTTTTTATTGAATACGTAGAAGTACTTTTAAATTTGTTCTAGTCCTGCAACGTAATATATATATTAAACAACCATCTAAAAGACCTTTGAGAATTACTAAACTTTTTTAAATTGACTTGACAGCAAAACTAATGATCGATCGCGTAAACAAAAGTCACGACTGCGTAACAGAAAGATGCCTGTGCAAAAGATTTGATTTACGAATCATAACTATAGCCTCTGAAAGTGCGCCATGTTTTACAACTGTATTGAAAAAACAATTTTTAGTAAAAGGTATAAAAAATTGCGTCTTTGTATGTTATTTTCGGCACTTTAAACTGGCAACAGTGGCAACCCTGCACGTTTCAAAATCAAAATCAAAATCAATAATTTTTATTTCACATAGGCCTACATGGGCACTTATAAAACGTCGACAATGTGCACGGTTCGGGTTGGTCGATTCCTATGGAGAAGAACCGGCAAGAAACTCCATGGTTACTCTTTTAAAAAAATTGTTTGGTTTTACAATATTTCCATGTTACAGCCGTACTTAGATGGGGGGACAACGCTGGCCCGATAATAAGTCGTAAGAAACTTAAACAAGAAGTGATTATATAATAAATAAACAAAAGATTTAAAAAAAAGTAAAACGAGATAAAATGTTAACAATCTAGAAGGCCTACAATGTTCACACATTTACAAACCAATCGGTAAAATAATCTATACAAAGTATAACAAGACTAAATTTAACATGTGGCACAAATGTTGTTATCAGTGCTGTAACTATTCTTAGCAAAGGGCTATAAAGATAATTGAAAACCATTGTAAAAAGTCTTATTAAATGAAGAAAAATTAGATTGAGAATAGTTAGAGACATCCACATATTTGTGCCGTTTATGAGTTACCAGGGAAGCCGCATGTGCAGAAGGAGCTAAAACCAAATATTTTTATCTTCAACATAGTCCTTGATTTTATAATATGCTTTTTTAATAAGGACACGTTTGATGTGATTTTTGAACTTTCCGTCGGTCAGTTCTATAACTGACTTTGGCAACTTGTTATAAAAGCGTATACTGTTTATAAGAAAAGACTTGCTAGTTTTCGTTAATCTGAATTTGGGTATACTGCGTGTATTTAAATTATGGAAGTCGCTTCTAGTTTTGAAAAGCCCTCGATTTTTGCGGACATACAAAATATATTCTAAAATATAAAGTGAAGGTAGAGTCAGTATATCGATCTCTTTAAATTTTTCTCTGAGGGTCTGGCGAGGACCCATTTTA
Organism: Orthosia gothica; assembly: GCA_949775005.1. Classification (NCBI taxonomy): domain Eukaryota; kingdom Metazoa; phylum Arthropoda; class Insecta; order Lepidoptera; family Noctuidae; genus Orthosia; species Orthosia gothica. The sequence goes on along the minus strand of OX459059.1, from coordinate 12,256,069 downwards.
TAGATCGCGCGGATTGCCCTCTTTTGCAATATGAAAATTGAGTCAACGTCTGCTGCTGATCCCCACAGCAGAATGCCATAAGACATAATACTGTGGAAATAAGCATAGTAAACCAGCCTAGCTGTGGCTACATCGGTTAACTGCCTTATTTTCCTTACTGCATATGCAGCTGAACTTAACCTACCCGAAAGAGTACTAATGTGCGCGCCCCACTGCAGTTTTGAGTCGATAGTAATCCCTAAGAATACAGTTTCAGCTACAACTTCAAGATTTTTGCCGTCAAGATTTAAATTTAGGTCACGTTGTGGTACATTTGGTAAAGAGAACTTAAGACATTTAGTTTTTTTCGCATTCAGTAAAAGATTATTAGCTGCGAACCATTTTGAGAGAATAATTAGACTTTCGTTGACCTGTAAGACATCCGTATCTTTCCTATCTATTTTAAAAATTAGCGAAGTATCATCAGCAAATAGAATTATATCCGATAATTTGGCCATCATAAAAGGGAGGTCATTAATGTAAACAAGGAAGAGGAATGGGCCGAGAATTGAACCTTGAGGCACGCCCATCTTGACTAGAGACCCGGAGGACGTCGCCCCATTAACATTTACTTTTTGCTGTCTGTTTGATAAATAGGAAAGCACAAGATCAGCAGCTTGTCCTCGAATTCCGTAGTGGTGTAATTTACAGATCAGTGTGTTATGGTCGACGCAGTCGAACGCTTTTGAGAGATCACAGAAAATGCCAATGGCATCCTGGGACTTCTCCCAAGATTCCAAAATGTGACTGATGAGTTTTACTCCCGCGTCCGTTGTCGACCTACCTTTCGTGAAACCAAACTGCTGACTATGCAGGATCCCATTTGAATTGAAGTGAGACAACATCTGATCCAGCATGATTTTTTCATAGATTTTACTCAATGCTGGAAGCACGGATATAGGTCTATAATTAGAGGGATCACTCTTACAACCTGATTTGAAAATTGGTACTACTTTACTGTGTTTCATTAAGTCAGGAAACGTGCCGCTGTCCAAACATTGATTGAATATGCCTGTTAGGACAGGAGCAATTGAATCAATAATATCTCCAAGAACCCTAACGGATATCCCCCATAAGTCTTCAGTATTTTTTATATTGAGACTTTTGAACGCGTTTTTAATTGTATCAATACATATTGGTTTAAATCTAAAGGTTGGTAAGTCTTTAGTAAAGTTTTCCTTAAGAAGAGCTTCAGCTAATTTAGATGAGGAGGGAAGAGACTTCGTAACCTCTAACGGAATGTTGGTAAAGAAATTTTCTAATGTCTCAGCGACTTCTTGCTTATCAGAAATGGTTTGATTAGTTATTTTCAATGACAACTCATTCTGATCGCGTAGTTGTGTCTTTCCGGTTTCTCTATTAATTACTTGCCACACAGTTTTTATTTTATTATTAGAAACACAAATTTTGTTAATTATTATTTGAGATTTTGCTTGAGCGCAGACTCTTTTAAATATTTTGGAATAGTTTCTAACATAAGTGTGGAAAACTTGATCGGAAGTCATAGATTTTTCGTATTATAAATTATATAAGATATCTCGGCTTTTTCTTATGCCCACAGTGGCCCATTCGCTAAATTTTGATTTGTAATTGTTGACGTTAACTGTTTTTACAGGACACGTTTTATTGAATTCTTGGCAAACTGTAGAAAACAACGTGCCGTAATTTATATTGGGGTCTTTTGAATCAAAACTGGCGTTACATAGGTTGCTAAAAACATTATTATTAAAAGATTTTTTTTTTTTTTTTGTAAGATGTCTTAATCGAATTGATTTAGCTAGGTTATTATTGTTTTTATCTGACTCAAAAGATACTAGTTGACCAGTATGGTCTGACCTAACGCCACTAATTAAAAACGATTTTTTTACTTCACAATTAGTGAAAACATTATCAATGCACGAAGCTGAAGTTGCTGTTATTCTTGTTGGTTCATTAAATAAATACTTTAAGTTAAATGATTTAAACAATGATATGAGCTTACATTTTTCAGGTGAATTTACTAATAGATCTATATTTAAGTCACCACAAACAAAAACTAATTTATTATCCCGGAAAAGTTTACTTAACAATTCTTCCATTGTAATTAAAAACAATGACAAGTTTGATGCTGGTGGTCTGTAAACACACAAGATAGTATGCCCCTCGACCTCTGCACATGCTACCTCACATAAGCGATCAACAGAGTAAGCAGTGATATCCTTCCTTTCCTTATATTTGAGATGACTATTACAAAGTATCAGGGTACCACCACCCACTGAGGATCTGTTGTACGCGCTGGCAACTGAAAAATTATTTACATTAAACAACATCCTATCTGGTTTTAACCAAGTTTCACAAAAACATAAGATATCCATGTGGTATTTATCTACTAACAATTCCACGTCTAAAATTTTGCCGGAGAAGCGATTTATATTTTGATGATATAGTAAAATATTACTATTCGTCTTCTCTTTTGTCGGCTCTAATAGTTTAAAGAATCTACAGTAGTATTATCAGAAAAACTGGATAATACTGTTAAATCACTAAACCTAGTCTCAGTTAAATCATCAATAACTGCGTGTATATTAAAAGCTAACAATGTAGCTAATAAATGTCGACTATTTTTGGGAAGAAACATATGGTCCCGAATCAAAACAAAATCACTAACAAAATTGTTGGTGTCAAAAAACAATAAACGGTCACTATGACGACAAGATAAAATATGCATCAAGTTATTTAAACTAGAAATATATTCTTTTTCCTGAACAAGTTACTTGTCAGAATAGGGCAATGCACAAAATATTAATTTGCCTAATCTTAACTTAAGCAGGGTGTCAGTACCATTAACTAAGTCCCTTTTTGTTACACTAAGGCTATTTCCAAAAAGAAGTACTACAGTAGTTTGCTCATTCAATTGTGTCTGTTGAATTTTATGAATAAGCTCATTAAATTGCAGTTTATGATAACAATGGTTCACTATTGTATGTTTAGAACAGTTATTTAACAAAGATCCAAAACCTGTTCCTAAACTATCAGAATATACTAAGACATTACTTTTGGTGGGGTACAAAGTTGTTGCAGTATGAGTGATGGGTAAAGTTGTAGAAGCAACATGTTGTGACATGAGAGGTGGCGGAACAGCAGCACAACTACAGGTGAGGTTGTTAGTCAATGACTCATACCTCTCTAGTTTGACCATCGCTTATAGAATGACACTTTGTCTAGAGCCATTTTATTATATTTTTCTTTTTCTACTCTTGTTAGGCTCGCGCCTCAGGGCACATTGCCCACAGTACGGATGAGGTGGGATCGGATGGGCAGGGAACGGACGATTGGGCTTAAAGATTCTGGAATGGAGACTCCATACCGGAAGACGCCACGTTTGAAGGCCTCCCACTAGGTGGACCGTGCACGCGGTGAAGGCCGCGGAGATCCGCTAGACGACCTTCTTTTAGCGAAGCTTGGAGGAGGTTATGCGCAGCAGTGGACGTCTTAAGGCTAAAATGATGATGCAATACGTTATGGAGGTATTCGGAACAAGGCCTAAAGTCACGCAATCCCCATTAAAAGGATCTTCCGAACAAACCGGTGTTGTGTCTGGTCCGGGAAGATTCAGAAACAGAATTTTATTTGCTCTAAATTTAAGTACAGTATAAGATTAATAACATAAAAAATTGAGATCAGCTACATTTTACCTTACGGCGTGCAAAATATAAAAAAAAACAAGAAATGTCAACAATACATAATGTAATTAATAATGAGAAAACACAACAGATTGGCAATTATAAGAAATATTAACTGCACAACTGTTATTGTCGGACTGTTGCGTTCAAATCTCTTTCGTCGTCATAGATGTCGCTACATACATACATACATACATACATAAACTCACGCCTTTTTCCCATGGGGGTAGGCAGAAACTACAGAACGCCACCTGCTACAATGTCGCTACAATGTTAAGAAATAATGTAGGTACCTATTTGAGTAGATTTGGGGGCAAGTGCACCTATATTGCATGTCCTCCTTGTTATCAGCGCCTGCACTGATTAACTTATTATCCGTCTTGATAAGAAGTGATTAATTATACATATCTAATTGGATGTGTGGTGTGTGGTGACAACTACACATCGTACGATTCATAATTTAAATATAAGATAATTAAAAACTTAATCAATCATGATGACTGTTATGTTTATCATAACAGATAAGTTATCTATTATTATTCATTCAATGCATTTTGTGTAATTATTTCGATTTATTGAGGTACCTAATTAAAATATGATGATGATTTATTTTTAGGTTAAATTTAAATCTACGAACGATTGCTATTTTGATTGCTGGCGCTGGCAGCTGCTGTGCATTTGGTACTAAGTTACTGTTAGTATTAATAATGAAGGTATATAGCTTTTTTTTTACCGTGGGTACCTTCAAAAGGCGCCTGGGCTTTTGGGGGAAAATACCAGGGAGTATGGGATTTTTACCTCACTAAAACCATCCTGGTGATCACCATCAGCACTTGGAACTCCGTTACCTCTTAAAAGTACACTCCGGAACCGCCTCTGTGCAACGCCTGTTAGAGCACATCCCTGGGAAAACTGTAAGGTGTCTCCCATGAGATGAAGGTTTATCTACTACAGATTTTCTGCATTGATTTCAAGTGCCCAAATTATCGCCTGTCTACTAAGATTATCACTACCTCTAAGAGTAGTCATGTCCCTGATAAAATCTTTAATAAGTCATTCTGACCCGGCGATTTTATATCAACATAATTATTGTAGAAATTAATTCTAATTAGTCACTGTTATTGGTCTATGTAGATAGTATCCAAAGTAATTAGTGAACATACCGACTTCCTGTTTTCATTCAAGCTTTCACGGAATTTAAATTGAGTCATCAGCTCCAGTGCTGCATAGTAATAAATAATAATAATAGCAGTAATCTGACGGTCTTGGCATTGCTGGATTTCAGTAATGCTTTTAATACTGTTGATTTCGACGTTTTGCTTGGCATTCTATGCTCTCTTAATATATCTCCATCAGTAGTTGACTGGTTTCGTAGTTACCTGTTCGGGCGCCGGCAACGTATAAGCATCGGCGAGAATTTCTCTTCCTGGTGTAGTACTTCTGCTGGAGTACCGCAGGGTGGCGTTTTATCTCCTTTACTTTTCGCAGTTTTTATAAACTCTATCTCCAATGAACTAATTTCTTCCTACCATCTTAAAAATTGTTTTTTCAATACAGTTGTAAAACATGGCGCACTTTCAGAGGCTATAGTTATGATTCGTAAATCAAATCTTTTGCACAGGCATCTTTCTGTTACGCAGTCGTGACTTTTGTTTACGCGATCGATCATTAGTTTTGCAGTCAAGTCAATTTAAAAAAGTTTAGGCAAGCAAGTTTTAGCAAGGAGTTTTCATACGAGAAAAAATTAATGAGTCCGTACGTCTTAGCATTTAATTCTCAAAGGTCTTTTAGATGGTTGTTTAATATATATATTAAACAGTTTCAATGTAATTATTTTCACATAAACATTTGTCAAAAATCGAATAGGATGTATAGGCTGTTTTCGTTGTAAAAAAAAATATGTCTAGTTGCAAAAACGCGGCATTTTCTAAAAAAAATAATTTAATGTGTGATAAATTGTTTTTTTTTTAATAATGAGTTCAAGTACAAGTGATGAAATAGAATTAACTTTGCCCGATATTTTATCTGAGGCAAAAACAGCGCAGGATGAAATTTTGCCCCAAAAAACTCGAGAAAGATATATGGCGACTTACGATAATTTTATTTTATGGACAAAACAAATTTAATTCTTTGATTTGTTTTTACTATTGCCCACAACTGTATTGAAAAACGTCGTGTGATACACGGGTGTGTAGGTTATTACAAACTCGTGTCTATAAAAACCCTCGCCTACGGCTCGGGCTTGTTAATGACAGCTCGTTTGCAATAACCTACTTTCCACCCTTGTATCACAATGTACTATTACAGTTCTAAAAGAAGAAATAAAAATTTGAAATTGGTCGTTAAATCTCCCTAATATTAAGCAAAATCATTGCTTAAAATATAGCAACACAGATTTTCCTTGCTACAAATATTACGGTGAAGGGAATTCTTTCGTGAAACGCACGACGCACTTTACAATGTTACTTGTCTAGGGCCTCTCTCCACTGCCACTCAAGGTTGGCAATGCCCTTTGTGGGACACTCGACGTGAAAGAGAGTGCTTTGTTATTCACCACGCGGCCCGCGGGTCCAGTGCCGTTTGATGGATATCATACGATAGGTGGGTGTTCTAGTGTAGTTTTCAATTCAATCAATCTATACTAGCATTATAAAGCTGAAGAGTTTGTTTGTTTGAAGGCGCTAATCTCAGGAAGTACTGGTTGGAATTGAATATTTTTTTTGTGTTGAATAGTCCATTTATCGAGGAAGGTTATAAGCTATATAACATCACGCTATGACTAATAGGAGCGGAGCATAAATGAAAAATGTTGCAAAAACGGGCAAAAATATTTATTTTCGAGAGCTTCCGTTGCGTGCGCTGCATGCGGTTAAAGTCTATTATTTATTATGTGTTAAAGTTACACAACATTCATGTATGTAGGGTAGGTAGGTACCCGCTTGACGAGAGCGAAGCCGCGTGGGACTAACTAGCTGTCGCTAGTTATTAATATTCTGATCAGCTATCTCTATCCAGTATCACGCGTTCACTGACACTAGTGTGCAAGAGAAAGTGAGTTTATTGCTTTGGTACGCATTAACTGCCAAACTAAAGTACCGATAAGTATCAAATTATCGATATTGATTCAATTTGACGATATCAATGGAAAGGGAGATGTACCTACCAGACAGTCAGTCTTAGCAGTCAGTTAATTCTATAAAACGATTACTGTAAAAACTAAGGTGAAGTAACTAAGTTTTCTCACTTTACCTCCAGTGGTTTAATCGCTCACTTAGTTTCCTCTAAGTTTTCATGGTGAGAGTTTTACAAAGTAGCAGCACATCCAGCCGATGTTTGGTAAAAGACTCAAGGTGAAAACTTAGATGAAGAGAGCTGGCTATCCAATAGGGATGTGGACTGGGATATCAAGGAAAACTACTTAAAGACCATTTCGACATGACTGTACAATTTCTGCCGTAAAGTGAATCTGCCGTAAAGCGAATCTGTCCTAAAGCGAACAAGGGATTATATTTAGTCCGTCAGTGAGATTATTAAATAATATTGCACACGTAGTTTTTGCTTTACCAAATCAATAAAAATGTACAAAGATAAAGCGCATCAAAGTTCAGGAGTGAGGGCTTGTGACGAGACTATGTCACAAGCCCTACACGATATTTCAACGCAATATATCGTAGTCCCTTTTTATTTTTACGTATCAAAAAAAAAATACGTTGCCCAATATTCGTGTGTGTTTAAGTGTCGTTTCTACCTGACGGACAAAAAACTAATTTACCATTAACATCCCTATTAATGCTAGGGATTGATATCTCACTTCGCCAAAGTTATTACGGTGAGATTAATACAGAATTTCACTAATTTAATGCTATTCTGTATATCTATACAAATATTATAAAGCTGAAGAGTTTGTTTGTTTGTTTGAACGCGCTAATCTCGGGAACTACTGGTTGGAATTGAAAAATTCTTTTTGTGTTGGGTAGTCCATTTATCGAGGAAGGTTATAGGCTATATAACATTCTATACAAATATTATAAAGCTGAAGAGTTTGTTTGTTTGTTTGAACGCGCTAATCTCGGGAACTACTGGTTGGAATTGAAAAATTCTATTTGTGTTGGGTAGTCCATTTATCGGGGAAGGTTATAGGCTATATAACATCACGCTACCACCAATAGGAGCGGAGCATAAATGAAAAATGTTGCAAAACGGGTAAAATTCTTCCTTTTTGAGGGCTTTTGTTGCGTGCGCCGCGTAAACGGTTTAAGTTACGCAACAATCATGTTTGTAGGGTAGGTAGGGTAGGGTGGGATGGGTAGATGGGTAGGTAGTTATCCAGTTGACGGGCGCGAAGCCGCGTGGGACAGCTAGTCTTTTATATACATGGTGTAACGGAAAAGTGCGGTCGTATTTTAAAATCTGCTTCCGGCCTTATGAATAAACTTCTTCCAAAAATAATAATAATTTGCCATTACACCCTGTAAAGAAAACGCGCCATTAGTATTTTTTATACTTTCCGGCGCATGGTTCAGGTCTTAAACTTATTAAAAATCAATAAAACAACTTCATATATTTGAGAAATTTTAAAATTATTTTGGTCCGAAAATTGTAAATGATATAAATACTTAGTAGATACAGTTAATAAATTAAGCCTTGTAATATCTCTTGGCGGCGCCGTTCCACCGGCTGGAGGTGAGAGTCTGAAACAACAGAGAAACATAATATTAATAATTAATATATAATATTAATACCAATAATTTTCAGAAATCATACGCAGGAACGACCTTAGCCGCTCGTGGCTGGTAGCAGCTGGATGAGAGTAGCCGAAAATCAAGATAAATGGCGTACGACTGGACATTAGTTATGAGTAGTTTAGGCAAACCACAAAAAACACAAAAAAAAAAAAAAAACACTAAAAAGCGAAAAATAAACTTCTTTTCCGAAGTCGTTGTCTTTGGTACCTATTGTTAATAATTGTTGTCAATCATTATAAAATTTATTTTTAGTTTTGGTAGGTTCCTCCAATTACCATGAAAATTTATTAAGAGCCAAAGTACACGTCATGACTATTCGAATAAGCCCAAATACAACGAGGATACATTGTTTAAATTGAGAGTTCCAGTGGTTACCTTCCAGCTTCATCATCAGTTCAGTTCGATGGTAACATTTTCATCAGTAGGTACCATTTATTTATAAGTATTTGCTTCGTCATAGTCGGTGAACTATTCAAGATATCTTATACCCGTGACATACTTAGCATTAAGGAGTTCCAGTGGCCATATATGGTCAACTTCATCAGTTCCACTACACCAAATGACTTAGTGCAAATGATTGCAATGTTGATAAAAAAAACAAAAACGCAAAATGTATGCCTATCATATTTGAGGATTTCCCTCGATTTCTCCAGGACCCCGTCATCAGATCCTGATTTAATGACCATGAGACCACCTAGGAAGTATACCCTTTCAAACTAAAGAATTTTTTTCTGTATCGGTCCAAGCGTCTTTGAGTAATCAGGGAACATACATAAAAAAATAGATTCCGACGAACTGAGAACATCCTCCTTTTTAGAATATGAACGTCACACACAGACTTACTTAACTCATAATCCTTCCAGCAATCGGGTGAAACTTTGATGGGAACGCCCTAATTTTAGCAAGATAACCGTGCTATAAATAGTGCAAATAAACAGCATTACTTGCAATAAATAACTGCTTGTTTTTATCATCGCATCAAGGTGTGGCCCTTACCATATCTTACTGTACGGTAATCACTATGGAGTATATTTTATCTATATCTACCAAACCCATATCTAAATTCTACGAATTCTCTGATATTTGGGTTAGGTTAGGTTATAGCTGCTAGCTACTTACTGTCAGTACAGAAAGTATATACCGCTGCATATGGGAACCAGTAGTAACACCTGATAAACTTGCTTTTCAAAGTAACGGTCGATTTAATTCAATAATTCACTTGTCAGTAGATTTGCTTACTAGAGATATAGGAACAAATGCCTATCAAACTTTCGAAAAAGATACGTCATTTAAATGGACCGTAAATCTTGTTAATCAAAAAGTCAGTTTAGTTTGTCACAAGAGATTTCATTGTAAAGATCTATTTCCATCAGTAGGATGATGAACAAATCATCCTGCTGGATGGTAGATGAGGGAGAAAGGTGTTAGAGTATAGGCCATGGATGCGTTAGCAACCATGAACCAGTGTGGAAGAAAACTATGCAATGAATTTACTTCCCGGCGAGAACTGATTATTTAGAAGCCATACATATTTATAGTTTGTTATCATTATACGCCTATCAGAAGTCCACTGCAGGCCATCATTATCTAGGAAACCCCTAGCACAAGTGATCCACTGTTACTTTCATCCAGTTCATAAGCCGTTTCCCAACTATGTTCACCAGCCTAATTTCGTAAGTAAATTCGGCAAGGTAAAGGGTTTGACCCCATTAAAGAGTATGACGCTTTCATTGGTTAGAATACACTTTTCGAAAGAGTCCAATATTATTTGCCAATACATACACAATTAGGCTGCAGGTCTAACTGACCACAACCCATTTGAGTAACTGACTCGACGTCGACTGTTAAAGAGCCACGCGCATTCACCCGTTTTACGAGGCGTGGAAGGGTTTCAGTAGGTTGGTTATCGTTCCACGGACTGACTTTAGCAAGCGTAGTTGAACCCGATTGATTGATCCATGTGGCTGATATAACTTTGCCACGAGCATCGTTTCGTCCCGGCTTTTCAATGTTGGTTTAAGTATAAATAAGACGTAGCTCCTTACCACAACCATCTCGTTGCCGGAGAACTGCCTGACGATGGTGATATCGTTGCCATCATCGTACTTCTGCACGCGGGTGACTTTGTCACCGTCCACGGTGATGGTGGTCTTGCTCTGAAAGGAGACATTAAGAAACCATCAGAAGTAAGAAGGAATTTAAAGAAAGAAGGTATACTTTATCTCACAGTTTTAGGAAAACATATAGATACATTCAACTGTCTATCTGTAATTACACCGGTGGCACCCTTTTCTTTCAAACAACAATACAGAAAAACTGCTAGGCGCTAGAAATAGTCATGGTGGTAGTAGTTTTTCCGATGAACTCCATCTTTTACAAGAAAGAAAAAGAAAAGAAAGAAAGAAAACTAGTTTACTTGGAACACACAGATACACACAATGCAGGTAAAAATAAAAGGGAACTTAATTTAAAAAAAATTACATGCATAGCATACATTATGTGCACCGCGGCTGCGCTAATAAGGTCCAGTTCAGCAAAATGCCAGACAACTGGGAGATGGTTGACGCTGGTTTTCAACTGAACCTTACGTTTAAGTGGACGGATGTGAATCAGTTTTTACGGTATTAAGTATACAAAAAAGTACTGTACCTATTCTACTTTGTCTAAAAAAGTTATTCAATCCTTAAAATGATATCTTTCTGCAAATAGATTATTGTAGACGTTAATTTTTCTTAGGGCTCAAATAGTCCTAACTCAATATGGTCTGTGACAGACGCCGCATTAGGCACTGAAGTTCACTGCTACCTGAGAACCCACATCTATGGGGTACTCTTTGCTACGGCTGTTTTTAGTGCAGTCTATTAAAAGTTTATCAGTTCGGTAATGGTTAGGGTTCCCGGGTGGAAAGATTGATGATAATATTCTTAATACTGAAATCTACTCACGGCACGGTCAGCGGTTTTGTCATCGAAAGCGACTCCAGACTTGAAGTTGGTCTCGTTTTTGGTCTGAGGAGTGACTGAGGTCTCGGTGTAGGAGTCTCCATCTTTGGTGTACTTGATAGAGGGTGTGTAGTTGAGGTAGCCTTGAGTTTGCTCGGCGTTCAGACCTGGAGACACAATGATAATTGAGACAAAATTTAAGGCACTAAGCGTCTAAATAGGCAGGTTTTATTTGAAAAAAATGCAGTTTGGGTAAAGTTAGCGTTACAGCATCGTAACTATAAACCCACGATGCAGTCCGCTATTTAGAGCTTAGTCACACTCATGATAACTGCATGCCAACTGCAAGCGGACTGCGAATTCGGTTGGCATTTTCGATGCAGTTATAAACTGCACAAAACTGAGACTGATATCAACTGCACAAAAATTGGATCCTCACAGCATTTTGTTTTGGTAGAGTGCAGTTCAAATGTTTATAACTTAAAGGTACTGCAATTTCTGCGATATGAAACTAGTAATTTACTGACGAATTCTGTTCAGTTTGAATATAATATGTGGAAGAAAAAGACATACTACTACGACCCCAAATAAACGGGGACTGGGAACAGGAAGATGATGACGATCAAGTCTAACTCGAAGTCACTAAACCTCGAAATCTACCTGACTTAACTTTTGAACAGTTGTCCTATTTGGTAAAACAGTTCCTATATATTTTTTTATTATTAAATAAAAACGTTGCCCCACACTAGGAATTGCTTCCTGTATGGTGGGTGCGTTTACAAACATTTAAACTCACATACACAACACCCAGAGCCGGAACAACTATCTGTAGGTCATACAAATATTTGCTCCGTGCGGGAATCGAACCCGCGACACGCAGCGCAGCAGTCAATCGCTCAACCACTGCGCCAACCATGCGTGCGTGTATTTAGACACTATGGAAATCATGCTCAAGTGTCTTGCCGTAATATCAAAAAACAATCCACACCAATCTATCTAATACCTTTGAACGAGCAATTCTTGTATATGTATATATATATATATATATAATCTGAATCTTGGAAAGAGCTCCAACGATTTTCATGAAATTTAGTATGCAAGGGCTTTCGGGGACGATACATCGATTTAGCTCGGTTTAATTTTTAGAAAACGTCGTTTACTCTATTTCACCAGAGCAGAGCTTAGCGCCCAGGTACTTTATTATAATTGTGAAAATATATGTTTGTTTGTTACATTTCACAACAAAATCGCTGAAACCACTGTCGTCAATTCTGCTACAGTGTTAGACTTTTATATTTGGGAGTTCGGTCCAGATTGTATCCCGGGCGTGGTCACTGGCAGAACTTAGTACGATTAGTAGCTAATATGACTTGAACTATATAAGTTTTTAAACTTTGAGTCTATGACAATCGGTCAAGTCCAAGTGCTTTCAGATAAAAGTAGGTACATGTTGCTTCTACTAATCAGAAAAGCCATCAATTAGATAAGCATAATACTTTTTATTGATAATTTTAATGCACTCGGTGATATAATATATTGTAAATTTTGATCTGCCATATCAAATATTATATCATGAAGGGAATTAACGAAGTCATGTGGCACTATATTACAATCTATAGATATGGTGTGTACTCACAAAGTCAAACACCGTGCGGCTTGCACACCGTGAAGAAAAAACATAATTGAATCAGATTTGACAGAGATTTTTTTACAAACATAAACAAACTAAAATTATACTTCTTTAATATATATGTTTAGATGAATTTCAGTTTTTGACTTATGTCTTCTATCTAAATAAAAATCAATTTCCGAATGAATGTTAGCGCATCACTTGATAACGGCTGGCCCTAAGTATTTGACTAATTCTCTTTTTGTTGTGTTTGTAATAGTCAAAACAAAGTTTGTATGAAAGAAAATTTTTGAAAAAAAAAGTTTTTACAAAAAATACAACCGACTTCCAAATAAAAACACTACAAAATGAAAAATAACTTCAATTTCGTAAGTCGGTGTTCCTGTTTTCGTTTCTTCGTTTTTTGACACCGACTTCCGAAATTGAAGTTATTTTTCACTTTGTAGTGTTTTTATTTATTTGGAAGTCGGTTGTATGTTTTGCAAAAACGTTTTTTTTATTTTTTTGTTGTGGTACATAATGGACCAGTTCTTTAGGCTAGGTACCTATAGTGCCCAAAGTGCAGCCAGAATAGATAAAACGAATGACATGAAACTTAAACAAAACCGGTGGAATGAGAGTATACCAGGGTGAACTGTTGACACCTGCGGACTCCCTTAGAGCGTATTAGTATGATGTTAGGTATGTAATGATATTGGTGTAAACAATAAACAGACATGTGATTGCAGCTATCCCGAGTAATTTGCCGTCATTTATAGAAGAGTTCTGATGTATATCGCCGAAGTTATTTATCAGATCTTGATGAAATTTAAATGACAAGCACCAGCTTTCAAATAAAAAACCATCACAATCGGTTCACCCAGTAAAAAGGTCTGAGGTAACAAACATAAAAAAATACAGACGAATTGACAACCTCCTCCTTTTTGGGATATCGGTTAAAAATATAAATCGTTAGATGGTGTGAAATTCACCGGGTCAGCAGCAGTAGATAATATTTTATTATAGACTTACCCAAAGCCTTGACAAAGTCTTCGAAATTCTCCTGGCTCTCAAACTTGTATTCCTTGCCAAAGAATGCCATTTTTACTGGTTTGATGCCTCGGGAAGATGCAAACTGAAGGGCCCAGGGGGTATGATAGTCTGTTATATAGTAGTGCAGTAATCCTCAGAATTAGATAAGGCATTCGCGGTATATGATAAGTTTTATTGCATGTCGATCTCAAGGCGCCGTCGCGTCGGCTTGTCTTTTACAAGTAAGGTGTGTTTTATGTCATCGGCTTTGGGAGATACGTACCACAATTTTGCGATGTGGAGTTAAATGTTTGTATCTTTTCTGATGACCTGGTTAGGGCTGGGGGATCTGCTGGAGTGAGGTGCACACGACTGTTCGATTTGGCGACACTTGGGGGAGGCCTGGAAAATAGAGAGGAAAGAAAATAGGGGACATTGGACGTCTTTCGATGTCGATGATGATAATAATCATTCGATCAAAAGAAAGACATGGCCATTGTTATTTTATAAGCGTTTTATTAACTTGCAATGTATATTATATGTAAGTATGGATGTAATGTATGTATATTCGGATCAAATGTTGCAAACTGAATTTCAAAGCAGTTATCCTCAACAGATTAAGATGCAATTTTGCATACACGTTTGGTTTGGATGACAATGCACGGTAAGCAAAAAAATTAAGTATTTTTTTTTGCAAAAAATATTTGTGTTATATCATGTGTATCATGCGTGTTTTAAGAACCGTTGCTAAATAAAGAGAAATTATTAATCAGGCGAAAACTATACTGAATGGGCGACTATTATACTTTTTTTTATCTTTATTTAAGGGGACTCGGGTAACAATGACGATGTCGCCCCGTAATTCTAATTATAAACATAACATTTATGGCTAGTTACATCTTAACTCTCTAATATCTTAACTATATTAAACTATGGAGTGGAAGCAGAGTCCAGCTGTTGCTGGGTGGTGTTTCCGCTTCGTAAATGGCTCATGTATAATGCATAGAACTTCCCGGCCCCTTCCGAAAAAGGGAAGGCTAAGACGCTACTACATAACCCTACATTGTACTGAGTATCTTCAAGTGCCTGTCGCCGCTTAGGCTCATTCCGGACACATTCGAGCAGAACATGGTGAACTGAACATCCTTGATCGCGTAACACTCCGTGCAGTTAGGTGAGTCCGTTTTAACCATTAAATGTGCAAATTTATTTGATGGAATGTGCCCGGACCGAAGTCTCACCAGTGTCACAATATATTGTCTATGACTATTATACTTAGTAAGTAACTATTTATCCGGTTTGAGTAATACCTTTTAGGAACTTTTATTTACAAGTCGCTATTTTCAACATTTGTATCGGCCCACTGTTTGTCGCTCATTTAGTATTTCAGTAAGCCATAATATATTATTATTATTATACTTCCGTGTATCATTAGCGGGGTGCCAACTGAAAATCAGCGCTGGGTGTCTGACGCCCAGCAAATGCTGAGTTGGTAACCCTTTCGGTATGGGCACGCTCGGCGCAATCACTGTTAAACCTTGTTTGTACTTTTTTTTTTTTTTACTATTCTTTTGTTACTTTGTGATTGTTGTTGTTGTGTTTTTCTATGTCGAATAAATGTTTTCTATTCTTCTTATTTTTTTTTTCTTACTTTCATTCTTTTTCTTTTGTATTAAATTATATCAAGAGTTAAGCGAACTTCATTTGGAAGATTTACAAATTTAACCGGTCTTCCTCTAAAGTAGAAGTTAGTTAGCAGTTAACTAGATTTTCCCGCGGGTTTGCTTCCGTGGCTTATTCCACAGAAACATAAGCTTATCCCGGGAAAATCGCACTTTTCTCGTGATAAGCCTATGG
Organism: Orthosia gothica; assembly: GCA_949775005.1. Classification (NCBI taxonomy): domain Eukaryota; kingdom Metazoa; phylum Arthropoda; class Insecta; order Lepidoptera; family Noctuidae; genus Orthosia; species Orthosia gothica. The sequence continues at coordinate 12,240,183 of OX459059.1, read as the reverse complement.
CACTCTATCAGCGAAAGAAGGTATCCTGGCGAAAGAAACAGAACAGCTGTAGGTACTTTCAAAGATTACCTTAACAAACAAACATACAATAAATTTTACTTCTTTGTGTGTTCTATGTACACACGGAGAAGTAAAATTTGTTGTTAGGAGCTCGTGGATAAATAATAACAGCCGCACTGGTCGATCATCTAGGTTAAGCAACGCATAACGAGGTCGGTCCGTGGATGGGTGACCATTTCAACGTATCGAGTTTCCTCCGTGTCTCGGAAAGCTCGTTATGCCGTTGGTTCCGGCTGTCATTTGAAGATCTTTGACAGTCGTTACGGGTAGTCAGAAGCTTGAGATCTGACACCAGTCTTGCCAAGGGGTACCGTGTTACCCAGTTACTAGGTTGTGGAGGTCAGATAGGCAGTCGCACCATGTACAACACTGGTTCACAGCTAAATCCAGTAAGACTGGAAGCCGACCAAAATATAGTTGGAAAAAGGCAAGGCAAGCCTATAGACAAAAAAAAAAGGCTAGGCAGATTGTTGTGTGTTCTACGTACTTTATTTTTGCGATTACAAAACAATTTATTTTGAATGTCATAACTATAACCATATTGACATACTCGTACCAATGCCAAGTCATTGCCATTCTCTTTACTGTCATTATGTAAAACTACTGAAGGGCTTCAGTAGTTTTACATAATGACAGTAAAGAGTATATTTAATATATAACAATTATTACATTATTTTCTGCAAACGTAATTATTGTTGTTACAATTTGTTATCTGTTTTATTAATAATACTATGATAGCGGTGTGCCAACACATAATATAATATTATATCTGTTTATATCTGCTTGAGTACTTATAAATTGATTAACAGTTGATTCCATTTTCATTACGAGAACGTTCTATAAATTTTCGGTTTTTAGGATTCCGTAACCGTTGATCTTAAGGGGGAGATAACCCTCTGTAGGTACCTGATTTTAAAATGCACGTACATCACGTCTAAACGGCTAGTCGCAATTTTTGATAGTAAGTATATTTTATTTCTACTAGACCATTTTCTTAATAATTTGATTCGTGTTTTTTTTTTGTATAACATACTGTAATTAATTTGTAAATGCGAACCAAAAACGATAGTCGCACCAAAACCACAAAGCGTATTTTTATGTAATATACACCATCTCAGAGACAATTTAGTTATCTTCATTTTAATATACGGCTTTTTTTGTCAAAGAATATAAGAAAAGTAATAAAAACTACAAAATTTTGAGTCGCGCAGGTATGAATCGAGTGTACATTTTGGGTCGCGTGCCTTATTATTTTTTCGGGTCTAGATAGATTTTGCGGAATGGTATGGATGGAACCCTTCGTATGCGAATGCGACCTGTGCTAGGCCAGTTTTTATAAATATGATATGACATCATATTTATATATAAGTTTACATACTAGTTCTTTTTCTTTTTGAATCGATGGCAAATTCATTAGATATTTTGGGCCAATAGGCAGCCACACCAATAGCAGCGTCAGTGGCGTTCATTAGATCCTCCAAAGTACACTCCAGCATGTGTGTCATATTCTGGATAGGGGCACCTGGGTAAACTGAAACATACTAGTTTGTCGATAATATGAAGTTTCTCACAATGATATAATATTGTAGTGAAATGATTTGCAGGTCAAATTCCTTATCAGTAATTATCGGACTCTACCTGACTGATAACAGTACTAAACCTGACTGATAATGGCGGGTAAACTGGTGCTTCGTCCACCAAATAGACCGCCTGGATTTCAGATTTACAAACTTCAACAGCTCAGCTCACAAAGGGGAAAGTAGTATGTTTCCTCAGGCCAGTTATGGATATACTCCCACACAAAATCTTTTTGATTTTTTTACCAAGGCTGTTGCCAGGAGTAGCCAGTCTAATCTGACAAATGTCACCGTAAAAGCTGCGGTGCAGTGAGCATGAAGTAAATAGCCATTCCAGTTGAGGATATGGATTGACAGCTCATTCCAATAAAGTTTTCACGGTGACATATTACACCGCCGTATTTATTTATTCACACACAACGCACTTTACAGAGAAAATAAAGAACGTAGATAGAAGAAAGAGCACAAAGATACTGCTTATTTCAATAGAAATATCTTCCAGCAGACCTGCGACAGGATATATAAATGATAGACGAAGACTGTAAAAAGAAATAAATAAACCTAAATTAGACTATAATAACTTAAGTAATAATATATAAATTACACATATATCTTAACTAAGTATAATTCTAAAAGATCAAAATACTTACATATAATAAACAAAAATCTGCAATCGCTGTAATGGTACGACCATAGTTTGCGAGGCTATTATTAACTTAGAGTGTGACGAATTGCCAAATGCCAGATTGCTTCCTCAAGTAAGCCCAATTGCCAGAACAGATAACCCAAGACAGAGCAAATTGGTGCAGGAAGGTGAAGAGACCCGACCCCAAATAAGACTAGGGAAGGTAAAAGAAGGGAACAGTGCTTCCACACTTCTTCAAAAAATCAAATGCCATTTGTGACGAACTGTATTTGTGACTAATTCCGCAGTTTCCTTCAAGAGGACTTTGAATATAGATGTTAGTTTCTATGGATAAAGATAAAGATAGATAAAGTTATGAAACGTTATTAGATATATTTTTAGTTTATCTTGTTTTCTTCGGGGGCGCGGGCAGGATATGCACTTTGTATCAGTGTAAAGTTTGCAATTTTTATCAAAGTCATAATTTCTTATCATCATGTGCCTGATAACAGCAATACCTATTGATAGTAGATATCAATATTGATAGTAAATACCTAGGTACATACAACAGAAATATGAGTGCTACAACTTAATTTGGCAATAAGAGAATTTTCTAGAAAGAAAATTTTGAAATACCTAAGGGTACGTTCACACAGAATATCCGTATTTCGTGGATCATTTTTAAAGGATTCGTCGCTACTTGAAGTGATGTTCACACCGCATTTACAGTACAGTCGTCAATACTGGAGGTACTGTCCACACCAACCAACTTTCTACAAGGACGGACGTTTGATAATAACGGATCAGTATTTTATTAATGGTGAAATGGACTGCTGTATATTTTGTCGGAACGGTATTTTTTACTGAATTCGGAATACTGTCATGTGTTTGAACTCGCTCATACAACTACATACGTCAGCACCGAATAAAAGCGTATACTATAAAGCGGACCTGTAAAATGGACCTCTGTGTGAACGAGTACTAAGTTATGTCCGTATAACCGGATATATATATATATTTTTAGATGGATGTTGACTTGGGGTTAACTACGAGGTGTTAAGCAAATGAACTAGATACGAGTAGACTCAGAAATACGAGTATCTAATCTCTAAATAGGTACGAGTATAAAACGAAGTCGCTGTCCGCGTATGTGACGCTATTTCTGTTTCTCCTTCTTCTAAACCACGAAACCGATTTTGATATGGTTTTCATTTTTTATTAATGATCGAAGCAGCTTTCACTAATAGAAATAGTGATAAACGTGGAAGGTTTTGTATTTATATTGTCCTGTGCGAAGTTGTGGTGGATCGCATAAGCAAGGGCAGCCCGCAGGCTTATTACATATCTTTTGCAAAAGCAAAACGACAGCGATTTTTGCGCAATAATTGCTCTTCAATACAAAAGTTATAGAGTTTTCGGCGGTTTTTTTTAAATAAGTGCATTTGACAAACAGCGAGCGATTAGCAAACGATTGTGTCCTCCTCCTCCTCGCGTCGTGTTCCTCATTACTGAGGGTCGTGATTCCCCCGACAAAAGATCAACTTTTCATTGACGATAATTCTCCATCTGTGTCTGTCCTTGGCGACGTGGAGTGCATCGTGCAGCTTTGTGTTCAGCGTTGTGTCAAACGATTGTGTAGGACCTATCATATCTACACTGTAGGTAATTCCGACTTTTATGACATAAAGCGTTTGGTCGCTATCGTTTTGCTCTTGCAAAAGATACTTAATAAGCCTGCCGGTCCACCCTTGAGCCTGGCATTTTTCAATGTATTTGATGAAGATGATAAATGCAAAACGTGAAACTTATTATTGTTAATACTTTACTATGAAATAGTTAGTCAACTTTATTTTATTGATACGTATTACTGTAACTGTTTGCTAAGGGTGTGGGCTACACGCTCAATCTTATTTGCACAAATTCTTGTAAAAATCTTGTTTGTACAAGCAAACATGTGCGTTAAGACGACAAAATGTACATATTTAAGTATGTATATTTTAACTATATATTTTTGTACTAAATTTGCGTTCATAATATTTTTATTTCATTTTTTTTGCACCTGCCATGCTATCTCTTCACCGCCCTTGGTTGACTGGTAGAGAATGCCTCAGGCATTAAGTCCGCCTATGTACTTTTATGTTGCATGAAAATGGTATGCCGCACAAAATTTAGGTTAGAAGTAATTTAGTTACTTCACAAAACTGTTGTCGCATGCAAGATTAATCGTGTAGCCATATCCTAAGGATAAAATAAAACGGTTTCAAACCCTGGGTGATTGGCCTGCTCGCCACCCCCTAAGTGTATTTGGCCACCACCGCCGTCACCGGGACGACAAAGAAAAAAAATCAAAATATTTTTTTTTATTTCATACTACGTGGGCACTTATAAAACGTCGACAAAAGGTGCACGGTTCGGTTTGGTCGTTTCCTATGGAGAAGAACCGGCAAGAAACTCCATGTTTGGCACACGAGAACGTGATGACGTCCCGATGTAGCGACAAATACATTTACTATAGCCGCTTGTCCACTGCAAGCATCCCAGCCGCCATCAATTCGAGTAAATCGGTGTGACCGCTAGAACTCGGCCCGGGATTGTGACGGGCCGACAATACAACATACGTTTAAACTTGTCCAACACACCGGCGCCGTGACATCGCACCGCGCCGGTTTTTGTTTTCAAGATATAGTGTTTTGTGTACCACCGAGATCGTTGCCGTGGACAAACGATCGCCGTCACGTCACCGTGATGTCGGGCAGAAAAAAACTCGTTCTCGTTGACGTCCTGGTGACGGTGGCGGTGGACAAACGCCCTAAGGCCGCCACTGCTAGTAAACTATATAAAAGGAAGTCTGGAAGTGGCACCGATGTCTGAAAATTTATGTGGTAATCGGTTCAAATCGGTTATCATGGTTTGAGCACGTGATGAATGAGGAATGAGGTCAAGTCTTAAGGACAGTTTTGAGTATGAATGTGGATGATTATAAGAGTTGAAGAAAACGAAAGAAACGATGGACGGAATGTGAGAAAAAAAATATGGCAAGAAAGAGCGTTGTGGATATAGTATACGAGTGTAGAGACCAGACTAATAAAAACACCGGTCAAGTGCGAGTCGTACTCGTGTGCCGAGGGTTCCGTACCTACCCATTATACCGCCATAACAAAATTGGTATCATTTTTATTGTTGGCTAATTTTTAAAGATATGGGCAAATTTAGATTTTCGCGAAAACTTGTAAGTACCAAAATTTACATTTTTGTTTTTTTTGGATATTTTTCCTTTATTTGTGCTATGTGGTTGATTTTAAACACCTTTTGGAGTAGGTGGAACAGGGTGTAAAGTCCCACAAACCTCCATAGAAAAGGGAGGATCCTCCGACCAGACAGGTGTTGTGCCTGGTCCGGGCAACTGCCCAAAGGTTATTGTCGGACTATTTAATGTGTTCTAATCGCGCCAAACACTTTGCTTGCGCGATGAAGGATTCGTGGGACGTCATGACTGTCATTAGTTAGTAAGTGTCGGTGCCGCTATAACCTAATAGAGACTATAGACCTCATTATCTGGTATAAATTTCAACTTGCTAGGTCCACCGGTTCCTGAGAAAATCGGTGGTGTCAGCCGGACAAACGGACAAGAAAGTTATGATGGGTTCCGAGGTACGGAACCCTAAAAATTTACAAGATTATATTTAAGTGAGACCATAGACTACTATTATATACCAGAGACAGACTGGCAACTTATGCATTTCTTAGGCAGCGTCATCCAGTTACCAGGACATACACTATTCATCGGTCACGTCGCAAAATACCTACACACATAGTACCAAGTAGATAATGAAGAATGATTGAAAATTTATGTTGTAGTACAATTAGAATGGGTACGTTCAGCGCATTTTTTCTTTTCATTTCGTTACTGTCTTTTACTCCATCCTTTCAATTCAAAGTAATTCATAGCGCTTACGAGACGGTTTTTCGCCGGAACTAAGCCCGGCGTCAAACCGGGTCTACGTCCGCTCGTCAGTGTTGTATGGGACACACGACGCCGGCGCTAGCGCCACGCCGGCTTACGGCGCAACCGGGCACGGTGCTCGCCGCGTCTACGCCCGGTGAGCTGTTAAGTATGTCAGTGTGTAAGCGCATACAATGTTCAAGAGACTTGACGAGACCGGACCTACGCCCAGCGCGTGCCACGAAACGCAATATTATGGAGATCAACCATGAATTATTAATAGAAGAGAGGCCAGTGTTGTGGGACAAGACTGCGGAAGTTTATAAAAAAACAAACATCTCACATATGATGAAATGCAATATTATGGAGATCAACCACGAATTATTAATTAATTTGGTAGAAGAGAGGCCAGTGTTGTGGTACAAGACTGCGGAAGTTTATAAAAAAACAAACATCTCACATATGATGAAATGCATCATAATCTTCTCTTTCTGTTAACATGGGATGTACCCAATATCGTCTTTGTATTTTTTGTCGTCTTTTTTTTAAATTTTAATACATGTACCACGCAATAATACATTTTCTCTTTTTAACACTCAACACGTCCACAATTCACAGAATAAAAAGAGCTAAATTGCTCTTTCATACAGAAGCTTTAGAGTTGTTGGCGGTTTTTTTTATTTTAAGTAAGTGCATTTGACTAACAACGAGCGATTAGCAAACGATTGTGTAGGACCTACCATATATAAACTGCAGGTAATTCAGACTTATATGACATAAAGCGTTTGATCGCTATCGTTTTGCTCTTGCAAAAGATACGTAATAAGCCTGCTGCCCGCGTTAAAACCATCTCGTGGGCAGGAGCCCTTAAAGACTCATGATAGGCTCCTGAAAGACTAACTAGAATTTGCAAGGTTCTTAGTAGGTAGTTGCCTTGACTACTCTTATGTACGATTTTCACCAACCGGGCCGACTCAGGGCGCGCCGGCGCGCATTTCACACTGTGCTAAAGGAAGTTCAGGCTTCTATACAATAGTTAAGTTTCATGTTTGCATGACATTTACACTGCTTGGAACTTAGTTAAATCCGCTCGTATGCCGCGGCAGCCAGTCGGTTGCGCTCGGACGCCGCGGCAACCGATCGGCTCCTCGCGTACGTGGACGGCGGCGCTTGGCTGTCGTCGCGTCCGGTCGGCTACCGCCGCTGATTTATTTATTTGTTTATTGTTTTTCGTGCAAAATGAATATGGATACAGATGAAAAGTTTATATGTTTATTTGAAAAAAAAACTGACTGCGACACGAAAGCATCACTAGTCGCTGAAAGCATGCTAGCGGATACGCGAGCACGCGCGCGCTTTCGCCCGGATGCCAGCAGATTGTAGCCGTCGCGTCGGGCGGACGCGGTCGCCTACTGGCGCGTGCTCGCGCATCCGCTGCGACGCGCTGCGCTGCGCTCCTACGTCGCCCGGTTGGTGGAAATCGTACATTACGGTCGCAAGTGTGATTGCTTAGCGAGAAGTCCTGGGGTAAGATTTCCAGATAAGGCAAAGATTTATTGGGTAGTTCGTAAGAAAATTCTTGCACTTTCTTTATTTTTACAAGCTTACAGCTTAGCTTCTTTAAGTTGCAATGTATGTATGTATGTAAGTGTGTTCGGGTCAAATCTTGCAACTGATTTTTAAAACAATTATCCTCCACCGATTAAGATGAAATTTTGCATACACGTTTAGTTTGGATGACAATGCATGGTTAGATAAGTGACGTCATCCTAAATCCAATATGGCGGACGGCCCAAGATGGCGTACTAGTTATTTTTTGTGCACGGCCATGATATGGGTATCAAATGAAAGGGTTTGCTGGAGAAAAATACGAAAAAAGCTTGTTTTTTTTCGTATTCTTCTCCAGCAAGCTCATAGAAGAATACGAAATTTTCAGAGGCCCGGAGTTTGGATGTTGGCGGTGCACCATCCCCTTGCCTTTGAGCACGATATGCCGTTGGCCTTGCACTTGATCTCTCAGGTCATTAGGGATTGTCATCTCATTGGACTACAAATATACCTGCGTTTGAGCACACACTAGACTACATACATACATACAGATATATTAGACTTACTGTCTCACGCGGCTTCGCTCCCTTCAACTAGCTACTTACCTACCATACCCTACCTACCCTACATACATGATTGTTGCGTAACTTTAACATTGTACGCAACGCACGCAACGGAAGCTCTCAAAAAGGAAATTTTACCCGTTTTCGCAACATTTTTCATTTATGCTCCGCTCCTATTGGTTGTAGCGTGATGTTATATAGCCAATAACCTTCCTCGATAAATGGACTATCCAACACAAAAAAAGACGTGTGGCACTCGGGGACTGCCGCGGTAAAGCTATTGCATAGCATTTTGTATCAACTTATGCAATTATATATATATATTTTTTTTAACCATGCAGTATTGCTTTTTCTTTGATATTAATTCAAGTTACACTTTTTGAGCGTGGTGACCGATAAGAAAACAAATTTTTCTATTATTAAATAAAAAACAGCTGCTTATGTATTCGTCCGATTTCGGAGCAGCTCGTCTCGATTCGTGCGAGTTTCGTAGAGTCGTACAATACGTCTAATCGCACACAACGCCGTGTCGAAGACTGCCGAACTGAAACGACTTTAGACGATGCACGGCCTTCAAGCCACACCTCCTTGCCCGTCGGAGTGGGGAGCGTCAGGTTTTTTCGTTACGGAATTTCTGGATTCGGTCCCCGCGCTCAAGGCCCGCGATAGAAGCTATGCAATAGCTTAAAAAATATTCAATTCCAACCAGTAGTTCCTGACATTAGCGCGATCAAACAAACAAACTCTTCAGCTTTTTTCTTTTTTTGTATAGATAACTCCAGCGATTGTGGCAGATAATCCAGTCTGGAAGACTAGTATTGTAAAATCAAACTGTTTACTTTCCAGAAATACATAGTTTTGAAGGGAAGATGTTAAAGCCTAAATGTGACTGTATTCTGCCTGCAAGGAAGCGTCTAAATAATTTATTAAACAAATTGTAATGTATATAAAATTTTATCCCTTTACTTGTGCTGTAAGACCTTACTTTTCACCAAAATTGCACTGTTTAGAAACCGATGAATAGGGTTAAAGATTTGATGCAGAGTCGATTGTTATCGTCTATTTTTATCTGTATAGAAATGTGTGCGTTGTGGGAAATAGGGGACAATTATGTTATTATTATATAAATTTTTAATGACGGCTACGGCGTTTGAATTTTCCGCTAGGGGCGCTGGTGTAGCGTGCGGTCTTCAGAATGTCAAATTTCGTAATTTTTTGGCTTTTAGCGCGAGTTTTTTTTATTGTTTTGATTATCTTCCAAATATGGAAAATGTTATGCTCATTTTATGTTTAGGAAAATGAAAATTTCCACAACAAAAAGATATGCTCAAAACTGCGGCATACTCGATTTTATATTTAATTGCACTTCTACGGCATTAGAAATGATTTTCGTTCAAACTTTTTCCATGCACTTAATAAAAACGTTTAACAGCTATATTTAAGGACCTTACTCAACAGTGGCGCCAACTGGTGAGCAATAAAACGGTAGCCCCCATTCGCTTCGATTCTGTCTCTGTGGTTTGATCGGTCCGTAACAGATGATGCGTTGTATATCGCTGCAACTGCTTTTTACCGGTGGCAGACTGACCCTTAACGAAAAAACGGATTTGGATGAAATTTAGCACATGAATGGACTTGGGACTGGTCGAGAGTGGACTTATGGTGACTAGGGCGGGTCCGAGTATGATAAAGTGGTCGCAGTGCATCGTGAGTTATTGTAGCGGACAGTTGAGGCTAGGCGTGTTTCGTCAGGATAAAACAATAGAGCGAGATCGCTCCGTCACTAGCCCTTAGTCACTTCAGTATGGACGCAAACGGCGGTTCCATGTTTGATACTTCGCGTCCCGTCTTAGCACCCGTGCAAGCTTATTACTCTAGCCCACAGACACAAATCTAATAACTAGATAACGCAAATCCCTCCATCTGTATGAAAACCAAGTGTGCCACTTTTTCACACACAATTTAAAATCAAATTTACTTACCAATGAAAGAACACATTTCCAATGCCTCGGCCAACTTTTTCTATACAGTCTTTACAGCTCAATATGGTATAAAAAGGATTTTTTCTAGATTTCGTTGGATTTCCGGAGCCGATAATGCTAAATGAAAAGCTCAAATTACGATCATTGATCGTAATTTTATTCCGTTTTTTGACACGCGAAGTACATACAATCGCGTCATCTAGTTAGATTTATATCTGTGGTCTGGTATCTTGAATTGGGAAAGACATAGGATATTTTTTATCCCGGCAGCACGACCTCGTAGGATAATTTCCTTAGTGAAGACGAGGACAAAGGCTAGTATAAAATAAAATACAAACATCATTATTTTCAGAACCAGCTGTATTAAAATTGTAACGTATTTAACGACCACCCGTGTAACAAAACGAATTAAATTAACTAAATTATTTTAAGCATTATTATTTTAATCCTTAATAACTTCATAAACTCTGACACATTTCCCGGGCCAACTATCGGCTGTCGTGATCTGAAACAAATGAAGGAAAAATAAATTCAAGCGACAAACAAAAATATACGTGAGCTTGAACACGCAATGGAAGCTCTCAAAAAGGTTTTTTTCCCCGTTTTTGCAACATTTTTCATTTATGCTCCGCTCCTATTTGTTGTAGCGTGATGTTATATAGCCTATAACCTTCCTCGATAAATGGACTATCTAACACAAAAATATTTTTTCAATACCAACCAGTAGTTCCTGAGATTAGCGCGTTCAAAAAATAAACAAACTCTTCAGCTTTTTTCTTTTTTTTTTCTTTTTTTTTTCTTTTTTAACTCCAGCGATTGTGGCAGGTAATCCAGTCTGGAGACTAGTATTGTAAAATCAAACTGTTTACTTTCCAGAAATACATAGTTTTGAAGGAAAGATGTTAAAGCCTAAATGTGACTGTATTCTGCCTGCAAGGAAGCGTCTAAATAATTTATTAAACAAATTGTAATGTATATCAAAAATTTTTCCCTTTACTTGTGCTGTAAGACCTTACTTTTCACCAAAATTGCACTGTTTAGAAACCGATGACTAGGGTTAAAGATTTGATGCAGAGTCGATTGTTATCGTCTTTTTTATCTGTATAGAAATGTGTGCGTTGTGGGAAATAGGGGACAATTATGTGATTATTATATAATTTTTTAATGACGGCTACCGCGTTTGATTTTTCCGCTAGGGGCACTAGTGTAGAGTGAGGTCTTCAGAATGTCAAATTTCGTATTTTTTTGGCTTTTAGCGCGAGTTTTTTTTATTTTATTGTTTTGATTATCTTCCAAATATGGAAAATGTTATGCTCATTTTATGTATAGGAAAATGAAAATTTCCACAACAAAAAGGTCTGTGGCATACTCGATTTTATATTTAATTACACTTATACGGCATTTGAAATGATTTTAATTCAAACTTTTTCCATGCGCTTAATAAAAACGTTTAACAGCTATATTTAAGGACCTTACTCAACAGTGGCGCCAACTGGTGAACAATAAAACGGTAGCCCCCATTCGCTTCGATTCTGTCTCCGTGGTTTGATCGGTCCGTAACAGATGATGCGTTGTATATCGCTGCAACTGCTTTTTACCGGTGGCACACTGACCCTTAACGAAAAAACGAATTTGGATGAAATTTAGCACATGAATGGACTTGGGACTGGTCGAGAGTGCACTTTTGGTGACTAGGGCGGGTCCGGGTAGGTATGATAAAGTAGTCACAGTGCATCACAAGTTATTGTAGTGGACATTTGAGGCTAGACGTGTTTCGTCAGGATAAAACAATAGAGCGCGGCTGCTGCGTCACTAGACCATTCACTTCAGTATGGACGCAAACGGCGGTTCCATGTTTGATACATCGCGTCCCGTCTTAGCACCCGTGCAAGCTTATTACTCTAGCCCACAGACATAAATCTAACTAGATAACGCAAATCCCTCCATCTGTATGAAAACCAAGCGTGCCACTTTTTCACACACAATTTAAAATTAAAGGACATGGACAGATTTTGTATGGGCTTCGGCATAGGTATCGAATTTAATTTACAACAATGGTTCTTGTTGTTTTATATTCGTGAATATGAGCACATTCAATTGCTATAAATAAAAAACTTCAAGAACTCGTCACAACAACATACTAGACGAAAACAGTTTCATTAAACCTATTATTCAGATCGTTGCAATAAGTGTACAGATAATGCTCTCGCTATTAAAAAAACGCCAGGCGCTTTAAATTAGCAAACAGTTGTGAGAATACAGTTATTTGATATGGTTTTAGCATTATATATTTCTTATATTCTTTATTGTACACCAAAAAAATATATAGGACAACATAAAAACCTAAATATATATACAGGACAAACAATCAAAAAAGCAAGTGTACGAAATATAATTATTTCATAATTTATTTATTTTTTTATTTAAATCTAATAAGATATTTTTTATTTTATTTTATTTGGGCGATCTTATCGCACAGGGCAATCTCATTACTAGTCATTTTAACAAAGTAATGGACTCCCAAGCTGTATAATGATAAGCATGTTATAAACTGAGTCTGGTTGAGCCTCGAAAATGTGGCATTAATAACAAAAAATAGCTGAGCTATTTTATGTATACTTCTAAAGGTGCCTTATATATTTTTTTTAAATCGAAAAACAAACTGTTACTGTAAGAAGTGAACGTTGCTTTTGAAGTGTTTGAAGACATAGACAAAAACATGAAGTCTGACACATCGGCTGTCAAACACGTCGCATTCCGTTTTAAGTATTTTATTTTGTGTGAAATAAAAAAAAAACTAAATAACTAACGCATCAAAATACGAAAAAATCATTTTATTAAATGCAAACAATACCAATAGAGACAGTTTCGTGTGAATAAAATGTTCTTAATAAGAGAACTTGTCGTACAATTCACGTCTAATAACTTAACAACTTAATAACAGGAACGTCCAATAATATATTGTTTATCTTTCTCTATGGTCTATTATGGCGGAAGGTGACACACGGTACTTTGATTCGTCTTGCACTACTTTTTATTTTGAAATAAAAACGTCAAGTTCAGAGAGGTAAAAAACTGTGTAATAATTCATTTTTCAATTTTCTTCATACAATATTATTTATTATGTATTTGTAAATAGAATGTACTTTCTGTCCATCTCCTTTACTTACCAATGAAAGAACACATTTCCAGTGCCTCGGCCAACTTTTTCTATACAGTCTTTACAGCTCAATATGGCATAAAAAGGTATTTTTCTAGATTTCGGTAGATTTCCGGTGCCGATGAAAAGCTTAAATTACGATCATAAGATACAATCGCGTCATCTAGTTAGATTTATATCTGTGCTCTGGCTGGTATCTTGATTTGGGAAAGACATAGGATATTTTTTATCCCGGAAGCACGATCTCGTAGAATAATTTGCGTAGTGAAGACGAGGGCAAAGGCTAGTATAAAATAAAATACAAACATCATTATTTTCAGAACCAGCTGTATTAAAATTGTAACGCATTTAACGACCACCCGTATAACAAAACGAAATAAATTAACTAAATTATTTTAAGCATTATTATTTTAATCCTTAATAACTTCATAAACTCTGACGCATTTCCCGGGCCAACTATCGGCTGTCGTTATCTGAAACAAATAAAGGAAAAATAAATTCAAGCGACAAACAAAAATATACGTGAGCTTGAAGTGAAATGTCAATCACTAGCATCTAGTAATACAAATTGCCACTTCCCTCCATATCAAGCAGGAGACAGAACAAACAAGGCCAATAGACACAAAAGGTCGTTTACAACTGGGATAAGCCCAGTTGCCTAGCACTACGGATAAAAATTAGCATTAATTTTAATGGGTCCTAACATTGTGAGCTGTTATATTTGGTTCCAATAATAGGTATGGCAAAACGCTTGAACGCACGGAAATTTGTTCTTGTTCCCAGAAGGTCCGTATAGTAAACAACTCCTGATGCAGCCTGTACATTATTTAACATAATATTGCGTTCATTCTGCCAAAAAGGATAAAGGATACACTCCCATAACATATGACGTGCAGATTGTACATATTCTCCACCACCCTTGGTTGACTGCTAGAGAATGCCTCAGGCATTAAGTCCGCCTATGTACCTGTACGTTGCATGAAGTTTTAATAAATAAATATTCGCAATCAGATGTAGAACACTGACATAAAGGCGTGGCAACGAGCTTGAAGGAAAAAATAAATAAATTGTTTTCAGAATGGGTCAGTAAAACTGACTAGACTTATGTATTTTAAAACTAGAACATTGTAAAGCTTGGTGGCATAAATTGGAACCTACCTACCAAAAGTACTTAAGTATCTGGTGATAGACATTTTCTAGACGACTTTTCGGTACTTATCACAAGGCTAACGCTATGTACTCGTATCACTTAAACTACGTCATCTCCAAACTAGGCAAGTACCCACCCAGCAGATATGATTAGAAATATGACACATGAATCTAATCTGTCATTTGGGACGTACATATCTGCCCAAAATACAGATTAGATACAGAAAGAATATAATGTGCATGATTCACTAGGCTACATTAGTGATCCTTAACTCATTTCATCATCTTCTGTAGGTAAGGAGTTTTGTTTTCAGTAAACATGCTTAAAAATTGCGCTTCGCTGGTGCGCAGGGTGTGGGACAGCTCCAACAGTATCCTACTCTTGATCAAGGGTCACCTAGACTGTATGTTCGAGGGTCGCTGTTGTGGCATCTCTTATGGGTTTTCGTAATGGTGATCCACTGTTATTTGTTGTATTATTTGGTTAGTACCTACATTTAATGTATCTGTTACTTGATTTAGAGTCGCCTAGACTGTATGTTCGAGGGTCGCTGTTGTGCCATCTCTTATGGGTTTTCGTAATGGTGATCCACTGTTATTTGTTGTATTATTTGGTTAGTACCTACATTTAATATATCTGTTACTTGATTTAGGGTCGCCTAGATTGTGTGTTCGAGGGTCGCTGTTGTGCCATCTCTCATGGGTTTTCGTAATGGTGATCCACTGTTATTTGTTGTATTATTTGGTTAGTACCTACATTTAATGTATCTGTTACTTGATTTAGGGTCGCCTAGATTGTATGTTCGAGGGTCGCTGTTGTGCCATCTCTCATGGGTTTTCGTAATGGTGATCCACTGTTATTTGTTGTATTGTTTGTTTTGTCAATACCTATATTTAATTTATATATTAATAACAGAGTCGTAAGCTTTACTAACCATTTTTGAGTCATGGGTACTCGAATAAAGATAAAGTATATTAGATATTCTATAGTTATTGAGATATGTCTTTTACACATGATCAGATTTGACAGACTTGACTATGTTGTGATTTTGGGAGACTTGATACTAACGTGATCGGGCAATTTTCATATAGCTTGTAAGAATATTAGTTTCAAAAATAACTTGCCACAAATATACAATATTCGAACTCTCGTTTTATAATATATCGCCCAGCAATCGTTTTAAAGGTAAATCATTTAACATAACTAGTTCGCGATAACCCCCAATTATTATTGTGACTGTTGGAACATTATCAATTCCAGTCAAGGCCTTAAGTTTAGCTAGTATTATTTACAACTGGTGGCCTGCCCCGGCTTTGCCTGAGTCATAATAATTTGTAGCCTATAGCCATCTGGAATAATGTTTTTTTTTTCAAATATGTGTAGTTGTTTTAGAGATTCAAATTGCACTTATCGACAAACTTACAAAATTCAGGCTCTGTCTTTATATTATTTGTTAAGAATTCCACCGATCGGGCTGCTATGAAGCGCATTTTACGATGTGATGTGGCAAATTGAAGCGTTTGTGAAATAGATTTGATTTCGTATGTAAAAAATTGAACTTAAATAACGTAAATTTAAACAACAAATTAACCCGTTAGGATCTGCACATACACCACGGTAGCTGATCGGGCTGCAAGCAAATATTTAACTAATTCGCTGTCTGCAGCGAAGCCACCATTCCGCTGCATCGCCGGGAGATGGTGGCGGGACGAACTCGATAGAACTTTTACTTAAAGAAGGAAGCGGAGGCTCGTGAAAAGTGGAAGGAGTGGAGGGAGGCCTGTGCCCCAAGAGCGGGACAGAAATAGTACCTAAAAAATAATGCTTCAGTCACTTCAATTTCCTTTAACATCAGAAACTGCGCGGCGCGGCCTGCTCGGTAGAAATCTTGCATCACATAGCCTTTAAGCATATAAAAATAAAGTCTAAACTTACCACAGTTAATACTTCTGGTGTGAAAGTTCGCACATGTGTTGATTTCCGACCGTTGTGCTCCGTTTGAGTTTGTGTCATGGTACTGCCTTCGACCACCATTAGAGATGTTAACTGGAAAACAGAAAAATAATCATCATCAACACATTTTCTAGCGATAATAGATACGGCTCCTTCTACAATCTTAATCGTAGTATTGACACCTATGGTACCAGCTAAGGTGGTAGTGGTTTAGGTAGGTGAAGTAAGCCATTTCTAGCGATAATAGATACGGCTCCTTCTACAATCTTAATCGTAGTATTGACACCTATGGTACCAGCTAAGGTGGTAGTGGTTTAGGTAGGTGAAGTAAGCCATTTCTAGCGATAATAGATACGGCTCCTTCTTCAATCTTAATCGTAGTATTGACACCTATGGTACCAGCTAAGGTGGTAGTGGTTTAGGTAGGTGAAGTAAGCCATTGACCAAGTGATCAAGGACTGAAAGGTTGGTCGTCCGGTGGCGAGATGGGCAGATGACATTGTTAAGGAGAGGACCGAGGGTATTGGCTCAAGAATATTGCAGAAAATTTGAAACTTTCAGTGTTCACAGTTTTCAAAGTATGCCCATGAGATGCGGAGGAATGAGGAACGTGTGGTGATGATGGCAATGAATGGTTACTAGAGTAAAGGAAAACCAAATAAACGATAGCCATGTTAGCTTTTACACAATCCATCTTGTGTAAAAGATAATATGGCGGGAAAAGAGTGAAGTATTGTGATGATGGCAGATAAGAAAAACTTGAAGAAGAACCATACTGAGCCGACCACGGGCGAAGTAGAGTCAAAAACTCTCTATTAAGGTAAAAGCCGGATAGTGGCCACACTTTTTGAATTCACTCTAAATCTCTCAGTACAAAAAGCAAAATACTTTATTTGTAAAACTGGCCGGTACGTTGGTTTTTATCTATAAAATGAAAAATAAATAACATTATCTTTAATATTGCCTGAATATTAGCGATTCTTGCTATCATCTATCCCTCACAGGGGACAGTTGCCTGATCCATTTAAATTACTTTTAGGATAGATTGTGGGGGTGGATTGCGGCGTGTGTGTATGACTAGATGTATGAATGTTTGTGAAGCAAAAGAAGTATGTAAGGATCGTAGCAGGTGGCGTTTTGTAGTTTCTGCCTACACCCATGGGAAAAAGGCGTGAGTTTATGTATGTATGTATGTATGTATAGATCATCAAGAAACAGGACATCTATCCTGCAAAAACTTTGATCGCATTTTGCCTTCCCATGCAATCGCACAGAGGTATGAGATACGGTCAACTTCAACGTCAACTTAGTAGTAGTTGGAAAATATTTCCATAGATTAATAAAATAGCGTGCTATTTATCCGTGAAACTAGATTTATTATTACAGTCGAAGCAACTATATCCCGGGGGCAACTATCCTGTTATGAAACTGAACTGACATTTTCTTTTCGTGTCGCGGTAAATTTGTATTCTTATTGTTTGGGCCCAGTAGGTGCAGACATTTATATAAACTCAATTTCTTTTAGTATTATATAACAGCACAGCACATATGTGAGTACTATGTACCAACTGTAAATCTACCATTTACTGTACCTATTTGTCGTTCTTTGACTTGTGTGTGCCCTGGCAGTTGAGTGTGTCATGCTCTCTCTAATGTATTTTTGGTGGTGGCACATGTGTTGGATCATTCGGTTCCCTTCATGTATGGCATCTGTCATGTTCGTGAACGGGCGCCATCAGTTGGTATTGGTTGATAACTTAGCTGCCTCGGCCTGTTTTTATCCGACTGTCGAAGGAGGGTAATGTGTTTATCAGTCTATGTATGTATGTATGTTTGATCCTATATGGCGTTCTAGAGACCAAACGCGTAGGCCGATTTTGATGATTCTTACGCCAATCGATTCGTCTTAACCCTGCGAGTGTCACTGGCTACATTAAAATTGCAAAATAGAAAAATGGCGGCTTTTGGGCGTAAGGGGCCCAAATTTTTGTTTTCTTCCAAACCCATTGTGTCGGGTATCAAAATGAAGGGTTTTAAGAGGTGATTACAAAAATATATGATACTTATATGTTTAAATGTAACTAATTAAAAAAAAAAAAAGTTTTAAATAAACAAATATTTAAAAATCATGCTGTGCAGTCGGAGGATATATACGCGCGAGCTGGCTGACCAAAACCTGATGTATCCTCCAACTGCATAGCGTGGTTTTCTTCTTGTTTACGTCTTTTAAGTTGGCTTTTTAAGCAGTCGGGTTTTTTGTAATTTTTTTTTTTTTTTTTAATTACCTTTTAATTGTTTGTTTTACTCCAGACACTTTTACCTGCACGTGTTTTAACATCGGTCTCACATGTAGGTATGTGAGACCGGTGTAAAAACACGTATATAATAAGTATTTTTCCAACAAGAATGATGTAACACATACTTGTAAAAACCTTTTTTTGACGTTCAAATGGGCCGCTAAATGGCCAAATTGAATAAAGAAATTTTGATTTTGTAAAAAAAATAGAAAAGGCATCCTTACATTAACTCCATCAGGTCTCTCCTCAATGAACTCCTCATTGAACCTGAAGTTGAAAGTGATGGTCTTGAAGGTGGTTGTCATGGTGAAGGTGTAGGTGTCGCCATGTTTGGTCAGCACGGCGACAGGGCTCACAGCGCACGCGGCTTTGCGTTGGATCAGCCCCACCCCTGGAATATAGAAATAAAAACTATAAGGATATAGCATACACTGGTAGTTTGAGTACATAATACGACCTACGATATTTTTTTTCTTTTTTATTCTTCGTAGTGTCATTAAGCTTCTTACGTTTTTTTGTTGAGCTATACGATTACTGACACAGGCTTGCACTGGAGTGCTTTGAGTTTGCCATCGTAATCGCCCAAATATTTAAGGCGTTTATATTCCCCAATGTTAACGTGGTACTGGCCGTGCCGCCGCTTGGTGCCAGTATATCAATATTGGACCTCCTTTTGGCCTGTTTCCAAAATATTTTTTGATTTACATATCCCATGTAGGTTAAGAAGAAATTCTGACCATTAATTTTTGTGTGTAAAAATATTTTAAGTAAAAGAGTATTGCTAATTAAATTATATACTTCCAAATTGATTAAGATCGTCCGATCTGCACCAAGTGCAAACAGGTCGCTTTGCAGGAGTATGAAAAAGAAGGGCAAAAAAATCGTGCTGTTAGTTATTTTTTTAAAGTATTAGCCATACGAAAAAATCATGTTTCACAAAATATAACATACATGAATTAATTATAAATATATTTGTATATTATTGCAAACCTTTTACTAAAATTGTATATAAAGTAACCGTTTTATGCCATTAAATCGAATTAAGGGCCTAAACACCTACGAGCTTCATGCTGTTTACCTACTACAGCTGTTTTCTGCGTTGCGTATTTGCATCCCGCCAATTCGCAATTTTGAGTTTGGGCTCTAAGGGCCTTAAAGAGTTTTCCGACCCGAGAAGAAGAAGACTGTATTGTTACATTCAGATTTGTGTGGCTCTCTTATTAAGTTACCAAGCCAGACATAAACCTACATAATATTTCTCACATGATTTGATTATACAAACAGCTTTATGGACTTAGACAAAAAATATATCTACTTATTTAAATATGCTTTTGAGTTTTTTTCGGTGTTTCTACCTTTCCTAGTCGGTTATAAAACTCCGACCTCATCAGGGAGTCAAAAACATTTTCGAGCACGAGTGCAGTGCAGTTGTATTCTGTTTCGCCAATTTAATTGATTTAGTCCCAGTTGTTTAATCCGTAGTTAACTCAACCAATGGTTAAAAATGTCAATATTATATTTTGTTATTGGTTAACTAATGGTTTTAAATTTCAGTAAAATACGTTTATTCGTCAATTGTTAGTTTACTTATTTGAATAGTTACTTTACTTATTTGACCATTTGTGATGCCAACAATTGAAGAATAAACGAGTTAATAATATTGTATGACAAACTGACAATTTAATCTCGTGTTAGCAATTAACTCTGAGTTAAGTTTTTCGTGCTAGTGGTCCTAAATGTTTCCAATCTTGTAGTACTTACACAGTAAAAGACAAAGACAAAGCTTCTAACGCGTCGTAACTCGCGTCACAGTATAAAAAAATAACACAACTTCATAATTATTATGGGCATTTCAATTAGTATGGAAATCAGTTGAATGCGTACCTATTTAATGAGCTATTTTATAATAGCTACAACTAGATACTAGAGTACGTGTAGGTAGGTGGCTTATACACATTTTACAATCATTATAGTCCACTCAATTAAATATACCATCGTTAGAGGAGCTCAATTCAAACGGTTATGTACACGAAACTTCTGTGTATTAATTAAATTTATTAGTACGAATGTCACGATGGATGACCGACTGTATTTTGTAATTTGTATTTAAATAATATATTTAAGATACCGTATTTTGTTATTTGCATTTTAAATAAAAGCTAAGCATGTATTTGCCCAGTTCTGCATATTCCATCGTTAATATAGCGATTAACGGCAGATAAATCGCAGTCATTATTACAATGTTATGACTATGAGGAATTGTTAATTCAAGGTTTCACTGTAATTAACTACGAAGCAGGTTGATCTTGAATACACTACATTTTTTATTAAAGTTGTTTTGTTTCTCTACGCCCTATATATTTTTAAGACAAGTATTCCGCTCGACTTTGCCCCGTATGAGTTTTTAAGGCGGTACCCCGAGCAAAACGCCGCGCACGCCGTTTTTTGTGCTGTTTTTAGGAGCTATCTACTCATTATTTAAAAAGAAATATTAATTAATAAATATATATTAAATTTCTACATAATACTGATTCTAAAATGGTAGATTTAGTTTTTTTTAAATGTTGTATATATTTCACTAATCTCATTCCAAAAAAACATAAAAACGAGGAATAATTATTGATATTATGCATCTCCTCGTAAAGTGTTCATTCATTATTTTTTCTACTAACACTAATGGATAGACAATTTAATAAAGAACATTTTTGTAAATTCCAAAATTTCGATTTTATAAAGATTTTATTCTAAAATCTGGGCGTATTCACTACTGTAATTCATGCGCCGCCAGTGCCGCTAGACCAATAGGAATGCTCATATCTCATGCCGATTTTTTGGTCAGGGTACCGTCTTAAGTAAACCCGCTTACGCCAGCCCTTCTAACTGCGAGTTAGTAGCTTACACGGCCAACAATTTGTTATTAAACCCCGTGTTAATAACTAACTCTGAGTTAAGTTTTTGGTCAAGTGAACCAAAGTGGTAGTGGTTACTAGGTATGTAACCATACTAATAGCAATAATAGCTACAGACCGCGGCTTCGCCCGCGTTATGTGGGGGTTTATATATTAACTTTTGTATGCAAGTGCGTCAGAATTAAGTGATATTTTATCAAACAGTCCAAACTCTATTTCCCACCTAGATTATACTTACAAATTATTTAAATTTTAGGTAATTACATAGCGGTGTCATTATTTTCAACTAATTAGCGGCGATTTCTGAATTGAGTATTTGGAGTTAACGACTATTTTGATAGGTTTTCAGCTATAGTAAAGTTTGACAATAAATTGCGACCACTAGAACACCGCCAGATGACAATCAATCAATCTGCCTAGCTTTTTCCCATCTACATTGAGGTCGGCTTACAGTCTTACCGGATTCAGCTGAGTACCAGTTTTACATGGAGCTACTGCCTATCTGACCATTGCAACCCAGTAACTGAGTAACACGGTACCCCTTGCCAAGACTAGTGTCAGGCTTCTGACTACCCGTAACGACTGCCAAAGATCTTCAAATGACAGCCGGGACCAACGGCTTAACGTGCTTTTCGAGGCACGGAGGAAAACCGGTATGTTGAAATGGTCACCCATCCACGGACCGACCTCGTCAAGCGTTGCTTAACCTTGATGATCGACCAGTGCGGCTGTTATTATTTAGCCACGAGTCTTTCACCGGCAGTTGACAATATAGTGGTAAACTGTACTTGCACCACAAATAACTTAGTAGTGCCACAGATAATATAATATTACCAATAGTAGTGCTTATCTGATTAGATATGAGTCCGCATGACGTGTTCGTGAATAGGTCTGTTGAAAAATCGAAGTAATTAAAACCAATCTAGCAAGTGGAGTTCCCTAAATATTTAGTTAGTGCTAGCGCATTTCCAGCCACTATCACGTTAGCTCTTTTCCAACCATGGAGCACACAACCCGTGGAGA
This sequence comes from Orthosia gothica, assembly GCA_949775005.1. Classification (NCBI taxonomy): domain Eukaryota; kingdom Metazoa; phylum Arthropoda; class Insecta; order Lepidoptera; family Noctuidae; genus Orthosia; species Orthosia gothica. Next base: position 12,217,393 of record OX459059.1, on the reverse strand, counting down.
GAGCATCGGCACGTTTTTGTTCTAAACCGAAGTCACCAAGAAACAGCGAGGGCAGAGGTAAGCTTCCCCCGCTGTGATTGGGTGATAGTTTGACAAATAAAAGACAACTGATTCTCTAGGGATTCCAAACAAGTAATTAAAAAAATATCGAAGTCGGTAATTGTTTAACTTATCTATTATATAAAAATGAATCTCAAAATGTGTTGGTAAGCGCATAACTCAACAACGCCTGGACCAATTTGGCCAATTCTTTTTTTTAAATGTTCGTTGAAGTTCAAAGATGGTTTTTACGGGGAGAAAAATTCTAATTATTACCGGAAAAAAATAAAAACAGCCCTTTTCTTTTTCCCATACAAAAGTTTTCTAACTAAAACGTAGAGTCAATTTGAGCTTTATTGCTATTGTATAAGCTATTTTTGCTTTGTGTAGGGTAGGGTAGTGTAGGGTAGGGTAGGGTAGTGTATGGTAGGGTAGTGTAGGGTAGGGTAGGGTAGTGTAGGGTAGGGTAGTGTAGGGTAGGGTAGTGTAGGGTAGGGTAGGGTAGGGTAGTGTAGGGTACGGTAGTGTATAGTAGGGTAGGGTAGGGTAGTGTAGTGTAGGGTAGTGTTGGGTAGTGTAGGGTAGTGTAGGGTAGTGTAGGGTAGTGTAGGGTAGTGTAGGGTAGTGTAGGGTAGTGTAGGGTAGTGTAGGGTAGTGTAGGGTAGTGTAGGGTAGTGTAGGGTAGTGTAGGGTAGTGTAGAGTAGTGTAGGGTAGTGTAGGGTAGTGTAGGGTAGTGTAGGGTAGTGTAGGATAGTGTAGGGTAGTGAAGGGTAGTGTAGGGTAGTGTAGGGTAGTGTAGGGTAGTGTAGGGTAGTGTAGGGTAGTGTAGGGTAGTGTAGGGTAGTGTAGGGTAGTGTAGGGTAGTGTAGGGTAGTGTAGGGTAATGTAGGGTAGTGTAGGGTAGTGTAGGGTAGTGTAGGGTAATGTAGGGTAGTGTAGGGTAGTGTAGGGTAGTGTAGGGTAGGGTAGTGTAGGATAGGGTAGGGTAGTGTAGCGTAGGGTAGGGAAGGTAGTGTAGGGTAGGGTAATGTAGGGTCGGGTAGGGTAGCGTAGTGTAGTGTAGGGTAGGTAGGGTAGATAAATGTTTGGTGTTTTTATGGCAAAACAAAGTTTGCCGGGTCAGCTAGTTACTTATAAAGATTTCTTTGGTATACAGACAAACAAAAGAACGAATTTCTTCGAATCTTTCGGTACGTATAATAAACATTTATGATAAGGTAAATATGGGCTAGACATTAAAAATAAAAGAACATACACAGCTGCAGTTCTTATTAATTTTGGCAACTTAGAAAGTATTGTATAATGCTTAATAATGGCGTTATGGCCGTTTTTAAGAAGTCACTGAGTATTTTTGCGCTCGACGAGCGTTTCAGTCTTGGAGCCTTACATATCGATATAATCGTCGTGAACTCGTGACGCTGCGAACAGCACTATCGAGAAAAAAAGAGACAACTGCTAATGCGCAAATCAGTGTACCAGAAAGAGACAGCAAAGTGAACCATCCAGAAATAAATATATTTGATTTTACTTAATGAAATTGATTAAATGGAGTAGAAAACCACAAAACTGTGAAATGTTGTCCCATCTTTTGTGTAACTTGAAGTAGTAGTAAACTTACCACACCATTTAATTGCACAAAAAGGCATTACTTTTCGTTTTATTTGTTTTAAAGACGGAAGCGCGTGTCGTTCGTACGTTTAGCTTACAGATGCTGCGACTGACCAAAATTTCGCCGCATGAGCTTGATATTGCATACGCTTGGCGTCCGCGGTAGCCCCCGCACGCTCTCTCCACGGGTTGTGAGCTCCATGTTTCCAACGAATGAGAGGTGGTAACATGTCACGTCAAGCTAAACAGACTTAACGATGCGACAGCCTAAGTTACGCTATCTTGTGTATGGAGCATAGTATCGTGACGAGCGACCAACAGACGAAATAACTTAAGGACCTGCCACCGCTTTAGTTCCGTAAAACAGCTACTTTCTAAAGCATACTCCTTATTATCGGCTATGTTAAAAGGTTTGAAAAAAAAGATATATTTTTTATTGATTCATGAATATTATTTGTGAAACATGATTTTTTCGTATAACAAATAGTTTTGCTTTAAAAAAGTAATTAACAACACGATATTTTTTGCCACTTTTGGATACTCTTCCAAAACGACTTAAATTTTTTAAAGTATTTGTACACGGAAAATTTGATGGCTAGTATTTCTTCATAACTGAAACATTGAGGTAATAATGTACTACGCACTAGAGAAGTCATCACACATCACTACTGCGTGGTGTTCAATTGCGGTTTTATAGCCGCATTTGACTCATTTGCTTGCTAGATCTTGACAGCTTAAGTCATTTTTTGTTTTTAAACGAAAAAAACGTTCAGACGCATTAAATATGCCGTGGTGTGTTTTAAGATATTGCACTAATAATTCAACTAATACGGCGAAGTGCAAAGGAATAACTTTTCATCGGTGAGTAACTATATAATCATTTTAAAATATAATTTGAACAAAATATTTGGTGGACGTCATGTTGTGACATTTTTCATGTAGACTAAAAATTAAGATGTGACCAATGATATTCAAATAAACAGATATGTTATAAGCGCGCGCATTGTGAAGACTCTAATAGTAGACAATTGTATGATTTAGTCTTTAGTTTATGTCACGCATGGCGAAGAGCGATACGCTTTGTTGAAAAAAAAACAAAATTAAAAAAATGCCATCGTGTGTATTTAGAAAGTGTACCAATTATAATACCAAATTACATAAAACAGAAGGGATCTCATACCATATGTAAATACGCAATACAACTCAATTTACTAATTTATTTCAATTTTTTTTCCTAATTTTCTGATATTTGGAGGTTACAAAAAGAAAAAACATTGGTTGTCAGAATAATGTTTGTTTACATTCACACGCAAGTGACATACACTAGCTGTCTCTTTTTTTCTTGTTTGTTTTATCAAGCCATCCCTTTCGACATTGTAGTGAAATGTCAGATGAATGAAAAGTGTGTATGTGTGCTGCCGCTGCTGCGCGGAACACTTTTTTCAATTGTTTTGTCAGTGTATAACGTATCTGTTTATTTGAATATCATTGGATGTGACAATTTCTGTAACAAGCGTAGGTAGAATTAGCTGACGTTTCTTTTTGAAGAGTGAACATAATCTAACATATATTAATCCATTCCATCCATTCATTCTAATTTTAATTATTGTTCATCTTTATTTTATTTTTTTGTACTCCTACCACTGCTGTGTTCTTTTTAACCCAAAGGTTGACTGGTAGAGAATGCCTTGCTGCATTAAGTCCGCCTATGTATCACCATTGTACATGAAGTTTAAATAAATAAAAAAATATTTAGAAAAAGAACTGACTGTGGTTATTCAATGAAAAAAGATAAAAATGAAAGATGAAAAACAATTATTACATAATGTAAGACTTAATTTACATTTTAATTTTTGCCGGCATACTCAGTTGCGAACAAATCCCATTTGGTTCCCAGTTGATCGTCGGATACATATCTGGGTACGTTTCGCGAATACTGACAAAGTCATTAAAATGCGATGTATGTGTGGATAGTTTAAGTACATCAGAAAGGCTGCCACATCATAAACTAATTACTATTAAAGATATGGGTGGCTTGTCGTACTCCACAGAAGACGTATATAAAATATGTATCGCCACTGAAACTATAATAAGAAAACTTATAAAACAAAGTGGTGGAATCAGTCTCTCTACTAAATACCATTTCAGTTACATTACTGTTAATACTTTGGAATATTTTATTCACAAGGAAGTATTTACATCTTTGCTTCAACATTATTTTGATCAACCAAGCACTTTAAATCACCGAACACATTTGATACGGGCCATCATAAACAAATACACAACAATTCGCTTGAAGCACGAAGCTAAAATTGATCAGACTAATAATTATTTATCAAAGCGTCAAAAGTTAACTAAACTTATATTGTTTAGGGGTAACTAAATAAACATAATTTTTATAATAAAAATATACCTACAGAAGCTTCGTGTATCAAGCGAATTGTAAAATTTCCTATTCTGATTTGATATGTTTTTAACTTATTGTAAGCGCATTGTATACATATATTTTAATTAAAGAAATACAAAAGTTTATTTTACTCTATTATGGTTATTTCAACTTATAATAAATTATGAAAAAAGTGTGCATTCTAATGAAGCTTGTTAGGTATAAAGCTATGTCACTTCTGTAGTCAGTCAGCAATTTAGTCTATATGAATGACAAGGTGTTGCAGAACGTTGTACGAAACGCGTAAGCGCCATGAAAATCACGGCGCTTCCGTCTTTTTGGTCACGAGAAAACTACACCTTAGAAGCGCTATAGCGCTGCATGTTTATATTGTTTTGTTAGACGACTAATTATTTTTTCAGTTCTGCAGCGAATTTTTAGTTTAAACTCTTGTCAAAATTTACAAAATGGAGCATTTATTTTGCTTAGGATAGCTTCTCTAGTACGTAGTACATATTATCTCAATGAACTGAAATAGCATATGTAAATACAAAAATATTTTGCAAACAAAACTATCCAAAAGGAGGTTTAATATTGATATTCAGGGCCTGCAGTCTCGACATAGCTAACGATCGTTACGTTAAGTAACATTCGTTAACTCTTACCACAAAATAGTAAGTATACAGAAGGGCCACTCCCGCCGTTTGGAAAATTGACAGCTAAACTTGACAGATTCACAAGGGTTGTAGTGTTCGTGATATTAAATGGATATTTGATGCCCTGTCTACCCTCTAAGGCATGTAAGCATGATATGATGTATGTTTAGACGAATCTATGTATTTATGTTTGTAACTTGGGCAACCTACCCTTTTTTTTATTCGGAATCAATATAGTACCATTGGGGAATATATCCGCCTCAAAATATGAGTTTAATTTGATGCATTATGCAATAAGGCTGCTGGTGGTACTCTGTCAGCGGTTTGGTGTATGGAATCCTTTAACCCCTTAAGGTTCCCCTAGTCGACGGCACGAACTATTTTGTGCGCGAGGTTAAAATGCATGCTATCTCATCCGACAACACGTGTTAAAGAGATTGATGCTGTGATGAGCAGTAAGAAGCTAGTTCGCGTACGAATTAGCACTTTTGTTAAATTGTATCGAAATGGATGATGATTTAGGACGAAAACGAGCCGTGCGAGACCTTTGAGAGTCTAAATATCATGAATTATTGTTGAAATACTAAGCTATTCCTGTATGGAGGCCGTTTTGCAAATTTCCTTCTTCTCGTGGTATTTATTTCCGCCCAAAGATGCGTTAAAATTACTGTTGAAATATGGAACTTTCGAGGCTCATAACTTTCAAATATAGCTTGGGGCTAGATAATGATGAGACAAATTAATATATTTTTTTATTTTGAACGTACATCGTCAAACAGTGGAGTTATCGCCAGACTACGTTAGTATGGAATAATGATTGACTAGTGTAACCTTAAGACGGTACCCTGACCAAAAATTCAGCATGAGATATGAGCATTCCTATTGGTCTTATTTATTATTCCGGCACTGGTGGCGCATGAATTACAGTAGTGAATACGCCCAGATTTCAGAATAAAATCTTTATGAAATCGAATTTTGGTCTTTTGAAAAAAAAAATACTACAAAAATGTTCGTTATTAAATTGTCTGTCCATTAGTGTTAGTACAAAAAATAATTAATGAACGCTTTACGAGGAGATGCATGCTATCAATAATTATTTCTCATTTTTATAGTTTTGTGGAAGGAGATTATGGTGAAACATATACTTCTTTAAAAAATTGTATGTGTAAAATTTAATGTATTTTTATTAATTGATATTTCTTTTTAAATAACGAGTAGATAGTTCCTAAAAGTTCCTCTGCTCGGCATTTTGCTCGGGGTACCACCTTAAGTGCCTGAAACGTGAATCCACGCGAGACACAATGGCAAATCAAAAGAATTTTCCTAATCAGCTGTATAGCACTACCGACAATTTCTAAATAAGACTTGAAACTGAAAACTCACCAATAAACTTCAAATACTCCTCAAACTGTTCGGACGACTTCAACTTGTATCTCACATTTACAAATTTGTCTATCTCCATTTTGTAGACCGTGTTAAAGCGCAGACAGTTCACAAATAAACGCTTTCTGTTGTAAGATGTTGTAGATCTTCTCGGCAGTCAATTTGCGCTCTGTAATTAAATAAAGACATCGGTTAGCGTGATAGGAAATTTACTCGCATTTATTTAACACACTAGACTGTTATACGGGCTCTCCAGAAACTGTAGTGTCTTTTGTAATGACATACATTTGCATTCTGGGGGGTGCATTTTCAGCACGCCGCGTTGAAGAAAATACGTTTTCTTTTGTATATTTGAATGAGTGAATCCGAAGGAGGGTAATGTATTTATCAGTCTATGTATGTATGTATATATGTATGTATGTAAGTAAAAAGAATGAGTGAGTGAATGAGTTTTTGAATAAATTTTAGTCTATTTGCTTTTATTAGTTTAATATTCTTGACATTTTTAATAATTTACTGCTATATTGATACTTCTGATTTGATTTATTATTTTATTAAGTTGACATTTTTATTATAATAATATTTTTTATATTTTTTTTTGTTCTGATTTTCTAGAACGATAATTTTGAATTGTATTCTTAATATCATTTATATGACATTTTAATTCAATACAAATTATTACATTATTGATGAAAATACCAAATTCGCTATATGCCTATAATATTTGAGGGGTTCCCTCGATTTCTCTTGGATCCCATTATCATATCCTGGTTTCCTTACCACGGTACTATACTTGGGCTATTTCCTTTCCAACAAAAAAATAATCATCAAAATCGGTTCATAAACGACGAAGTTATCCGCGAACACACATAAAATATATATATATATATACGGTCGAATTGAGAAACCTCCTTTTTGGGAAGTCGGTTAAAAATAACATAGTTACGGGTCACCGGTAGTGCAAACCTAGTTGGACCTATACGTATATAATAATATAATTCGATATCATCTATATTCTAGCTATATACACTGTAGTTTCAATGACCTCACATAGCCTAAATGTCAGTCCGTCAAAACAACAAAAATATTATTATTTGTACTGTATCTGTGACCTTGACCGTCTAAAGATCAATGTAATATAGAAAATATTAACAGAATCATTAGAATAGCCTTATAAAATGATTCCTTACAGCTTCTTGTCATAATCTATATTTAAACGTTAGGTATCAACCACTTTTGGAACTGGATTTCCTTAAAAAAACGAGCCACGAGTTTTAGGCCACTCTAATAAATACACTTAGCTCAATTTCAAAACGCGAATTAACTATGATAATCGGTGATAGGAACGCACAAATCGGTAGTACAAAAGCAGAAGTACTCATCAGAAACGTAGTGAAAGGGGCAAAAGACTATTGGAGTTTTGTATTGACAAAAGACTTAGTGTGATGAACACATACTTTCAACATCATCCTCGCCGTATGTACACATGGAGGTCACCTGGTGATCGCGATAGGAACCAAATCGATTTGCTGGGTCGATGGCGCTCTTTTATTTCCAATGTCAAAACCTTTCCTGGCGTGGAATGCGGCTCCGATCATAACTTGCCGATTGCCTGGTTTGCCTTGGGACTCAAGAGAATAAAAAAACGCCACCGTCTAAAACAAGACAGCTGGATCTGCTCTTTCGCCTAAAATTTAATTTTAGGCGAAAGAGCGCAACCTTGAATTAATCCTAATCCAGTCTAAAATCACAAACACTCAATGGGAATCTTTGAAATCTACGGTGATAAATGATCTAGTGGAATGCCAACCTCAACGCAAGGAAAGCAGATCACACAACATGTATAACACAACCTGAGAACTAGTTCAGAAGAGGAATGAACTAAAATAGCGCGGTCTTTAAAACAATTAGGTTATGAAAGTGTATTCGGGCCTATGTAAAAGGATCATCACAGGCACGAATGATGAAAAGAACTTCATACTAAACATACCTATGTCATAAAGTTGAGCCTCATGCGAACAAAATACATACCTCTGATCTTTACAAAAAAGTCCGATTACTCTAAAGGCAATTCAAACCAAAAATTTGGATAATCGAAGACACGGATGGTAAACCCTTGCACGAGCTACTGAAAGTAGCCGACAGATGGCGCGAAGACTGCGAAGACCTGTAGGCTCCGTAACCCAAGGCCTGCGATGGTCTCGCCTCTCACCTTCGATCAACTGGACCGTGAACCGTCCATCCTAAGAGCCGAAGTAATTTCCACCGTATCTAGCTTAAAAAGCTGAAAAGCCAGAAATTTTACAGGCGCTAGGTGATGCTGGTGTACGTTGCACAGAATTTGTGGTAGCGTTTGGGTCACGGGTAAATGGCCTCTTGACTGGACAAAGTCTATAGTCCTCCCCTTGCACAAAAAAGGATCGACAAGGAAGTGTGAAAACTACTGTACTTTGTCACTTATATCGCACGCCAATAAGTTTCTCCTCCACATACTAAACAGCCGAATCCGATACTACCTGGACTGGCAGATCCTCCAAGCAAGAGCAGGCTGTTTTCGTGAAGGGAAACGGCCGGAAAAGACCCAGGATCAGATACTCAATCTCCTACAACTCATTTAGAACGCTTACAAGTTTGATGTGCTTCATAGATTATAGCAAAGCCTTTGAAGCCTGGAAACGATTATAGGGAGTCTTACGGGAAATGGGAGTTCCAGATCACCTGATTGCTCTGCTACAGGGACTATACTCGAACAGCCAAGGCATGGTGAGGATTGGCGACACGAGCTTGAAACCATTCCCATTCGGTAAAGGAGTGCGTCAAGGCTGTGTTATATCACCCAATCTGTTCAACATTTATGGACAGCACATAGTCCGTCAAACCTGCGACGATTTGAACGGCAGAGGAATTAACATCAACGGCAGCAAAATCACCAATTTGCGCTACGCCGACAGTACTATCCTTTTTGCAGTGGACTAATCCGAGATGTATTCTCTTCTCAGCAGAATGGAAGGGTACAGTGAATAAACCGATCCAAACAATGATTGTGGATAGATGTAGTGGACCGTATGTCTAAACTAGAGCTTAGTGGCACACTCAATCACGTTACAGTCGATCACATTAATTACTTGGGCTCTAGTATAAGTAATACTGGATCATGTGAAGATGAGTATTGGAATGGCCAAGAGTACCATATCGCAACTCGAGAGAATATGGAAAGACCGCAACATCTCAAACAAGACAAAATTGGCACTGGTCAAATCTCGTGTTTTCCATATTCTTATACGGAGCAGAGACATCATCTTCCTGCCCTTGTCCCATGTTACTTGGGGTTAATTGGGGTCGGCGCAACACGTTTTCTACTGCCATACCGTCCTGTCCCGCGTCACTCCATCACTGAAACCCTTTTCTATCATATAACTCCTCACACAGTCCATCCATCTTTTCTTTGACCGTCCCCTCCCTCTCCATCCATCCACATCTATAATCATAACTCTTTTAGTAACTTGCGTTTCATCCCTCCTCGTCACATGACCATACCAGGATACGGAGCAGAGACGTGGACTCTAAAAGCTGCTGATCAGACACGCATTGAGTCTTTCGAAATGTGGTGATATAGGAAGATGCTGCGTATATCGTGGACTAATATCTTGACACTGCAAGGGCTCAAAATTGAGAAAAAGCCAAGATCATCGAATGTGTCCCTCCGAAAGGTATTTGACTTTTATGGTTTGCGGGCGATATGGGTTCACCAACCTGGTGATAACCTTCTGAAGGCAATTGTCACTGACAAAGTCGAGGACAAACGACCTAGAGGAAGAAGTCCTTTACGCTGGTCAGACCAAATCCGCACCTCCTTAAACAGGAAAGCATCAGAAGCCGTATATATCGCTGAAAGTAGGAGCAAGTGGTCACGACCCCCAGCAACAAACCAATCGACGCATGAAGAAGGTTGAGGCAACTAAACCATGGTTTATCTGTTTTCCCATCTTTTACCATGACGTTTCAAAACTATCACGGTGCGACTGTGAGAAAGGGACACATGTATGCAAGTCATTTACCCACCTTGCTATAAGAACTTACAAGTATGGAAACCCCCCAGTTTTTTTTTTTTTTTTTTTTTATCGTCAATAGGCTTGCGCTTGACCACTATCTCACCTGATGGTAAGCGATGATGTGGTCGACGGTGAAGGACGCTTGCCTAGAAAAAACCTATTCACTCTTGACTTAAAGACCCCAAGATTGTAGCTATCGGGAAACACAGACTCCGGCAGGGAATTCCACTCCTTAGCTGTACGCATAATGAAAGTGTCCCCAAAACGTTTTGTGCGTATGGGTGGGATATCCACCATGTACCGATGACGCATCGCCGTACGTCTGGTAGTCCGATGATGGAACGGGCTGGGCGGAATCAGATCATGCAATTCCATCGCACACTCCCCGAAATGCAACCGATAAAAAACCGACAAGCTGGCAACTCGGCGACGATGTTCAAGGCTTTGGAGCTTTGACTTGACCAGTGCCTCATTGCCGATGAGTCTCTTGGCCCGCTTTTCGATCGATTCAAGTGCATCAAGCTGGTATTTGGCAGATCCGTCCCAGAGATGAGAACAGTACTCCATGCATGATCGAACTTGCGCTTGATACAAGTTGAGCAGCTGTTCCGGCGTGAAATACCGTCTCACCTTCGAAAGGATCTCCAACTTTTTGGCCGCCAGCTGAGCCTTTCCCTCAATGTATGGGCCAAAATTGAGAGTCGATGTCAACGAAACACCAAGAAGCTCAAGATGGTCCGTTATCGGCACGGTTACACCACGGAAAGTAGGAGCCGGGTAGAATTGGCTCCTTTTAGCGGAAAAAAGACACGCCTGGGTTTTAGCAGCATTAAACCTGACCAGATTGGCATCGCCCCATTCGGAGACTGCCTGCAAGGACAGGTTCAAACGCTCCACCATGGCCTCACGGAGAGACCGGATCTGCGGCCCGGTAGCCCGTGCGTTGGACAAGTATCTCTCAGCAACAGTGCTGTCGTCAGCATACCCAAAGGTGCCGGGTTTTAGCAGATTATTAATGTGCAACAAAAACAATGTTGCTGAGAGTACTGACCCCTGAGGGACCCCGGCATTAATATCCAATTGGTCCGAAGAGCAGCCATCGATAACCACTCGAATGGACCGATCTCTCAGGAAGTCTGCAATCCAATCACACAGACCACCGGGCAAACCGAATGAAGGAAGCTTACCAATGAGGCTTTCGTGCCAGACCCTATCGAAAGCCTTCGAGATGTCGAGGGAGACGGCAAGCGCTTCCCCGTGTCTCTCAATGGCCTCACTCCATATGTGAATGGCATACGCTAGAAGATCCCCAGTAGACCGATTTCGGCGGAAGCCGTATTGACGGTCACTAAGGATATCATTAGATTCTAGGTATGCCAGGAGCTTTTTGTTAAGTACACGCTCCATACTCTTACAGAGTATGGACGTTTCCCGGCCAACGACAGAGATGGGTCTGTAGTTGGCCGGGTCAGCTTGACTGCCCTTCTTGGGCACAGGCTGTACGTTGGCTTGCTTCCAAGCATTCGGCACTTTTCCAGTCTCATATGAAAGGCGGAATAGACGAGTCAAGATCGGAGACAGTTCAGGCGCACAGGTTCTAAGAACTATTGCTGGTATTCCGTTAGGGCCGCTAGCCTTGTTCACGTCGAGGTTACGCAGCACCCTACGAACGTCCTTTTGATGGATGCGAATGAAGTTTAAACGGGTTAGGCGTGATTCATTAAGAAATATCTAAACATACAGACTTTCACAACATACATAGATATTAGTTAATCATTCTAGCAATATTATTTAGCAATAAGCTATATATAGCATATATTGAAAACAAGTTTACCTGCTCGTTTTCCTGTTCCAGTTTTTTAATAAAATATAAATATAATACTTATTTTTTGCAACAGACTAGGTATATCTAATAATAAGAACACACACAAAGTTGCCTACATTTTATTGGCACCTGTTATGCTAATAAATTATTATTTAAATACTAAGTAATCAATTATGTGTGTTTATAGATTCCTAAAAATCGTGAGTACCCGAGACACTATACAAAAAATTTAAATTATCTAACAGTCATGAAATGGAAGGAGGAAAAGGAGACCAAAAGAGGAGGAGGAGGAGGTCCGGGCAGTTGGACAAATCAGGCTGAGAATGAATAATAATCAATAATCAAAATAAATTATAAATTTCATAATCGCTGAAGGAACGCTTCTTTGGCCGCCGAAATAAATAGTCTTATAACAGGCGGGAACAAGGTGCGCGCCTTCAACGGCTGGGATGTACTCTTTCGGCATACTCAAATGGACTCAGACAGAACTTGATGACCTGGATAGGAGGGTCCGCACACTGCTAACCACAAATCGTATGCTACACCCACGGTCATCAGTTATGAGACTGTAACTGTATGAAGGACGGCACAGTTGACATCTGTCGGGCATGTCACCGGCCGGGGGAATCAATACGTCACATTATGCCCGTCTTAAATATGAAGTTTTTGTTTAGGAGAAAAATACATATAACATCAAATAATAATACTTAATAATAATGAAACCTATAAGTCTTATTGACAAAAACGGCCACACGCACTAGGTATTTCAACACAAAAAAAAAACTAAAGTTAGCAATTGGGCAAACAACACAATGATTCGTCAATTCTGCACTAATCGTAATCAAACAAACAAAAATAAACTGAGATTATTATTTACCTGCTTAAATTTAAGTAGGTACATCGTTTCCTACTAAATTTACGCACCAAAAAACAAAATAAATAAAAAACCAACCAACCAGCACCATAAAATGATAAAATATTTAAATATTAGCTTGTCCCCAGGGAAATTTTACCGGGATTAAATTATCCTATGTCCTAATCTACATTACGGTTTATCTATATACCAAGTTTCATCCCAAGCTGAGTAGCCCTTAAGGCGTGAAAGCGTTTTAAACAAACAAACTCACATTCGCATTTATAATATTAAGTTAGGATAACATAAAAAAGACAGACACAAAAATAGATACAGGCCACATACAGGACATAAAATACAAGACTTACCAAATTAAAAAAAAACAATTCTTTTTTTTAAATATAGTTCAAAACAAAACAAAATCGAACGCACTGCTGTACAGTTAAACAAATCCGTTGCGCAATGGCTACTAAAACAAATGTTTACGTAACACGCACGACTGTTTAGTCCGGCGGTATGCTTGATAATAAGGCGGTTACTACACCGCTGCGCGCACGCATGTAATGGTCACGCGTGACGAGTGCGAGTAGGGACATTTAGCACTCGAGCGGTTTGAAGCAACTTCCTGGTGTTAATAAGTACGGTCAACTGCCAGTTGTTACACTAAACTTGACCTACCGTGTATTACCGTCCGTCCCACGGCTTCGTCTCCCTCGTGGGACAAACGGAAATCCGTAAAAAAAAAATCCGATCGTCTCACTGATTTTGTTGTTGGGAAGAAAGGGATTTTTTCCTTTGTGTCCCCACTAAATAATTACAGACTGTTTTATATTATTTATAAAATTTATTTTGTAAATTCCTTCTATCTAACTAATATTTTAAAGGCGAATGTTTGTGAGTGTGTGTTGTATGTTTGTTCCTTTTTTACGCAAACACTATTGAACTGGACGGATCTGGATAAAATTTGGGGTAGAGATAGATTATAGTCTGTAATAGCTCATAGGATACTTATTATACCGGGAATATCTTTCCTTGGGATAATTTTCGACATTATCTCGGACGAAGCCGCTGGCAGAATCTAGTACTATTTAAACGAGAAAGTTTGTGAAGATGGATGGATGGATGGGTGGGTGATAAATGATAAATGATTTTATTCCTGTAAGTTGGTTTGTACAAACGCTTTTACATGTCTAACATATTTTCTTTTTAAACTAGATGAGGTCGGCGTTTCCTATCTGACTACTCTGAGAAGAAAGGCCGAAACAAACTCAGAGGTCACAGTCTCTTTTAAAGTCCTGACAAAATCTTGGTTAGATCATGTGATGACCATGTAGACTGATGTCTGAAATGGTTTTTGAGGAAAGAACCAGCCAGATTGAGTGGACCTGTCCAGTCAGTGCACGCATTTGTCAATAACCGAGCAGCTCAACTCAGAAATTAAGGAGCTCAACGATTTGACGAACAATACCAAAGAAAGGACATTTGGGAAGGCCGCATAAACTAAGTTGAACTTTGAGTTGTTAATATTTTGTCATTTATGTACTTGTTATAAATCCAGGTTTATGACGCATATGAGAGACATGGTTAGATACATGAGTCCAGAACTTTCTTCTTCATGTTGACAGGGAGTTTGGATTTAAGAACTTCTTTACTCAAAAACTTAATCCAGGTGAGTTTTACACGTCTAGTTACTTCGTCTCGTTGGCTGGATTTTTTAACGATATTTGTTTGCCTAAATATGTGTACTCCTAAACATATTCTAGCGGTGGACTGTACTTGGCGATAATAACAGATAATTTGACATTGACATTGGAGCTGTCAAAATAGCTGTATAAAATAAGTAAAGTACTCTTGATTATGATCTAGATAACAGAAACAAAACTCTGAAATAACAAAACAAATTACATCATTCTGAATTCAATCAGCTTAAGATAAAGATGTTAGAAGAAAAGATAAAGAATGAACATGAGCTTATCAATAAATATGCCAATCGTTTTAAAGTCAGTTGGTTGAATGTACAGTCAAGGAATTAAGATGATATGCAATAATAGCATAAAAGTTTTACTTCAATGAGGTATTTCTTCAAGCTTTCCGTATGACATTACTTCCCGGGATTTCATGCTTACTAGCTTTAATATCGAATTGTGTAATAACACAGTGTATTTCTTTTTCCAATAGCCACGGGTTTGATTCCTGGGCTAAGAATACATATTGATTAAAAAAAAATCAATGACGCTGTTTTAGTTGTCATCAAAATCGGCCCCGTGACTCCTTTGAGTGTTTTTCGCTATTCCTCATAGTTTCGGATTTGACCATCTACGCCCATTTCAAAAACTCACTCTTTTTACTTGTTGAGTATTTTGGCATTGGATAACGATAGACGTCAATTAGATTAAAATATGATATTGAAGAATGCGTGTGCGACGGTGTAGACCCTGCTAAACAGTGATAACAAGAGATCAACGCACTTCTTTAGTGATTGTGTGTGATTGGAACTAAGAAGGTACATTGAGTGTGTAATAAGTATTTATTGATTCTATCTTTTAGTAAGATTTTTTGTGCGTTTTTATCATTTGACAGTGCAAAATATATAAAAAAAATAGTTTCTCAATTCCTCTGAATATTTTTTAGCACTTATATTAAGTTTATATCAGTACGTAGGTCATCAACATCATAAGCCTTTTACTGCTTGGGACACAGGCCTTCCCTCTGTGAGAGAGGAAATGGGCCTTAATCCACCACGCGGGCTCAGTACGGATTGGTGGAGGTCACATGTCTTCGAATGTTGGGTTCTACGACATGCCCGTTTCCTTTACCGTTTTCAGAGCTGTGCAGGAATGGTTAACAATAAAAAGACATTCGATTGCATTGAGATTAGCCGTCTTTTATTGAAGAGTTCGGTTGTATATCTCCGAAGTCCTTCATCAGATCTTCACCAAATTTAAATTGGACCATTTCGGAATAAACTTCTTTCGAACAATAAGAAAAAAAATAGAAATTTGCAAATCCATTAATATGTGACGGAGCCCGAACATACATAAACATATTTATAGGTATATAAACATCCGAATTGAGAACCTCGTCTTTTTTGGGAAGTCGGTTAAGAAGACCCGAGGTCCAGATTTAATAACAGACGAAATGTTACAAGCAGGGAAATACAAGTAGGCGATGGCGCTTACCAAAGTTCATCGATATTAAGGAGAAAAATAATGGAGAACAATATTCTCATCTCTGGGACGGATCTGCCAAATACCAGGTTGATGCACTAGAGTCGATCGATAAGAGGGCCACATCGGCAATGAGGCACTGGTCAAGTCAAAGCTTCAGAGCCTTGAACATCGTCGCCGAGTTGCCAGCTTGTCGGTTTTTTATCGGTTACATTTCGGGGAGTGTGCGCTGTAATTGCATGATTCAATTCCACCCAGCCCGTTCCATCATCGGACTACTAGACGTACGGCGATGCGACACTTTTATCTTGCGTACAGCTAAGGAGTGAAATTCCCTGCCGGAGTCGTGTGTTTCCCGATAGCTACAATCTAGGAGTCTTTAAGTCAAGAGTGAATGGGTTTTTTCTAGGCAAGTGTGCTTGACCTTCGACCACATCATCGCTTTCCATCAGGTGAGATAGTGGTAAAGCGCGAGACTATAGATAATAAAAAAAAACTTAGCATATGGACATGTGCCGATATTATACTTTTATGTAAGAAAGGTGAGCCTACTATGATCTCAAACTACAGACCTATATAGTTTTCTGCAAAATTTTTGAGACGAATTAAATTTAAATAGAGTTATCGTTCAAAATCAAGCGCAGCAGCAGGCAGGATTCATGAGCAACCGATCTACGGCAGACCACATACCTACATACACTAAGAAAATAAATCATTTAAAAATGTATTTAGTGAGTACAACATGCCACTGTACATAGGCTTTATTAATTACTCAAAAGCATTCGACTCTATTTCCCACAGCTATATATGAAGAGCGTTAGAAGCGCAAGGACTGCATCAAAATTAGGTACATACTCATAATTATAGAAATATACATAAATAGCAAAGCCAGAATTAAACTTGATAATACCGGACCGGCTTTAACGCCGCGAAGAACACAAACCCTCGGGTCACCGAGATCTTACACAGATGTTCTGAGAAAACCAGGAGCTCTAATAAACTTCTGGAGGGAGATGGGCTGGTTGGAATAACCACCAATCGGCCGCCATGGCCCACGCACAATGGTCCACCTGAAGGACTAAGTGCGGAAACCAAACCCCTCTAACTACCGGACCGGCTTTTGCAATAGAGCGGGGTGTCAGACAAGGTTATCCACTATCACCAAAAATCTTTATCGCTTTCCTGTACTTCATAAAAGATAGATTGATCTCTGTGACAGCTGTCAGTATCAATACAGTAAAAATGGCGCTTGACAAGCTAACCCCACAGGTCCCGTTTCCGGGATTAAGAAATAGCCTATGTCACTCAGGAATAATGTAGCTTTCTATTGGTGAAAGAATTTTTAAAATCGGTCCAGTAGTTTCGGAGCCTATTCGGTACAAACAAATAAACAAAAAAATCTTTCCTCTTTATAATATTGGTATAGGTATATAAACATCCGAATTGAGAACCTCATCCTTTTTGGGAAGTCGGTTAAGAAGACCCCAGGTCCAGATTTAATAACAGACGAAATTTTACAAGCAGGGAAATACAAATAGGCGATGGCGCTTACCAAACTGTTCATCAATATTGAGGAAAAAAATAATGGAGAACAATATTCTCATCTCTGGGACGGATCTGCCAAATACCAGCTTGATGGACTAGAGTCGATAGAAAAGAGGGCCACATCGGCAATGAAGCACTGGTCAAGTCAAAGCTTCAGATCCTTGAACATCGTCGCCAAGTTGCCAGCATGTCGGTTTTTTATCGGTTACATTTCGGGGAGTGTGCGCTGTAATTGCATGATTCAATTCCGCCCAGCCCGTTCCATCATCGGACTACCAGACGTACGGCGATGCGACACTTTTATTATGCGTACAGCTAAGGAGTGGTATTCCCTGCCGGAATCTGTGTTTCCCGATAGCTATAATCTAGGAGTCTGTAAGTCAAGATTGAATGGGTTTTTTCTAGCGTGCTTCACCTTCGACCACATCATCGGTTACCATCAGGTGAGATAGTGGTTAAGTGCGAGCCTATAGATTAAAAAAAATACCTAGCCAATGGGCATGTGCCGATATTATACTTTTATGTAAGATAGGTGAACCTACTATGATCTCAAACTACAGACCTATATGTTATGCCTCTATATAGCTTTCTGCTAAATTTTTGAGACGAATTAAATTTAAATAGAGTTATCGTTCAAAATCAAGCGCAGCAGCAGGCAGGATTCATGAGCAACCGATCTACGGCAGAACACTTAAACACACGAAAAAAAAAAACATTTAAAAATGTATATAATGAGTACAACATGCCACTGTACATAGGCTTTATTAATTACTCAAAAGCATTCTACTCTATTTCCCACAGCTAAATATGAAGAGCGTTAGAAGCGCAAGGACTGCATCAAGATTAGTAGTCATAATTATAGAAATATACATAAATAGCAAAGCCAGAATTAAACTTGATAATACCGGACCGGCTTTAACGCCGCGAAGAACACAAACCCTCGGGTCACACAGATTATCATAATAACACTTTGTTATACTAGGAGAAAACTCGTAAGTTTTCGACAGGTCTAATCACTGACTTGTCGTATGTCGTAACATACGACAAGTCAGTGATTAGACCTGTCGTACTGTATGGATCAGAATGTTAGGCTGTGAAAAAGATGGATGAAAACAGATTGCATGCAACAGAGATGAGAATGTGGAGATGGACGTGCGGAGTGACGACAATGGCTATAGTGAGAAATGAGTATATTAGAGGAAGTTTGAAAGTGGCGCCAGTGACAGAAAAGTTGAAAGGAAACCGTTTGTCCTGGTATGGTTATCTGATGAGCAGGGATGAAACGCATGTTACTAAAAGAGTTATAAATATAAATGTGGATGGATGGAGAGGGAGGGGACGGCCAAAGAAAAGATGGGTGGACTGTGTGAGGAGTGATATGAAAGAAAAGTGAAAGCGTAACGGGGTACAGGACGGTATGGAAGAAGAAAACGTGTTGCGCCGACCCCAAGTAACATGGGACCAGGGCAGGAAGATGATGACTTTGTAATACTAATTAATTTAAAATTGTATTTACCTGATAATGTTCAAGTGTCTTAATTTATAAGGAATTAATAAAAGCTCTGTTAATTTATTTTCAATTTGAATCAAACTTGATAAATACAATTTGTAAATACTTACCTACAGAACAAGATTTCTTCGTTAAAAGCAATTAACTCATTGCAATCTTTATTGCGGAAATGCACTGCTTGAAGCCATAAAACATCAGTGTAATTAAATAATAAATAAATAAAATATTTTATAAATATCCTTTATTTCCTTTAAGTAACCTTTGCTAATATATTATCTTTTCTAAATAAGCTCATTAGTGAGATAGGCCACAAGCTCTGTGACAAAACGGGTGACTCCCGCTCCGACTCGTTCTTGGTGCAAAGGTTTGCCATTGCCATAGAGAAGGGCTTATTCTCGTTTTGTGGTGTATTGGATGATTTTTCTTTATTATTTCCTTATTACTATTATTTTGTATTATATTACTTAAATTGTTAAATGACCTTTTGATTTTACAGAATGTGACATTGAATTTATTAACTTTTAAGACATGTAGTGTTTTTCGGTGTTGTCTTTATGTTTGTTGTATTAGATAATTGTAAGGTTGACATTTAACTTTTAAAGACTAAACTTTTTATTTAACTTTCCATTTTTTCCTTAACCTTAGTCCCAGCATGCTTCTTGACATAACCACCTTAGTTTATGCAAGGTTTTTGGGTGAATTGTTAGTTTTGACAACTACAATTAAGACACGGAAGAATGCATGTGTTGTAGACCTTTCTCTTTTCGAAGACAGATAACTTCCTTGAGCAATAGGGCAGATAGGCGCTCAATCCTCCACAACATAACCCATTTAGTGAGACGACCTGATAGGACCGATGCCTGTCTGGGTCGCGGATAAATTTGAAAAAGAGTTACCGCGGCCCTGGCGCAAGCAACTGAAGGAACACGGGTGGGTTTTAGTCAGTAAAAGTCTGACACGCCCTCCCGCTTCATCCAGGGCGGGAGAAGTCATTGGATGATTTCCCACCCAGAAAAAAAAAAAAAAAAAAGGTAAGAAGATTGGTTAAAGATCACAGTAAATAAATAACAGTACCCAGGTACTGTTACTGTGGTCATCCAGCGACCGAGCTCTGTTCGGGAGAATATAGAGAAAACGACGTTTTCTAAAAATGATACCTAGCTAGATCGATTTATCGCCCCCGAAACCGCCGTTTCCGAGATTCAGATTATATACAAGAATTGCTCGTTTAAAGGTATTAGCTATATAACTATTTATGAAATTTCAGTGGCATGCACAATGTGTTCCTGAAGATGGACGGCGTTGCTGGCGGGCCCAGATGAGAGTTCATGAGAGGCCAGGCTATGGAGTTCCTGGACTTAGGGGAGACTAAAGGCGTCCGTTTTTCTTTTCTACTCCTCTATATAGTGAGCTTATGTGAACCAATGACGCCAGAAGGCATCAAGCTCGTCCCGCTATCTTCGCGTAGATCTGCCGCGATCACCGACGGTTTTCCGGGGCCTACATTGTTATTGATTTCAGTAGGTTCTAAAATGTTCGACATGCGGCAGACGTTTCCGCCTCAGTGCCATTTTAGCTTGCCTGGTTTTTGGGTGGCGTTGGTGAATTGTGAATAAGTAGAATTACTTATAACAAGGAAGTTTCCTTGCAGCCAGTCACGCACGCCCGTATACCTACTTTACTAAATTTAATATTATCCAACTACTTACCTAGTAGATATATAATAGAGGATCAAATAAAATAAGTTAGCTATCCCACCAGGTGGACCGATGACCTGGTGAAGGTTGCGGGGATCCGCTGGATGCGGGACGCACGGGGCCGGTCAATGTGGTACGCTTGGGGAGGCCCTATGTCCAGCAGTGGACGTTTTTCGTCTCATATGATGATGATAAATATAAATAAATAAATAAAACGTCGACGACTCCTCGGACGTGATAAGTACCGAGATCGATAGACAAATAAAAATCTACTCTTAAATATAGCTGAGGACTACTTGAGGTCGAGTCTGTCCCGGGTCATCCACCAACGGGCCTCCTCCAGACAAGTGGAGGTCTCACCTGACGGGGACTGAACGCCAAGGTATCGTGAAGATGCGGCGCCAAGTTCTACAGAGCCGCGGCACGCCTACATAAGTTTTATGAGCAATTAAACACTCGGCCGCGTGGCTATTAACTTTTGAGTAGGGACACGCTCAACCTGTTTATATTGGGACTACACCCCACTCTATTTAATTTGGTTTTGAATTAGGTAATTTTTTCTACTTACTTAAGTTTTCGGAACAAAGAAAGTTTCAGCTGTATGGTGACGAGAGGATGAAATTATTGTTACATAAAACTATAATTTACCACTACAACTTACAAATACACTATTTGTCACTTTTCAGCGATTGACAGATGACAGAATTACTAATTAAAAATGCATTAAATACTTTCTAAAATTATTATTGGTAGGCTCGCGTTGACCACTATGGCCCCTGGTGGTAAGCGATTATTTTGGTTGACGATGAGGCAATATTTTCTAGAAGTAACCTATTCACTCTTGACTTAGTTAACTACTTGACTCCCAGGTTGTTGCCATAAATAATAAATACAAATAGGAAATACAGACTCCGGGTAGGGCAATCCCCCCTAAGCTAAGGAGGCTAAGGTGTGCAATCACTCCTTAGCTGTACGCACAATAATTGTTCCCTAAACGTTTAGGTATCGGTACCCCCTTGCTCGAAATCTCTCCTATCGCATGTCTTTTGGGCTCACTAGTGCAGTTTATTTATTTTCCTATAAATCCGTCTCTTGCGAGAAAGTGTCCCCCGGCAAGTCAGCTAGCTATTCAGTTTATATAAGGTTAGATGGCGATCATCATCATCGTCTCAGCCGAAAGACGTCCACTGCTGGACATAGGCCTCCTCCAAGCTTCGCCACATTGACCGGTCCCGTGCGTCCCGCATCCAGGGATCCCCGTAACCTTCACCAGGTCATCGGTCCCCCGGTGGGAGGCCTTCATCCAGGGATCCCCGCAACCGATAACCTGGTGAAGCAGGTAATCGGTCCCCTCGGTGGGAGGCCTTCCAACGCAACGTCTTCCGATTCGCGGTCGCAGGTCGCACCACCAGAACTTTTTGGCCCCATCGGCCATCCGTTCTGCGAGTAATGTGCCCTGCCCACTGCCACTTAAATTTGGCAATTCTTCGGGTTACGTCGGTAACCCCGGTTCTCTTGCGGATCGCTACATTTCTGATTCGATCACGCAAGGATACTCCGAGCATAGCCCTCTCCATTGCCCTTTGGGTGACTGTAAGCTTTCCGATGAGGCCCATTGTGAACGACCACGTCTCAGAGCCATAGGTCATCACTGGCAACACACACTGGTCATAGAATTTCGTCTTGAAACATTGTGGTAAGTTGGACGAGAAGATACCGCGCAACTTCCCGAACGCTGTCCAGAAGAGTCGGATTCGACGGCTGACCTCTTTCTCGAAGTTGGCCCTACCCAAATAGATCGTTTGTCCTAGGTAGACATAGTCGTCCACAAATTCGAGTGTAGAGTCTCCAACCTTGATGAAGAGTGGGTGTAACATGGGCATTCCACATCACCTTGGTTTTGTCCATGTTCATCCTAAGACCCACTCTTTCCGAAGTTCTACTGAGGTCATCCAGCATTATACTGAGGGCCTCCATGGTCTCAGCCATGACCACTATATCATTGGCAAACCGAAGGTGAGTAATGTACTCGCCATTGACGTTGATGCCTAGCCCTCTCCAGTCCAGAACCTTGAAGACATCCTCCAGTGCAGCGGTGAAAAATATCGGCGATATGACGTCTCCCTGTCTCACACCTCGCTGCAGAAGGATAGGTTTCGAGGTCTGATCCTGAAGTCGGGCTGACATGGTGGCGTTTTTGTACAAACACTTCAACACCTCGATGTACCGGTAGTCGATTTGGCACCGTTGGAGACACTGCAGGCTATCAGTTAAATTTCGGGGAGTGTGCGATGGAACTGCACATTTTGATTCCGCCTATCCCTTTCCATCATCGGACTACTAGACGGCGTACAGCAATGCGCCATCGGTACATGGTGGATATTTCACCCATACGCACAAAGCGTTTTGAAAATACTTTAATTGTACTTACAGCTAAGGAGTGGAATTCCCTGCCGACGTCTTTGTTTCCTGATAGCTACAACCTACGGGTCTTCAAGTCAAGAGTGAACAGGTTACTTCTAGGCAAGCGTGCTTCACCTTCGACCACATCATCACTTAACATCAGGCGAGATCGTGGTCAAACGCGAGCCTATAAAAAAAAAAAGTACAGCCCAAGTCTCGATCGAACCGAAGGCTTTCTCGTAGTCCACAAACGCTAAGCAGAGAGGCAGGCTTCGGTATACTGCAAACCTGCCGCAACGTATGTTTGTGGTCTATAATGTTAAAGCCTCTGCGGAATCCGGCTTGTTCGGGAGGCTGGAAATCGTCAAACCTGCGCGCGAGACGATTCGTGATGCAAGGCCAGACCAAAAATGTTTCCACGCAGTGCCTGAACAAAAAGGTGTCACGAGGTGCCAGGCCAATAAGAATTCACGTAGTTTTCGACCAAATAGATTCAACACTGTATGGACTTGTCATTTCTCTATGGATTGTTGGGATCGATTCTCTCGAGGAACTAACTTAACGTAACCTTCATATAGGATCTATCTACCTCGAAATAAAACCAAACCATACTAAAAATAGAATTTTTATTAATAATAATTAAAAATAGGGTGTATGCAACCCTCATAAATTCTGGGAAACAACATGAAAGCACAACAATTGATAGATAAGTAACGGACATTAAACACTTCATTTGGTCAAATTTAACACTAAAAGTTCATAAACACACATCAGTCACGTCACATCACCGTCAAATCGGGAATCAGTCACGTCAAAAATATAGTTTAATATAAGTCGTATGACTTCGGGCCATTATTCCGTCACGTCACGTCACGTTCATCGCTTATCAGTCATAAACGTACTTTGACGTGACTGATGTGTCTGTATGTGTCTTAAAATATAATACTGATAAACGTCAAATCTTGATTACGGTGGTGTAGTTGGACAGATTCACTGACCCTCGCAGCGTTTGCTTTTGGAGATTCTGAAAAATATAATAGATTTTTTTTTTTCAAAAAAACTATTAGGAATGAAAAAGTTTTTATTTGGGATACCCACAGGAAAACATAAAAATATGAAATTACTAAAACTTCTAAAAAGAATTGTGCGAGGCCAAAAAGGTAGGCCTATTTGAGCGGTTAAATGCTGGTCTGTAAATAACTTGACAAATATGAAGAAAAATCTTTATACATATCGGAGGAAGGTAAAAGATTAATAGTTGGGAACGAAGAAATATCGCTTGTAAACTTATGAATTCAGTTTTATTTAATTGGTAACATTTAGCTTCTGATTCAAATTTCAATTAGATTTTATTCGATTGACAACACTTCATTTTCCTTATGTCAAAATACTTGAATTCGATTGGACGTTCAAAGCGGTGGTTTTGCCGGATGTGTGCTTGAGCCAATAATAAAGCGGCGAGCGCCATACTTGGCGCTCTGAGTGGGTTCTCCCGCATGGTTGTGCTGGAGTTAGAAAGAAAACGCGGGGACAAGCGTTTGGTGGTTAAAAAGAGTAAGGAGGTATTCTAAAGTGGCGTGTATAAACTTTATAAAGTGTGGTTTTGTTGAAAGAAAGCGAAACGATTGGTGGCCGAATCCACTGCTTCCTTGTTGGATCAAGGACTATCTCTAAAACGGCATAAGTTACCCGCCTTGCGCATGCATAACCCACGATAAGCCCACAAGTTTGAGGGTATATGGAAGGAAGCCCTCGTGTTTCTGACATACATAACTTTAAGACCTATAAATAGAATTGAGTTTGTGATACAACTGCAGAATTATTTATGCTGTTTTAATATCTAATAGTCATTCTAAAATCAACTTAATTCACCCTGACAAAGACATTTTGTTTGGGCGCATTATGTCCAATTCGCAAAATGTCCAACTGTCTAATTCACAATTGGTCCAGTTTGCAATTGGTCCAATTTGCAATAGGTCCAATTTGCAATAGGTCGAATTCGCAATTGATCCAGTTTGCAATTAGTCCAATTCGCATTTGGTCCAGTTCGCAATTAGGGGGCGTTCTTGATTACGAGAGGCGTTTTAAGAAGACCCCCACGTGAGGTTGGGTGAGATTCGGCTCGAAGGCAAAATGCATATATAATTAATAATCAAAACGTATATTAGAAAAAAATCACAAATCAAATAATTAAGGTTGATAAATCATAATATCGCATTTAATAAGAAAACAAATACATATAAATTACGTAATGTCTAAGTGTGGAATCAACATAGTTATGGGTACCTAGTACCTATCTAGAAATTTAGGTACCTATCTAGAAATTTAGATGTATTTTAACATCAAAGCTTAAACAATGTAAGACGAAGAAATTGTTATACTACTAAACGGGTGGTATTTAATACTTTAACTGTAATTCCCCTTTTTTCAATCAAAATATTCGAAATTACTACCAAAAATACTGAATTGCACACTAAATTTGCTCATCAAATAAATGAATTATACTATACTGCTAGTAATTAAAGCTTAACTGTTTTACTGAATAACTATCTGTTAACTAAAAGTAAATCTAATAATTCTTCGAGTGCAACAAAATATTTAAGTTTTAAGGGAGGGGGGGAAACGAAACAAAGTCGACGGAGCCCCGCTGCGCAGGGCTCCTATTTCTGTCTGCAGGGTCTAAAGTAACCTAACATGAAGGAGATGACGGGAGCTGAGTTCGCTCGCTTTGCTCGCTCACTTCAGCTCCCGTCATCTCCTTCGAACCTAACCTATCCGTGTCGGGGTGCCCTAAGCTCCCGAGCTCGCTTCGCTCGCTCTTGGACTAATTCACATTTATTTTATATTTAATTGAATAATTTGTGTGCAAATCAGTATTTTTGTTTTACGGTGAGTAATATTGTTTTGCAGTAGGTTATTAGTGGAGATATTTTGTTTGCTTAAATTTCTAAATAGAGGTGCAGTTAAAAATTCCCCCTACTAAACTACTACTACTAAAATACCTTACAAGGACATTATGCCTAATTAACGACTATAACTTGAATTGGTCAATTTGCGTACTGGACCATTTGCTAATTGGAAAAATTTGCAATTTGGACAATTTGCGAATTGGACAATTAACGAATTGGTTATTTTGAGCCCACCGGATATTTTGCGAATTGGACATAAATCGTCCAAACGAGATATTTGTTTAATATAATAATACTTCAAATCAAGAGGAAACAAGGATTTAAATGAAGAATAGTACATATAGATCAATTAATTGGACATACCTTTTTAAACATATTAGCCATCAATAAATTAGTTTTCTTAATATTTTCTTTTTTCTTTTCCTCTTTCTTCTGAACGACTTCTGGCAACGTTTTGTATATATTTTCAGAATGCTTCTTCATTTCACGTTCACTTATGAATTTTGGGGCAGCTGAAATGTTAAGAAAGCATCTATTAAAAAACCGGCCAAGTGCGAGTCGGACACGCACATGAAGGGTTCCGTGCCATTATCATAAAAAATGGCAAAAAAATCACGTTTGTTGTATGGCAGCCCCACTTAAATATTTATTTTATTGTTTTTAGTATTTGCTGTTAGCTAGATAGTTAGATAGCAGTAACATAAATACATAATCTGTGAGAATTTCAATTGTCTAGCTATCACGGTTCATGAGATTCAGCCTGGTGACAGGCAGACAGACAGAAAAACCTTTGGTTTCTGGAAAGGAATAAAATTATCGAACAGTCACAAATTAAACGTAGGTTACTTCTAGGCAAGCGTACTTCACCATCGACCACATCATCGCTTACCATCAGTTGAGATAGGTAGAGGTCAAGCGCGAGCCTATCAATAATAAAAAGTGATTCATTCAACCAATCATAACAGCTAACGCACGGTTGTCCCTCCAGAAACTGGGCCATGATTTTATGCGTATAGTTTTTTTTTATTTTTCTTCTTAAAACCTAGATTCCAATTAAAAAACAAGCACATAGCTTCTGCAAATAGCGTCTAATAGACACTCTTGGGATCTTCTTTTTTTTTCTTTCTATAGTAATTGAAATCACAGTCATATCAATCATTCGGTCCTTGTCTATGACTAGATAGTCAAGTCATAGACACTAGTAACTGAGTAGTAAAATTGTCAAGTATTATTGAATTTTATATTTGCAACTTTATTTACGAAGGGGCTTCTTACGTGTGAAACCTCTAAGTGACAGAAAGGTATAGAGGGTGCATGAAAACGCTAATCTTTGCGTATCACTGTGATTTCACACTTACAAGCTCTAAAAATAAGATCTAAAATGCCTTACGTTTTTTCCTTCGCAAGTCAAGTCCAATCTGTTTGGCCAGTTGTCGCAATTCGTCAGAGCTAAGGTTCGTTAAATCGGGCTGTTGTTCCACGTGCAGTGATAGCAGGTCCCGTTGGGCAGCGCGCTCGCTTGATCTGCAAATATAGACGTTACTGTCCAGAGTATACGACTTTTTGGGTCGACGCACATCTAGATGTGCGTCGACCCAAAAGGTCGTATACGTACGGTACGTATGCGTTCGCTAGCGAAGGACCAGCGCACGGTTGTCAGTCACAGATTAACAAATATAGTCCTTGCGCTATTTGAAATAAAGTTGTTAGTCCGAGAGAGCATCAACGCGGGCAGAAGTAAGCGGTTACTTTTTTGTTTTAGATTCGTCTCACACAGAGTCACAGCGCGATGAAGCGGTGCTTCGCCGGTACACGCAGGGTTAAAAAGCTCCCTATGCCCGAGTTGCACTTCGGAAATTCGAATACGACCCGCGGTTTCGCTAACTGGCTTTTTGAAGCGTCGTGGCATCGTGTTGCGTTTCAATGTGCGTTGACCCAAAGGGTGAATATAAACTAGAGCATTTACTTGTAACAGAACATCGAGCATTCGTAGTCATGTTCGAAGTGCAGTAAAAAACGGCGAATGCTCGATGTTCTGTTACATGTAAATATCAAGTCTATTTTCACCTTTAGAGAGTCAATGTTGAAATTGCGTAGAGAGCAATGGTAGCTCAATAGTTTTGGGCCCCTTTTACGTGTCGTCTTTCGACCCCTAGTAGATATTTTATCCTGTCAAGATTATTTCATCACCCTTGCTCTCAATACGAGAAAACTTTAAGTAGAATACAGTAAAAAGATATAAAATTTTCAATGTTTAAGAACTCACCAAATCTGCTATGTACCGAACGCATGTTACAAGGATCGACACACTGCTTACAAGAATCAAAGCATGGGTTGCAAGGATCGACGCATGGGTTGCAAGGATCCACGCATGGGTTGCAAGGATCGATGAATGGGTTGCAAGGATTCTGTTCACAAGAACTGTAAGGTCTGCATGGAACGCATGGATCGTTATCGCATGGACTGCACGGCCCCGTGGCGTAGGGAATGCAAGGTTCAACTGAATCACAACGTTTGTAGCAAACACCTACAAAATTATCAGGTTTAATAATGATCTATGGATAATATGTTCCTAGGCGGAGATAACTATTTGGTCTACCTTTACCTGAAATACTTACTGGCTTTATAGCACACAGCAACATATGAAAAAATAACCCAAAAAAATCTAAGCAAAATCTACACTTAATCACAAAAGTTTAAGGATGAATTTACAATGGCAAAGTACCTCCACAATAAACAGGGGTAGACGCCACATTTCTCGTGCATCTAGGTTTGTGTACAACGATCATTTTCAAACTTGGAGCGTATCGGGCTTGAGTTCTGAAGTGAGAAAACTTGGTGAGTTCTTAAATTATCGCGACGAGGATAAAAAGGACTCAATAACTCTTGGGAGTTATTTGCGCCGATGAATCAATCAATCTGCCTAGGGATCTGCTTCTAGAATAACCAGAAGCTGCTAAATAGCTAAATACCAGTTTGGTACGGAGGGGTATACGGGGCACAGATGTAGAATAACGCTAGGTACTACTGCTAATGGAAAGTTCGCAGCGCCCGCATTTGCACTTATTGATAAAGTTGTGAGCTAAACAACCAGTTTCTTACTTTAAAATTATATTTCACGGGCTGTATATTTGTTAGCTCAAGTCCCTGGTCAGTCATTATTGTGGCACATCGACTTTTTGAAAGAGACTGTTCATTTACACAGGCTCACTAAAGTTTAACTAAATCTCGATGTGATAATTTATACAAGATGGTACTATGTTGAATGATGGTTTCCGATCGACTACGTTTCTCTCTCATGCCATTAGCAACAAGGTTGAAAAATTTCTTACCTCCTTTCACTGATAAACTTCAAGCAATTCTGCCTCTGACTGGTCTTCTCCACGAAGTCCGGCCGGTTCTGTTCCAGGTACTCCCTAACTGTGGCCAGCTCGACCTTCCTAGCGCACTCATCAGAGGTATCACACTCATCGGGACAACTTCGCGACCTGTTTTTACTACATCGGGGGCTCGATCGACCTGACACTGGCTCCCTACATGGACTTTTCTTCCCATCGCACTTACGCTTTGGGACCTTCACAATTATACTCTTTAAAGGACGTCCCTTTTTCTCGCACACCGTCTCCTCGCTTAGCATGCTTTCAGAAGTCTGTATTATCAGATTGTAGGCAATACACTTCTTTTGTAGCTTCTCGAAAGCTTTTGACCGTTTGCATTTGTGATTTCTACAAGCACAATGATGTACTTTCTTACATTTTTCACAGTTAACTGAAGTGCTACTAGAAACCTCGCATTTCCTACCCCTGCATTTGACCTTCTGGTGGTATTTCTCACATTCTTTCTTAATTTTGTTGAGTACTCTACAAGCGGCGGAATCAGAAGATGTAGTAGGCAAATCTGAGGAGCAGGGCAACTCAGACGATTCTGTAGTGACTTTAATAGCTTTGCACGACTCCTTGCACGAAAGTTGGACACTTTTATCGATAATTTTGTCTGAACAGCATTCGTCAGATGTCTTATTCCGTTTGACTGGGTTACTACTTGATTTGGTATCCGTACTAGAGCTAGACTTTTGTTCCGGATCGGTACTGTCTTCAGTATCAAGAAGGTAGTTTAAAACAGTAATTATTTCCGAAAAGCATTTATTCTTTTTAATCTTTACCATGTCTGTTTTGGAGTAGCGTCGAGTTATGTCTTTTATCAGATCTATTACCGGGCCCCTGCTTAAATTTGCTGGACAGCAGACCTTGTAACAGCATGTTTCTGATTGTAATGTTTTTTTTAGTTCATTGTCTGATAGTTTGGAAATAGGTTCTTGGTTAGTCTCTTTTGTTGGTATGTCAGTTTGGCAACCTATACATGAACCTTTATCGGTTTTGGTTTCCTCTGTCTCAACTCCAACATCAGTTACAGTTTTAGGTTTATCGGCTATCATTTTTGCATCTTCTTCACTAAAATCTTTTTGTAATCCTATATTTATTTTGGCAGTTTTATTGCTATCACTTTTGTTACTTTTTATACTACCTGTTTTTTGATCCCTGCATTCACATTGTTTTTCTAAAGTTTTTGTTGTTTTTTTGTAATCACTTTTGTTACTTTTTATGCTATGCGTTTTTTGATCCTTGCATTCACATTGTTTTTCTAAAGTATTTGATGTTTTATTGTAATCACTTTTGCTACTTTTTAGGCTATCCGTTTTTAGATCCTTGCATTCAGATTTTTTTTCAGAGTTATCGCTTGTTTTGACTTGCGCTGAATGATCAGAAATATAATTAGTCTGATTGTTATTAGTTTCAACATCTTTCGTCCTTATGGCATCAGTTTGAACGCAAGAACATATCAACAACTTGCCTGTATCAGTGTTTGTTCGTTTAAGGGATGGTTTTTCCTTTGTTGTATCAATTTTCGGGAACGTATTGCAATTAACACTACTATCAGTCAAATGTTTTTTTGACAAAGAAGAGTTTTTAGAAACTGTATGTTCTATCACGCAGATTTTGCTATGGTCAACGAAGAGGGTACCTGAGCATTGAGTAGATTTATTTTCTTCAACAGCCGACGTCGCTTCGTCAGCTACAGATATTTTCTCTGTGTTAACGAATTCGCTTGCTTGGTCGACTTTCTTATTATTTTCTGCTCCTTTCAAGTTTACTGTCAGAGTCATATTGGTGCCTTTAATGGGTATTGTGTAGTCTTTCCCGAAACCTGAGGATGATTCCTTAGAAGCCTCTTTTTCTTCTTCGTACCTTTGAGTTTTGTCTTTGTTTTTTCTATCACCAGATTGAGTGAGAATTTTTTCGCCCGTACTATTAGTACATACGTCGCTATACGATTTTCCCCCTTCAGAATCAGAACTATGAATGGAGACCCTTCTACGATTTTCCGAAATCAATTTTGCACAATCATTGTTAATTATGATATTGATATCAGATAGTGTAGGGTCCGAAATTTTGGGGTCAATACTTATTTCAGTTTGCAGGCATCTTGTAGCTTCACATACTGTGATACAGTTTTCGGTACTTTTTGGTTTCATAATACATTTGGTTGAAGTTCCACAGAGGTTTTTGGCTTCGGAACTGGAAGAACCGTAAGTGTTCCCACCTAAGCACATATTCACGACCATGTTGGTTTGGGACGATTTCGAATGCCTTCTTTTCGCATGTTTTGACGTGTCATCCGAACAGCTGCTTTCTGTTGCAGTCTGCATCTGACAAGGGGCTTGTATAAGCTCTATTTTATCGTCTGTGTTGCAAGTGCTTCCGCACTGTATACCTGTATTACCTAATCTAGCAGGATCTTCGAGTTGAACCCCTCGGTTGGTCAATTTACAGCATTTGTAGATCATGAAATTGTCACCTACGTCTGAGGAAGAGACTTGTTTCCCGTTACAAAGGCACACGTACTTAATTTCGCCCGTCTTTTTATCAGGGACAACGCGAGTGTTCCTAGGCGACAACGGTTTACATTTTTTACATTCACATTTCATAGCAGCACACTGCTGTGGTTTGGTTTGGCACGGCTTGTCTTTGCTTGCGCAGTCTTCGCACTGTTTTATACTCACCTGCACAGCACTGTCCACGCAATCCATCTTTGGACTTAAATAATGATGTGGACAGCAACAGTAGTGGCTTTTACTTGGTCCAGCCTCACCTGTCTCCCTTTCCGCCTGCATCTTTTTCTTTAAGTTTGGCCGTTTTTGGCATTCCGAATGACTCGAGGAAAGAGTGAACACGGAGTGGCTTCTTTGGTTTCTCATTGCATTGAATCTCTCGAAGTCAATATTGGAGGAGGAACCTCCTTCCAATTTGCTGGCGTCGCCAGATCCATCATCGTAGTTATTCCTGGTCAAGTCTTTCATTAGATCTTTAAGTCTATTGCTTATTTTGGCCTCCTGGCGTACTGGTACTTTGAATGGTGTTTCGGAGCTTACGAGTTTTTGTTTCAAGAACAATTCTTTGTCTTTCAAGTGTCTTTTATACGCCTCTTCGCGCCTGAGAGCTTCCAGATATTTTAGATACAGCTCTTCTGAAGATGTTTTGGGGAAGGCATTCTCTGAAGATGTCTTTCCTCTACTCGAGACATCGGAGTCTGTCATTGAAGCCAATGTCTTTATCAAATTACTATTTAGCTTCTCGCTACTAGCACTAAACAGATTGGGGGCACTTTGTGAAGTAGAAACGACCACATTAGGGTTGAACTTTTCATTTCTTAGAATAGATTTCTTTGGCTTTTTATCTGCGCTATCTCCCGTATTGTTAGCATCAGAAGTACTCGTTGTAGTGTTATTTTCTTTAGTACCTAACTTTTTACTGTCAAAAGTGAGTCCAGACAGAAACTCCGTCGTAGTTTCATCATCTTTATATTTTGAACTGATTAGTCTACGAACTATGTTTTTTATTAACTTTTTCTTTGTACTACCATCGTCATAACGTTTTTGTAGAGTAACTTTTAATAAGTCAACACATTTTTCTAAATCTTTGGT
Organism: Orthosia gothica; assembly: GCA_949775005.1. Lineage (NCBI taxonomy): Eukaryota > Metazoa > Arthropoda > Insecta > Lepidoptera > Noctuidae > Orthosia > Orthosia gothica. The sequence goes on along the minus strand of OX459059.1, from coordinate 12,184,377 downwards.
TAGTGAATGATTCGATCCTTTGCTTGAGTCTGTAGTGAGTGGTCCACTGGACTCTAAACTGGACTTATTGCCAGCAGTGCTGTTGTCAGGTCTAGGTTCATTATCTTTCATCTGGTTCTGGTGGTACATATGTCCAGGCATGTATTCAAAACTTTCCGCTGCCGACAGCTGCTCTCCACTCTTTTCTTGTGGAGTTATATCTTTATTTGCTTCAATCTGCTTTTTAGGTCTCAATTTTCGTCTGACATGCCTGGTTTTCCTTCTTCTTAATCTCTTGCGTAATGTGTTTAGACTGATCATGACCGGAATCTTCCGATTGTACGGATCAGCAGGCTTAGGTGCTTCTTCAGTACTATTTGATTTTTCTTTTGGTGATTTGTCTTTGATCAACGAAGTTTGTACCTCTTTATCCATTCCCAAGTAAGGACTCGTTTCTACTGATACTTTTTCAGGAGATATACTAATATCATTTTTAACATTATCAATAGTGACACCGCCATCTCTTTCAACATTAAATGAAATATGTTTAGTAAGATTAACATTGATAGACGGAGCCTGATTCGTGTCCGAAGTATGTGGTACATTTACTTCAACAAAATCAACATCTTTTTTGTAAATCTTTGTTGTTTTCTTTCCTAAACCTTTCCTTGATTTAGATTTGCTGTCATTTTCATCTAGAGGTGTGGAATGTGAGGTAGGGGCTCCGATATCCTGTTTTGTGTCATTATTTGAGTACTGTTGTTTTAACGCAAGTCTTTCTAAGGTACTAAGGCTGGATGCGGAGGTTTTCCTATCACTTTCGTTACCATAGCCTACGTCAGCGAGAGAGTCCCACTCTAGTTTACGTTGAGATGTGACACTACTGGTTGGAGAGAGTGGCTTATAAGTGGATAGGTCTAACAGTGGGTCTAATGCTGAAATGTCAAAATCATGGTGATAAATAGAATTAATTGCTATGATATTGTAATCCTTCAATATGGAAAAAGTGCTGCAAGGGAAGTTTATCACTCATCTTGTAGGCTAGTCTAGGAAAATATAAAAAAACAGACTTGGTTTAAAAAATAAGGGTCGAAATTATTGTTTTTTTAAGGCATTGCAAGGCATAGCTATACGGCATATTGGCGTGCATGAAGTGTGAAACAAACATTGTACTATTCATGTACTAACTTACATTTCTGTGAGTTGTTATCGTCAAAATTGATAGATTCATCGTCTGTGTGTCTCATTGATATGTCTGCAGGTACTTCCTCAGTGATGATGGGTGGAGATTCTGTCTGTGGAGAGTCCTTCTTGGTTTTTTGTTCTTCATCATCCTGGAATGGACAGAAATATAGATTGAAAAACCGGCCAAGTCGTGCCAGACTCGCGCACGAAGGGTTCTGTACTATTATTGCCAAAAAATATCAAGTTTCTTGTATGGGAGCCCCACTTAAATATTTATTTTATTCTGTTTTCAGTATTTGTTGTTATAGCGGCAACAGAAATACCTACATCATCTGTGAAAATTTCAATTGCCTAGCTATCACGGTTCATGAGATACAGCCTGGTGACAGACGGACAGACAGACGGATGGCGGAGTCTTAGTAATAGGGTCCCGTTTTTACCCTTTGGGTAAGGAACTCTAAAAATGGGTTAGTACTGTTGTTTCTAAAGGCCAAATACACACGTCAAGTGGCTAGGGAACAAGTAGGTACATTTATAACTATACAAAATTATCCAATTAATATTTAACAAATCTAGCCTTCCAGACTGGCCTCTTATTTTAAATGATAAATGATTTTATTTCTGTAAGTTGGTTTGTACAAACACTTTTACTTTTTTTTAGTTCCTATGTTTAAGTTAACAACTTATCTACCTATATATTTTGTAAAAATTAAGAAAAATTGCAACTTGCGTGGGTAATTAACCTAATGTTAATGTCGTCAATTAAATTGCAATAGAAGGCTCCATATTCGGCAGAGCTCTTCTTTGGAGCATATCCCTGGCGATTGAACAGGCCACAGCAGAACGTTGATGTGAGCATCGACAAGAGTGCGTGTTGGGATTCTAGTCTAGTCGAAACGAATCACCGAACTGGCGTCGAAAACGAATGTCCACGTCTGAAACAATCCTCTCGGCATAAATCGGAGCATTCAGGTTGCCCCTGATCCACATCAGATTGATTCTTCCACTGATCCAAATACCGGCCCAACCATTATTGTTCCCTCTCCATATGAATGAACTTCCTGACAAAATTTCAAAAATTCTTGACATCCAGTGGTCCTCCAAACTCTAGTACGTGTTGTATCTGGGCTTATACCGAAACAAGATTCAACGGAAAAGCAAACACAACGCCAGTCTTCTGCCTCCTGATTTCTGTGTTCATGGGTCCATTGTAAAAGGGCTCTATGATTGCAGGGTGCTTTAGGTGGAACTCTCAGCGGCCTTCGGGAATGCAGACCCATTTCATGTAAATGATTTTGGATGTCAAAGTCAATTTCAACTAGGCCAATAAGCGGCACTTTTGAATGTCAAACAATAAAAAAAGTAAAAAGAAAAGTAGCTTTTTATGGAGAAGAACACACAAGAAACTCAATAATAACTCGTTTTAAAAAAATAGGTGTTTTACAATCTTTACATAAGTACAAACATTACATTAATAAATTCTTAATTATTATGTAAAGACAATGAACCCAGAATACCACTACACACTATACTACGTACAGGTATAAAGTATTAAAAGCATTAACAGGTAAATTCATTAATTTGATAAATAGGAACATGGTTCTCACATACTTACAAATATTGCAAACATAGGTAAAATATCTAATTCAACAACAACGGAACAGTGTGTGAGTCAATTGCTAATAATAAAAAAAATACTATAACTGTGAATAGGAATATAAAATAGGCAGTCTGCGTGTGGTGATGCGAGATCGTCTTCCATGTCATTCGGTCACACTGCCTGTGATACAATTGCATGTCCAGAGGCGTCTTATGAGGCTTTAAGCAGTGCCAAGAGTAACGGCCACAGTACATTGCCCGGAACCAGATTGCAACATTCCAAAGGCATGAACTCATCACCTCTTCTTGTTTCAAATGTAATGGTGTCATTGCACCATATTCAAGCCCAAGTATTCTGCGGGACCAGACGGGATACCTCCTTATATAGTAAAAGACTGTAGTGCGGTGTTTGAAAGGCGCTTGCTGCACGTTTTTAATTTGTTTTTAAAGTTAGGTCAATATCCCAACCAATGGAAAATCACAAGAGTGATCCCAGTGCCAAAGGGAGGTACGGGAAATGACGTTAGTGGCTACCGACCGGTGGCGGTGCTGTCGGCGTTTGCAAAGGTGTTTGAGTCGGTGTTGCACAAGTGTATTTCAGATCAGGTTACTTCTCGACTGAACGACGCTCAACACGGTTTCCGGGCTGGTCGAGGTACGGGGAGTAACTTGTTGTCTTTCATGACATACCTGGCGCCTGTTGTTGACGCTGAGGGGCAGGTGGACGCCGCGTACTTCGACTTTCGGAAGGCGTTCGACACCGTCGACAACGATGTGCTATTGGCTAAGTTTGCGGCATTTGGTTTCACGCCGCACCTTCTTAAATTCTTCGCGAAATACCGATCGCCGGCAGTACCTACGTCGAATATGGTGGATGCATCTCCAAGCCATATTTCACGTTTTCGGGGGTGAGTCAGGGTAGCAATTTCAGTCCATTAGACTTCACTCTGATGGTCAATGATCTTCCGGAAGTCGTAAGGGAGGCGAGGTGTTTGCTATTCGCGGACGACCTCAAGTTGTTCCTGTCGGTAACAAATATTTCGGACTGTGAACGGCTTCAACAGGATATTGATAGGGTGGTGCAGTGGAGTGTAGATAATAAGTTAGCTTTTAACGTCTCCAAATGCGGTATAATGTCCTACACTCGCGCGCGTGAACCTCTGCTGTATCAGTATGAGATGGAAGCCGCGGTCATGTCACGTGTCACGCATGTGCGTGACCTGGGGGTGGAAATGGTTCCGGAATTAACGTATCGTGAGCACATCTTGGAAATGTGAGGCAAGTCCTTCCGAAAACTGGGATTTATACTAAGACAGGGCAAAGACTTACAGAATACGGCAGTGGTTAGAATTATGTACAATGCGCTGGTACGGAGCCGTCTTGAAACGAGTGCTATCGTTTGGAACCCCCATGAGGTTAAATCCAGTATCATGGTGGAAATAATCCAAAACAAATTCACTTGTTTTTTGTTTTTGAAGCTGTACGGTGTTTATCCCTTCTTCCCACTCATGTACCCTAGTCTCTTCGTAATAGGTATGGTAGGGTACAGCAGGCTGGCGGTGCGGAGGGACATCGCTCTGTGTAGCTTCGTGTTTCGGGTGCTGCGCGGCTGGCTTCACCACCCCGATCTGTTAGCGGAGCTGGGGCTGTGCGTGCCACCCGGCAGCGGGGGCACGCGTCGCCCCACGTCAACGCTACTGGAGCCATCCTCTAGGACTAATCTGAACAAGTTTCCCCCTTTGTCACGCTCCATAAGATTTTTAAATATTATTTAAAATGAATTAGATATATTTCACTGTAGCCTGATGAAGTTCACAGGAGTAGAATTGAATTGTATTGGAATTGTATTGAATTGTATTGAACTGTATTGAATTGTATTGAATTGCTTTGAATTGTATTGAATTGTATTGAATTGTTTGAATTGTTTGAATTATATTTGAATTGTATTTTAATTTTTTGTTTACTTGTATGTCAATTGGATTTTAATTGTATTTATTACTGTATGTTGATTGTATTTTAATTGATTTTTTAATTGTAATATTCGGTTGCATTTTTAATTGTATTTTAATGGTATTTTAAATTGTATTTCTGTTAGTCCTAATTTCATTGAGGTAGTAACATTGTATTGGCATAATAGCTGTAAAGGTGTTATTTACATAATTGCGAATAAATAAATAAATAAAATAAATATTGATGAAATTTAGATTTTTGCAGAGAATTTCTATTTTAATCAAAATTTTAAGAAAATTATTTAATAAAATAGTGAAATTCACTAAAAATAATAAATAACGATCCAAAAAAGTTAAAATAATAATCCTTAATTGCAGCAATACTCTATAACATACTTGATCCCCAGACACTTCTTGTGTGTAGTTGATACTTCTGGTAGATTTTAAATTACCAGGTGTTTTCTGAAACACATGGTCCATGTGTTATTAAATTAGGTAACACTTTCACTGAACTTTTATTATAATTAAGTTTGAATTAGGTACCATTACACTGGATAAAACAAAATAACCTAAGGTACATAACAGAAAATACTTTCAAGTTCATCTGCAACCTTGGTACAGCTTAAATTTACAGAACACATAGCAGAGAGCCGCTATCATTTCTTAATAATGTCTCTAAGTATGAACACTATTGTTGTTAATATCATAAGTATAATAAAAGCAAGATTACCTGAGAACTAGAAGGGTCAGGCAATGAACACATTATAGAGATTCGACAAACTTCGTGAGAAGAATCACTTTTCATGCCGCCAGAATCCGAAGAATCATTTTCACTCTTCATTTTACGCCAAAACAAGCCACTTGTGTCTTTAATATCACTCTGAGCTGTCGATAGTGAGAAGAATTGTTCTAAATCCCTCTTTCTACCAAACTTTTTGTAGTAATCGAGTATTGTGGCATTTACAGCGCCACGGGAATCAACATCGTCAGAGGTCCCCACAGCACTTGTTTTTTCAATTACATCACTTTCCATAATTCATTAAATCTACCGAATGAATTTCTACCAGTTGTTATAGTAAAATCATTACAATTTATTGTATTTACGTTGTGTAACGGCTCTGAATATACATTTTCAAATGTTTGACGTTTGTTTTCAAAAATAAAACAAAAGATGACAGCAGTTTTTATTGATATTATGCTTTGGAATCTAGGTTTTTAGGTTAAGTTCATGAACTTTACGCACTTTCATGAGTTGCGTTTTGATCGACAAATTAAACTTTCCCACGGCTACACTCTCGCCGTGGTCAAAGATTACTATTATATGCATAGACTAATATATAATAGATTGAGAATGAATTAATGAATTAAAGAAATTAAATTAAAATTAATTAAAGAAATGATTATATGGCCGTGGTGTATCCCAAAGGATTCATGCATCTTTTCAGGATGAGACCTTAAAATTTAAATAATTCAGTGATGGTGTAGTTTACTAGCAGTGAAACACTCAAACTTTAACGATTAAAAGTACAATAGTTTATATTGAGATAGTCCAGCCATTTTTATTTCGCCTATTGTTCGTATGTCTAGTTAAAAGTATGTTTTACGGTAACAACAAAGACACAAACGAAATAAAACGCGTTTATCACTTGATTCATTTGACCATTGCCAAGTTGACGTTGACAGTGACTTTGACACTTCTTGATAATTTTGTGATTTGTAAATTGTGAGTTTTTTTGGCGGGATTTTTTCGAGTGAAGTTCAGCGACTGTTAATATTATTTGCAAATTGATTCCTAGTGGATATTGTGATATAAAATTGGTGTAGTTTTGTGTCTCAACTGTCTACGCAACTGGACAATATGTGAAATCATTGACAGAAGCGATCTCAGGATAGTGGAGCGGAGAATTTTATTGTAGTATTGACTACCTCCGCAAAGCTTACTGGGAAGGCTGATTCGATACAATTTGCTGCTAAATACTCCAAAAACCATTAGAATCTGTTACACCCGTATTCTAATGCATACTAAAGAATGATAAAATTGCACTGAAGACGAGGCGGTATGGTCCAAGACCTTAGCCTGCCCGAAAGGGCGAACAAAAAGAAAAAAAAAAAAAAAAAAAAATGTAAATTGTGAGACGATACGGCAAAGGGGAGTTTCTTATTGATAATTTTCTCCTAATTCCTCATACAGCAAATATAAAACATCCAAAATGTCTAGACAGACTTCCAGACTCGATGCCAAGAAAGTTGTAAGTTGCCACATCAACAACAATGTGCTACGACAAAAATTTACGACGTTTTCACTGAATATCTTATTTTTTTTTTAGAATTCCGAGCTGCTTACCCTTACTTATGGGGCTCTGGTGTCCCAAATGTTGAAAGAGACTGAGAATCCAGAGGATGTGAACAAGCAGTTGGAGAGAATAGGCTACAACATGGGCGTAAGACTGATTGAAGACTTCTTGGCCAGGACTACGTCCACTCGGTGTCTGGAGATGAGGGAGACTGCTGACAAAATTCAGCAGGCTTTCAGGTTAGTACTTTCTTAAGGAATACACAATTCTAAAATCACAAAAATTTCTACTCCTTTATCATTAAACTAGCATCTGCCCGCGGCTTGGCCCGTGGAAAAAGTGTTTTATCATCCCAAGGGAATACAAACTATCCTATATCCTTCCCAGGGTCTCAAACTATCTCCATGACAATTTTCTTCTGAATTGGTTCAGTAGATCCAGAGATTACCCCCTACAACCTCACAAACTTTACCTCTTTTGAATATAACTAGCTTACCCCCGTGGCTTCGTTCCCGTCAATTGGCTACCTACATACCCTGCCTACCATACCTTACCCTACCTTACCAACCCTTACGTACCTTCCCAACCCTACCTAATCATATAGTACATAATTATTATGTATCATCAATAGTTTTCTCAGCGCATGCCAAAGAATGGATTTATATGCAACGTTTTGCTACTTTGGGTTAGATTATTGCAATTTTTATAAGGATCTCTAATATTTTTGAAAATAAATTGTAGCCTATGTCACTCAGGAATAATGTAGCTTTCTACTGGTGAAATAATTTTCAAAATCGGTTCAGTAGATCAAGAGAATACCCCTTACAACATCACAAACTCACAAACATTACCTAATTTCAATATTAGTATAGATAGATAAACAGTATTAATCTTCCAGTGTCTGCGATCAATCAATGTTTATTTTGTATCATTTTGCTTCTTAAGATATACCCTTTTTACTTTTATGTTAAACCAAAATTGCAACACAGGCATCTTTTTTTCAATATATTTTTTTTTTATTTTTTTTTGGGATTCCGTACCTCAAAAGGTAAAAAAGGAACCCTTATAAGATCACATTCGTGTCTGTCTGTCCGTGTGTCACCACCGATTTTCTCAGGAACGACATAGCAAGTTGAAACTGGACTGAGTGGAAATTGGACTGACATATCCAATCAAAAACTATTTGAATTTGCCATTCTACATATGTGTATGTGATTGAAAATAAAAAACAAATATGAAATATTCGGTTCAGCCAATGAGTTTAATAAATCAAACCTCATTCCAACAAGACTTAACAACCTACCCTGGAAGAGATTGCAGTATGTGATAAGGCTGCCCATTGTATGTTTTTAGTATTAAGTTTCTTTTTCTTGTTTATTATGGTGTACAATAAAGTGTATATAAATAAATAAAACCTATGAACTTTAACTGAAATAACAAAAGGGGCAATCAATATTTAATTTTCTGTATATACATACTCATTGAATCATAATTTGCCAAATAGGTAAGAGACTTACCCTCTTACTAATAAACGCGGAATAAAGTTATACCAGGTATAACTACGGTACACCCATACATTTTCATAGGTTTATACCTGGTATAACTTTATTCTGCGTTTATTTGTAAGAGGGTTAATGTTCATCCTCATGTCATAAATCCTTATTCTGCAACCTTCATAATCAATATGATAATGTTCTTATTGCTGGGACTCAGGCCTCCACTGATCCTCTCTATGAAGGAGAGTTTGCCATTACACCCCATCTGCAATAATGACAGATACAAAAAAAAAAGTATTCATTTAGAGAGAACAAAACAAGTTACATCAAAAAATCAAAAAACGCGACTGCTTCAAATCAAACGCGAACTAAAAAGTCGTAAACAAGGAAATAATCATGCTGTGCAGTCGGAGGATACATATTCGCGGGCTGGCTGACCAAAATCTGGTGTATCCTCCGCCTGCACACCATGATTATTTCCTTGTTTACGACTTTTTAGTTCGCTTTTGAAGCAGTCGGATTTTTTGACTAACTTTTTAATTAAGTGTTTACAATTAGGTACTTTTAAACATACAAGTGTCATATATTTTTAAATCACCTCTTAAAACGCTTTATTTTGATACCCCACACGATTGGATAGGAAGAAAAAAAAATTTGGGCCCCCACAATATGGCGCCTAAAATCCGCCATTTATCTATTTTCCAATTTTAATGTAGCCAGTGACACCCGCAGGGTTAAGACATACACAGATATATTAGAATCATCAAAATCCGCTAACGCGTTTGGTCTCTAGAACGCCACATAGGAACAAACATACATACATACATAGACTGATAAACACATTACCCTCCTTCGGCAGTCGGGTAAAAAGTCTTCTTATCAAATATGTAAATCAAGCTTATTCAAAGGACATTAGTCAAAAATCACCAAATAAAAAATATATATTCCAGACTATACCTCAATATGCAGCCCACAGTGACCAGTTGGAGCAGTGCCGGTGACGAGTTCTCCCTGGTGTGGGACCAGTGCGCCCTTAGTGAGTGGGTGGAGATGCCCAACAATGGGCTCAAGTACTGTGCCCTCATACCTGGGGCCATCCGGGGCGCTCTACAGATGGTTCAGCTTGAAGTGCAATGCTGGTTTGTGCAGGTAATAATTTTTTTTATGAGGACTTGGCTGTCCATATCATCCTCCAATGCGAAGCTGTGGTGCCTTTTTTTCTTGGGTGGGCAATCATCCAATGACTTCTGCCACTCTGGGTGAAGCGAGAGGGTACCCACCCCAGTTCCTTTAGTTGCTTGTGCCAGGGCCGTGGTAATTCTCTTTCAAATTTATCCTGGACCCAGACAGGCAACGGCCCTAGTGGACTCAGTTTCTGCTGACACCTCCTTTAGGCGCGCGTGGAACATTACGCGCCGTCGACTCGGCTTGCGACTCCTGACGCCCAGGGCGTCTCCTGCGTCACGCGTTCCGCCTTCCCTTTTGCAAGCATTACTGCCGATTACCTCCACGATGTCAGCCAAGGCTTGAATTCACAATGGACCGAATGACTCTATGATATGAGAACTGGTTAGTCTCTAACTGTCTAGACCAGATTATATCTCATTTTGTCTCTGAATGAACCTGTAAGTTTCCTTCTTCTAAGTTCTTATTAATTATTTTGTCATAATAAATACTCAAAAATCTCTTTGACTTCTAAACACTCCATTGCAATAATGTTCATTTAAATCTTTAATTGAACGCCGTCTAGCAAATAATAGAAGAACCAATGCCCAACAATGTCATGTAACTAAAGCCCATTTTAGTACCGCTTAAAAAACATAGATGGCGTTGTAATTAAATGTACAAAATTGTGTTTTGTTTACTAGTAAATGGTTTAGTACAGTCGCGAAAATACAGATGGCACTATTATAAAGTATCTATCTATGTGTTACTCCATAACCTAAGCCTTGTAAAAGAAATGTTTTCCTAATATATATATTTTTTCAATTTTAGGACCAATTAAAAGGCGACGCAGTAACCGAACTGAGAGTAAAATATATCAAGAGATTAGAAGATGCAGTGCCCGCCGGCGAAGACTAGTCGTATTCTGCTGTTAAATGTTCCAAGATATCCCATAAATATAATAGAAAAGACAAATACTTCATTTGGAAGGCTAGAAAAGCGTACAGCTAACCAGCCTGATTCTTACACCCTGTTTTGGGTACTAAAATGCATGTTGCGTCAATATTAAACTCATGTCAAGTGGTTTGATTTTCTTTGTAATTCAATCAGAAAACCACAGTAGTCATGCGTTTAACAATTTGTTAGCAAATTTTCCAGAAATTAGGTGCCCTTTTAAGGCCCAGCTCCTATACTCAAACGCTATCATTTGAGCGATGTTAAAAATCAAGATGTGCGTCGATTTTTAATAAAATTCTAATCGGTGTTTTAGGCTATCTATGTTAAGTCACCCGCAGTGCGACGCGGCTATATAGCAACGTTGCGACAATCCTTTTTAGGGTTCCGTACCCAAAGTGTAAAAACGGGACTACTACTACTACTCCGCGGTCCGTCTGTCACAAGGCTGTATCTAATAAACCGTGATAGCTAGGTTGTTAAATTTTCACAGATGATGTATTTCTGTTGCCGCTATAACAACAAATACTAAAAGGAGAATAAAACAAATATTTAAGAGGGGCTCCCATACAACAAAAGAAAAAGAATAATATAGGATAGGGTATATCTTTGCATTAGTATTTTTTATGTTATAGTTGTTTAGGGGTAGTTGCATATAAGGGGTCAAATTAATCTATTTAGGGAAACTTCTAAGGCAACAGCAACAAACAAAGATATCGGTACCTGGCTAAATTAATTTGATCCTTCAGTTATTTTATTGCATTTCAATGTAATAAGTATCACAGTAAAAATATACAAACAGTATGGAAACTACCTACAAACGCTCCAAACGGCACACTCACACAAACGTACGCACCGACGAGACCGCTCGGGCACTTTCGAGGTAATGTCAGTACTGAGTGCCGCGTCGCGACGAGTTGTCACGTATGTTTGTGTTTTGAGCGTGCCGTTTCGAGCGTTTGTAGGTAGTTTCCATACTGTTTGTATATTTTTACTGTGTAAGTATTCTAATAGCGACAATATTCTAAGCGTGTTATTATTTAATTGTGTTTTCGTATAAAACCTTTGATTGATATGTCATCAATTGGCGTAAAAAGCTGAAATAAATTAATGTTCTCTATATTTGGATCTTTGATTTTATAATTAACGTGCTTCCTATTTGCGTAACAAGCTTCCGATCATATTTGAGAGCAATTCCTAATTCTATTCTTTTGGGACTGAGTCTACCCCCATTTGATTCCCTACACGTGGTCCCCGGGTGGTGCCAATCTGGTGACACTAACTGGTGGTAGGTTTCGGCCGAGGGCTTGTGACCACCCACCGGGCAAAGACGTACCGCCAAGCGGCCTAGCCGTGTTCCGGTACGATGCTCGGTGTAGTCAAGCAAAGGGGTCCATATTGGCTCACCTAAAGTTCTTTACCCGAAATTGTTCTTCCTAACGATTTGTAATCCGAATGATCACTCTTCCTAAAAATTTTCATCCTAAAGTTTTCATTCATACTATTTGTAGTGCTACCGGCGATGTTCATAACACTCGTGTTTCCGAAAGTTGTATTTAATAATATCATTAATGTAAATATATTTAAACTCCTACTGTTTTTTATCATAACGCTTTTATCCCTAAACATAATTACCATAATATTTTCACTCATACTCAGAAAGAAACATTTACCAAGTGTAATAAAAAATATATTTGGGTAGAAGATGATATTCATAGTTTTAATTTGAGGGATGATTATTATTTGGGGCATGCTTTACATAACGTACTGAGTTGTGTCTATTGTTAAGTTCATGTCGGTGTATTATCATTACGTGCATGTTTGTGTTAATGCTTGATTAATATAGAGAAAAAATATTTAAAATCATTTAAAATCAGTCGCGGAGGATTAAAATTAGACGTACATGGATTTACATATGAAAAAAACCGAATAACAGTGGATAAACAATATTGGGCGTGTGAATTAAGAAGCAACAAAAAGTATAAGTGTAAGGTTAAAATTTCGATTATATGCCACGGATAGGGTAGAGGGGGCATGGGGGGAGGTTTGGCTACCCCTCAGTACCACACCTACCACTCGGAGCCCTATAGTTATGGAGATATCCATGGTTAAAGTTTTCAGGTTAGAATAAAAAATTCCATAAATTTCCATCGATTTAAGGGGCGCGAAAGGGGGAAAGGGAAAGGAGGGTAGAGGCGCTACCTCACTGTACCATCCCAACCCCATGGAACCCCATGGTTATGGAAGATTTAAGCAACTAAGTCGACGGAGCCCCGCTGCGCGGCGCTCCTATTTCTGTCTGCAGGGTCTATAGTAACCTAACATGAAGGAGATGACGGGAGCTGCGTTCGCTCGCATTGCTCGCTCACTTCAGCTTCCGTCATCTCCTTCGAACCTAACCTATCCGTGTCGGGGTGCCCTAAGTTCCCGAGCTCGCTTCGCTCGCTCTTGGACTTTTCTCATTTTTTTACCTCACGAAAAACATACAAAAAAACATAACATTGCCGAGTCTTGAAAATTTTTATAAAGCTTTCTATTTATGAGTCCTACCTACAAAAATAAAATGAACTTCCAAATCAACGGCAAATATGATAGAATTAAATATATATTTAATTTTAAAGCAAAATACAGCAATAAAAGTGATTATTTGAAAGCTATAGCTGCTAATATTAAACTAATTTAATTGAAATGTGTATATGAAAACATGTATTTATTTGACTACTTGTACCATGGTACCTGTTATTCTTATATGTTATACATGTTATGTGAAAATAAAGTTACGCAAAATTAATGTATATAATACATATTATTATGAATAAAAAGAAATCCAAACAAAAAGATATGACTTTGAATAATAGTGTAAAAGATAGTTATGTTGAGAAAATATAGGAAAACAAATAAAAGTATAATAAATGTTTATTGCTACTGACAGTATGAAGTTGAATGCTTCTGAATTATGAACATTAGAGACAGAGTAGTTAGGAATTGTGATTGTTAGGATAAAAAATGTTAGGAAGAACATTTTCGGATTTCCAATTATCGGAGTTGAAAATTTAGGTGAACTTTGGCGCACCCCAAGCAAAGAAGTTGGGTCGAGACAGCTGTTCCACTGCAGGCAGATCAGCCTGACGAGCACTGGTATGGATGTGTCGGGAGACTGGTCGCGAACATTTTTAACCTCGACACTTAAAGCATTTAAAGGTTAAATGCTCTAAGCCCCGACAGAATAAAAATAAGTTCAAAAACTAAAACCCAACTACTGAAAAATCACGCTCTAAAAAGTATGAAAAAAGAAAATATTCTCAACTCAAATTGTTATGTATAAAATAATCCGTAGACTAGAGGATGACCGTTGTCTACCGTAACAAAACAATACCTACATTCTGCAAAGTGGCATAAGACCACGGTAAACCTAGAAACAAATCGGACGCGGCTGACGGACGCGACTTACAGCCGCGGCTGATATGTGTGCACAGTCGTATGGGAGGCGGCTGCCAGATCTCTATCAGACGTCCGAACGCCCAAGGTCACGTCCGATAGTTTGCACAGTGTAATGTACATTCAGTAACTAGATACTCTATAAGTCGCGTCCGTAAGCCGCGTCCGATAATTTGTTTCCAGCTTTATCCTCTACGGAATCGTTTGTAGTTAAATAACAATTTGAGATGAGAATGTTTGCTTGTTAATGCATATGTTACAAGAGTGGACTTTGCGACGCCGTAGTCGGATAAAAAAATAGTTATCATGACTTTGACGGGATATGTCTGGCAAACGGTCCGCTTGACAAAAATATGGTGTACAAATCCATAATTTATTTAATTTTAAAATCCATGTTCAATGATACCACACATGATGGGGCGGCGTGAATTTCTGTTTTGTGCTTGACTTCGTGCCCCCTAGAGAGAGCCATATTCAATTTAAGGCGGTACCCCGAGCAAAACGCCGCGCAAGCCGTTTTCGTGCTGTTTTTAGGAACTATCTACTCGTTATTCAAAAAGAAATATCAATGAATAAAAATACATTAAATTTCTACATAATATTGATTCTAAAATGGTAGATTTAGTTTTTTTTTAAATGTTGTATATTTTTCACTAACCTTTAAAAAAAACACAAAAATGAGAAATAATGATTGATAGCATGCATCTCCTCGTATAGTGTTCATTAATTATTTTTTGTTTTAACACTAATGGATAGACAATTTAATAACGAACATTTTGGTAGTATTTTTTTTTTCAAAAGACCAAAATTTTTTTTTTTTTTTTTTGGAATTGGATTTTATAGATTTTATTCTAAAATCTGGGCGTATTCACTACTGTAATTCATGCGCCACCAGTGCCGCTAGTCCAATAGGAATGCTCATATCGCATGCCGATTTTTTGGTCAGGGTAAATGTGACGTCACATAGCCTATAACCAGCGGATAAACAAGAAGCTTCCAACGACACCTTATTTGATAAGTAGTTTAGAAGTTATGAGGGAACAGATGAACATACATACACACATACCGGTCAAAAACATAACCCACCTTTTTGCTTCTTCATAGTCTTGAAAGAGGGGTGTTATAATTTTGACGTGTGTTGCTGTGTGTCTGTCTGTGACATCATATCTCCTAAACGGATGAACCGATTTTGATTTAGTTTGTTTTGACTTTATCGAGAGTGTTCTTCGATATGTTTGATGAAAATCGGTTCAGCCGTTCAAAAGTTATTTGCGTTTTATTGTTTAAATAATTTATCTAGTACCTGGTGTCTACTACTAGATAAATTATGTAGTATGCAATCAAAATATGTCGGGGTTTTTTTAATTTGAAAGTTTACTTATTGCTTAGAGAGGTTTTTGTGTTCGTTTCATTTCGTAAATGCAGCCGTATTGCGTAAGTTAATACGGCAACCTTAGAGCATTTAACCTATGGAGACGGCAAGCCGCGAATCACCGAACAATTTTTTCTGCCACTTTCTGCGGGAGGCGAGGAAAACACATACAGCACACTACAAAAAAATGACAATCACTCACAGATACATGCATCTTATTGCTACAAACGCATACGAAAAAATAATAACCACACAATCAAAAAACACACACACATTGAAAAATTTGTGTGTATCTACGCAATAATCCTATGACAACAGATACAAAGTGCTAGTGATGTGATACAAAGAATGACTGGAAATTCATTTTAATGCATGAATGAATGAGCAAAATGTTAATTCGTTTTATTTTTGTTATACTAAATAATAATAAACTTAAGTAATTAATTTCACAAATAAAAAAAATACGCAATATGATTTGTGCTCTGCTAAACTACGTAGGTAGGGTAGGTAGGTAAGAAAGGTAGGAGAATTTAAGATACACTAAAAAAAGAACGATTGAATTTATTTTTAGTCAATAATATCAACCGGATAGACTTCTATTTGACAATTTTTTATGCAACACTTTAACACGTCAGTTTATCGTTTGTTTTGATCTATTTGAGTACGGTGTTTCCTAGCTAAGCTAGTTTGATATCTTATATAGGAAAACATACGTGTATGGTTTCATAGCCATAATCTAGTTCATATACATGTCTCAATGATCACGCCTAGAGGCAATCACTGATTTTTAAAATGTACCAGTTTATTATATACATGTCGAACACATTTCTGTGGATCAACTTTTTTGGTTAAAAAGGATAAACGAACATTTGAGTATTTTTAACATTCGTAATTGTATATGGCTTCGAATTGATGTGCAGTGGGGTTGTCATTGTAACTAACATGGCTGCGATAGTCTTCTCTCGATAGAGGTATCAAACAAAAATCTAAATCGCTTCATCTGTTTAGGAGCTATGATGCCACAGACAGACACTCAGATACACAGCAATTCACGTCAAATTGATAACACCCCTCTTTTTCCGTCGGGGATTAAAAAATGATTGAAAACTCACTAACGAAACGAACAAACTTACTTTTTATTAGCCTAAAACTTGAAAAGAAAAGAATTTAAATCTATTCTCATATACATTTATAAATGATATATTTTTTTAGTTCAACCTGACTTGTCAAGAAACAAACACAAACAAAATTTGATACTGAACATACTGATTCAAAAAAATCATTTAATTTATCAATCATTCATTCACGTTGTCCCAGCACTATGCACATCGCTACCCTGTCAGCCCCTGTACTGCGTTTGTGCTACCAACGTACCACTGAATTTTTCTATCGTAAAGGCATTATCCATTATTTCGACATTGTTCTTAAATAAAACTATGTTAATGTATAATTTATACTTATATGTGGTAGGAAACACCATGGCTTCGCAAATTGAAAGTGGCAGCTCGCTTTTTGCAAGAGGAAACCGCACAATTAACCATTTTTTCGGAGAACTTACTTGCGACACAATACGATACACAATGGCGACGGTCGGCGAATGAACTAGTTTTATATAACGCGTATGGTCATATGGCCAAACGACTTTGGCAGAGGGGTACGCTCAGCTATGCCATCTCCATAGGTTAAATGCTCTAAGACGGCAACGCAAAGAGTTTCGACCACACAGACGGAAATCTACATCGCGTCATTCATCTCGCATGTGAATGGTCGATTGGATAGCGTTCAAAGTCCTTGCGTTGTCGTATTCACTTACGCAATACGGCTGCACAGGTGTCTCACTAGGTTCTAGATGCTAAGCAAACGTCCAATCAGTGCGTTTTGCCATCTAAGACGAGATAGTGCCATTTGTTTATTAATTTGATTGTATACCGACTATTTTGTATTTGACTATGATGATTTTATTAATTGTATTTGACTGATTTAATGATTTGATTTTATTTTGATTTTTTTTTACTATTTTACATAATTTATTTTATTATTTCTGTATGATATTTCATAATTACAATTTGACTTTTTTGATTTTTATTAATAATATTTTAAAATGTAATTGACTGTTTTCAATTTATTTTAATGTATAATTGAGTGATTTTTTTTTATTTTGTCATTTTTTAACCGTTTAACTTATTTTATTAATTGTATAATTATGTGTTTGTTTAATTTTTGCATGCCAAATTTTGGGCAGAATGTATGGCTCAACTAGGCTTTTCTAACAACCCAACTACTTATTTTGTATACCTACATTCCAGCAAATAAATAATTTGATTTGATTTGAGACTTCAATGAGACAATCCTACAGACTCATTAAAGATTTTAATTCACAGACAATCAATGTTTAACTCAAATGAAACAAAACTAAATATAGCAATAGCACAATACAAGTCCTAGGGAGTTGAAGTGGGATAGTACGTTTCTGTTTGTTTTTACATGCCGAGTGACAATTGAGAGACTGCTCTCGAACTCGAACGAATACACTGTATATCCGATTGGATGTCTGTTACACCGAACGACGGGGTTCCTATTCCTCATCTCGTTTAGCCGAGGCCTGAATTTCTACATATTTTATAGAAAGTTAATAGTTAGTTTTAAGTATGTAGTAGTTTGTTCGGTTGTTTAACTATTATGATTGTAACTGGTAATTTCTGAAAGTAAGTAGGTTTATCGCTTTATCCCCTTGAGCGCTAATTAGGAGACACCATAGGAATACAATTGCTTTAATTAGGTACCATAATTATGGCCCTTTTAATACCTACACAATCAATGACAATGCTTTTCATTTAGAAAGAAAATTTGGTTCAAATAAATCTCACTAGATGACGCGACATGTACACTCAATTCAGTAAATTGTGTGTAAAATTAACATTTTCTGGAATTGAACATAAAAATTGTATGTTCGTGTTTAATCAACTCTCCCAAGTACATGGGCTCTTAATTTCTTGGGTCTTTGAAATGTTTAATAAAATAATGTTTAAAATTGATGCCAATAGATGGCGCATTTTTAAATTTCTGAGGCATTCCACTCGATTGTTAAAATTTGCATTGTATCACATTTTAGTGCAGAAAAACTGTAAATACATGCAAAAAAATACTATAAAACGAACCTTCACTGTATTTAAAGAAAAAAAAAATCACGAACCTAGTAAACCCTTTTACTTGCAATTCGCTTCTAACACCATCTATTGTCGTGAAACGGGATCGAAGGCGCTTGAGGTACTTACAAAAATAACAAGATTAATCAGATGAAAAACGCTAGTTACTTGTATGCTACTAGTTAATTGCATGAACTGATTCCTCCTAGCCCGTTCCATCATCGGACTACAAGACGTACGGCGATGCGTCATCGATACATGGTGGACATCCCACCCATACGCACCAAACGTTTTGGGAACACTTTTATTATACGAACAGCAAAAGAGTGGAATTCCCTGCCTGAGTCTGTGTTTCCCGATAGCTACAACCTGGGAGTCTTTAAGTCAAGAGTGAATAGGTTACTTCTAGGCAAGCGTGCTCCATCGTCGACCACATCATCGCTTACCATCAGGTGAGATAGTGGTCAAACGCAAGCCTATTACATATAAAAAAAAAAAAAAAAAAAAAAAAAGTTACGTCGGCTCGGTTTCTTTGTATGGGATGAGGCATCTGTATACTAGTATTATATTATCTGTGCCCAGACGGGCAAAAAGGGGTGTTATAAGTTTGACGTGTACAATCTGTCTGTGACATCATAGTTCTTAAACGGATGAAACGGGTTTGATTTATTTTTCTTTGATTGGTGACTTTATCGAGAGTGTTCTGTTGTGTTGATGTTCTATAACTATGTTTGATGAAAATCGGTTCAACCGTTCAAAAGTTATGGGCGTTTTACTGTTTGAATGGGGATGTTTTCGCTTGTAGATTAATTGGATATAATTATGTAGCATAAAATAAAAATGGGTCGGGCGTTTCTTAAATTTTACTTGTTTGATAGCTTAGAATAATAACGTTTGATAGTCACGCATTTGAGGAGCTCGTGGCTAAATAATAACAGCCGCACGGGTCGATCTTCAAGGTTAAGAAACGCTTGCCGAGGTTGGTCCGTGGATGGGTGACCATTTCAACATACCGAGTTTCCTCCGTGCCTCGGAAAGCACGTTAAGCCGTTGGTCCCGATTGTCATTTGAAGATCTTTGACAGTCGTTACGGGTAGTCAGAAGCTTAAGATCTGACAACAGTCTTGCCAAGGAGAATAGTGTTACCCAGTTACTGGGTTGTGAAGGTCAGATAGGCAGTCACTCCATGTAAAACACTGGTACCCAGCTGAATCTGGTAAGACTGGAAGCCAACCCCAACAATAATTGGGAAAACGCTAGGCAGATGATGAGATGATAGTCACGCATTTACCCAGTATCTCACTCAACAAATTTTAGTTTGTAAACGATAATGTGTTCGACAATGCTTAGAAGTAACCTCTTTTAAATGCTCTGTGGTACAAAACGGTGTGACAGACATCCAGATTAGTCCCAGCGTGTCTTGTATTGTTAAATACGATTGTGGATAGGAAACAATGGCCAAGTGCAATCGCTATGAACAAGGATCGAGAGCAGTTGGATGAGAATATTGGATGATGGCATCGGTACCAAGATTTCATAGTCAGGGCAAATAATACTATCTACTTATGACAAAACACCCCTGTTTCGAGAAACCTTTGTCTAGCAATTCTCCAATCTTGTAGATATTTTTGTTTATCCTTGTTAGGCTCGCGCTTGACCACTATCTCACCTGATGGTAAGCGATGATGTGGTCGACGATGTAGCACGCTTGCCTCAAATAAACCTTTTAACTCTTGACTTAAAGACTCCCAGCCTCCCAGGTTGTAGCTATCAGGAAATACAGACTCCGGCAGGGAATACCACTCCTTAGCTGTACGCATAATAAAAGTATTACCAAAACGTTTGGAGCGTAAGGTTGGGATGTCCACCATGTACCGATGGCGCATCGCCGTACGTCTTGTAGTCCGATGATGGAACGGGCTAGGAGGAATTAGTTCATGCAATTCCATCGCATACTTCCCGAAATCGATAAAAAACCGACAGACTGGCAACTTGGCGTCGGTGTTCAAGGTTCTGGAGCCTAGACTCGACCAGTATCTCATTGCCGATGGGCCTCTTAGCCCGTTTTTCGATCGACCCTAGTGCATCCAATCTACTTGGCAGATCCGTCCCAGAGATGAAACCAGTACCTACTCCATGCATGACCGAACTTGCGCTCGGTACAAGTTGTAGCAAGATTGGAGAATTGCAAATTTTCGCACCATGACTCAACCGAACAATTTTGTTTTATTCCTGCTTAGTGTTTTATGTTATAGAAGTATGGAATAAGAAGACACGTCCCAAGCAGCACGACAGGCTGTATAGAAGCTGTATTTTAGTTTATTTGTATACCACAGGCTGTATAGTGAGGCTGTACAAAGGCTGTATAAGTGCTTATGCAACCTCAATAAGTAAAAAATGGGCCCATTGTTATACAGCCTAATGCGTTATTATAGCTGTATAGTAGCTGTATAGCTAAAGAATAGGCTGTACTACAGCTGTAGAAGAGCTGTAGTATGGTGTTGAAGAAAACCATAGGCGTATAGTTATTCTCTTAAGTTTCTTAAAAAGATAATAGTTCTTCATTGGTTTTTTATGAGAATTACAATGCCGCTTATTCTTTTTAGTTATGATAATGGTGGGCCGCCAATTTACTGTGAAGTTAAGTCAAGAATAAATGTTGGACTTTAGGTAGTGATAATTGTAGATTCAACGTGCCGATTCATTTTTACTGTGAAATAGTGCATAGTTTTGTGGAAAATATTCACGCGCCCGCGAAATACTGAAGAATTCACCAGGAATATTACCAAACAAGTAAGTTTGTGGTTTTGAGGTTAGAATCATAAGATTGTTAAATAATACTATAGAACAGCTACCACTTATGATTTATTTATCTGAAAATCATAACTTTAACTTCAGCAATACTCAAAATAATGTAAGAAGTCATATTTTCTTTTGTTGTTAATTGTTCGAAAATGGCGACTGATTTTTTATAGCGTAAAAGATATCTGGAGAGTATTATAGATTCCGTGGTTTTACTACACACTTTCTGGATTCCATTACACAGCTTTTACCCGTTAATAGCCGTTATAATAGAATATTTTTATTATATAGGCTGTACATCAGTTTTCAGCAAATAAATTATACAGCTCTTTAGGGTTATGTGTTAAAAATGAAAAACCCTTTAGCATATTTCATATCAATAAGTTTTGCAAACAAGTGACGCTTATTTGAACTATTCTCAACTTAACTACGGTCCTGTGATCTTAATGTAGGCCCGTGATCAAGTTTTGTACATAACCATTGACAAATATCTCATTAATTAATTTTATATGTGATTGCAGGCATTCAGTCAACCAGAAAAGCCGTCAATTTCATCTACAGCAACGTCAGCAACAACATCCACACCAGTAGTTCCAACATCTGCAGCACAATACGTCATTCAATATGTGGATGAATCTGATGTGGCAGCAACGGTTCCACAGCAAAACACTGATGTAAATCAGATTGAAAATTATCTAAAATTGATTTTGGACAATCAAATTAATATGGCACAAACAATAAATGTTCTAATGGACAACCAGACAAAAATGTTACATAAACTTGCAAGTCTATCTGTGCAGATAGAATACGAATTTTCCAAGTGTGACAATACCAAAAATACAGATGTGGTTGCACAGGGTAAATCCAGCAATCCAATCAAAAATGAAGCTTTTGTCATAAAACCAATTGATTCAGTTAAAGAGCTTGAGGAACTGGAATCACGTTTAAGTGACAAGCAGCAAAAAAAAATCAACTGCTGAAGCAATATTCTTTTCTATGTTAACAATCAGATGGAAAAATGCAACATGTGCATACAAAATATTAGACATGTTTTTTACTCGTGATTTTTTATGCAAGTGTTCCTGGACAGGAGGCAGTAGAAAGAGTGAGGACATAAAAGTCCTTCTAAAGGCTTTTAAAAATGTCCTCAATTTCTTCCACCAACTAATACGTATCTGGGACCAAACTTATACCGCTGAAAGCAATGAAAACTTTTTCAAAACTGTGCTTAAAAATTCAGTAAAGAGAAAACACAGCAAGAATGAACGAGCATCAACAAAACGTAGGAGAACAAAAAAAGTTAAACTTATTAATCAAAATGAATCTGACACCACTCAAATTGGTAATGTGGTGGACATAATAAACGACGCTGCAAATGAAACAGTAAACACCAACGAAGATGCTACGAATGAAAGAAAAGAACAAGAGGAAGAGGAGGAGGAGGAATAGAGTATGTTAAAGTAGGAATCTCTCTTCAGAAAAATGAGAACTACACATGGTATAATGGAAATTGCGGATAAATCAATAAGTACTTATAAGGAGTAATTCTACTAGTTATACTGAACGACTTTCCCACGAAGAAAGCGGAAGTTGTTTAACATAATCAGTAGGATTACTTACCCCTGTTGATACGTATTAGCCGCGATTTCCGTTACGCCATGTTTAGTTCTTTTTTCCTGATGAGTGATGTCGTTATATAATACAGGGTGTAACGGAAAGGGTGTATCAAGCCGAATAGACACGAATCTACCCATGTTACTCGTATCGAACAATTTTCCCCATGGAACATGGCTCGAAATATGAAAAGAATATTTTGTCATTCCATGCAAATTGGGCGCTCAGCTAATCGATTTAGTATGGGGAGCCTAATTTTTTTTTATATTTCGACCCATGTTCCCTGGGGAATAGATTCGTGTCCTTTCGGCTTGACAAACCCTTTCCGTTACAACCTGTATATTAAGTGACATAATTGTCCTATTTTAGTTACCTAGCTTAGTCAGAATTTATAAAAACACGTAATCTCGTGACTGCGATTCTCCTTAAGAAAACACGATCTCGTGACTGTGATTCTCCTTAAGAAAACACGTAATCTCGTGACTGTGATTGTAGTTTAAGACACAAAATTATGTAACTGTTTTTCTTGTGTATCTAGTAAATAAGTAACTCTTTAATTATTTTTAATTACTTAAGATATCCACTGATGGATATTTCTATTATGTTTGAAGTGCCTATACGGGTTTTTCAATAAATAAAAATACATTTTCTCAATGACAAGGTTTTTTATTTCTCTTTTAAACTGTATGTAAAAGGGGTACGAAGTATAAGTATTTTTTGTGATCAGTACATACTAGTTTTGTTTTTATATCTTTGGAACTAACTATGGTCTCTGTCCGCCTGGTAGTAGGTAATTTGGCTTTGAATATGTTCAAATACGATGATTTAATCGGTAGTTCAAAAACATCGGATATGTCAGTAATTTTATAACATGTAATCTTTATTTCACTGTTAACAGCGGTTTCTATTTTTTTCACTTCCAAAATGTCATTATTGTTGCATAATACATATTTATCTTGAGGCTTTACAGAAATTTTAAAATCTCTAAAATTTAGTGCATTTATTTTTCTGCTATTGGTCGTAACAAAGGGTTCCACATATGCCATTTGTCGACTTTCTCTGCCCTTACTCATTTCTGATGCTGAATCTTCACTAAATCTCTTTGCCACTTGAGCAAGAGGTTTGTTGCCATGTCTTAGCATTCTTTTTATTAAATACAATTTATTCTCAAAAGGATAAGCGCTAAATGTATGTAGTGGGCCAAATTGTTGCACTTCGTCTGTGAGATGCACTACATTATGGACATTGCTAGTAATATAATCTGGCCCATACAAGTCTTTATAATGCTCAACAAAATATTGTAGGAGCTCTTTTGCCAAAGGAAGAAAATTACTATAGTTTTACAAGAGCATATTGTTATACCACAAAAAAATGCCAGAAAATGTGAAAATGCGTCATGTTGTAATACTTCTGGAAGTATGACAATGCTCAAATATAGTAAAAATTATCGATATTCGGAAATTTTCCAGTGAGAAAGACAGTCTAGTCCTCTCACTGATCTGTGAATTTCAGATGGCAATTTTCGTTTTACAAGGAAATTCGAAAACGTTTCAGAATTTCTGGCACTCCATTTAGTAATATATTTTCCGAAATTACCGTTGCGCCAACCAACTAAGAGCCGCTTCATGATTTCTAAATCAACAAGGTGTAGAGAATCTGCTATCGGAAAGTCTTGTATCATGTCAATAGGCAACTTCAGTATAGGAGAATCTTTTTTATGGTGAGGCCCATATTTTTTATCACGAAATTCTTTATCTGTTCTAGGGCGGCAATTGGTTTCAGGAAATGTCACTGTATGTGATAAGTGTGAATATTCCCCTACTGTAACACATTTAAGACAACCGTGTTTTGCATTAAAATTACATACGCCTGAAAATTAAATAATACAAGAATTATTATTGATACCACAGTCGAAATTTTAATTGAACAAAACTACGAATTAAGCTGCGTATATAATTTTACATAACTACGTTTTGGATACTTTATAATATCTATTAGCTAGCTTAATCTGTAATTTGTAATAAGATTATATACTTTAATGTAAGCTCTCGCTGGAGAATCACATATAAAACATCTGATTTCAATGGATACTATTTTATTTAGTTTTTCGATATAAATTCCTTCTTTTATTAAATTTCCTATTTCTTTTACAAAATCATCTAAATATTGATCAATATCTTTTGGTTTTCCAACACCAAAATAGATACCAATAACAAATGGATCTATGTCAGTTCTTTCATAGATATTGCAAAATATTGGCCAAAATTCTTTATTGGAGCTTTTAAATATTGGGAGACCGTCAAAATTAAAATTTAATTTCACTTTGTTAGGAACATCAACCCAGTTTCCCAATGTTTTACATAGACATTTAGTTAGACCATTATGCCAATATTCTCCATTTTCTACAGTCTTTATATGTATTTGTTTGACAGTACCTAAAATTGTTCTGGCGTCCTTTGGTAAAATTCCCGGAAATCTGCCATTTAAAATTGTAGCTAAGTCGCTAAGAGCTATTTGAGATATATTTCTTTCAATAGCCCATTCCTTAATTTGACAATGGAATGTTAAATTTTTTGAAAAATCATCATCATTATTTGAACTTGCACTGCTGCATGAATCTAAATCACTATCAAGTTCCGGAGGCTTTTCTAAATCCTCACTTTTATTACTGTAGGTATGCCGTTTTTGCTACGGAACCTTCATTAGACGTTGACTGAACTCGCGCTTGACTATCGATTGTACGATCAATGAATTTGTTCTTTTCAATGTCTTCACATGACGGCTCAGTACCACTGGTTTTGTTTGGTTGATATTTAGTTATATTTTGATATTCTCTTTCAATTTTCCTTTTTACTCCACCACATGTTTTTCTTTTTTTCCACATATTTCTCTTCACCACACAACGTTTTTACAAATCAAGGACAACTGTCAGTAATACAGATTAAAGCTGTATTACAGAATTCATTTATTATTATAGTTCTATAAAATCATATTTGACAGAAGTTATAAAACTATTACACTGACTAGAGTGTACAGTTACGCATTAATAATAAGCTTTAGAAAGGAGTTTTAATATACCATTATACAGAAACAAGTATAAAGTGATACCATTTTAAAACTTATAGCTGTAGTAAGTAAGTGATCACTTGCAAAATACAGCCTCTATGCAGCTTGAAGGATTACATTATATTGAAGTGTCAAAAAATGCTTAGAGTTTTAAAGTGGAGTTCAAATATTCTGTTTTAAATCCTTAAGTTTACACGGAGTATTTTATAAAAACTTAGTACAGCTTTATTCAAATTCAAAATTCAAATTCAAAATATTTTATTGTGGGCATATGTTAGTAATTACAGGTCTTAAGAATAAATTAGAGTTCCAATATGTCCTGCCTAATAGGCATACAATAATTATGTACCTAGTGGAATTACATTTGAAATTGTTTTACATGTCAAATTTAGTTATTATAAATGTCAAAATATCAATATACAGTCAAATTAATACATGGTCAAAAATACAATCAATAATTCAAGAAATCTTGGATCGTGTAGTATGCTTTATCAATTAAAAAGTTACGAAGTTTATTTTTAAATAGTGGAACTTCCCTAGTGCTCAGAATGTCAATAGGTATTTTGTTGAATATTTTTGATGCCATGCCAAAGAAGCTTTTGTTAAACAGAGCCGTCTTATGTGGTAGATTAGAAATTTTAAACATGTGTCTTTTCGATTTGAGTTTACCAAATAGATTTTCATTTGTCTTTATAAATACGGCTACTTCATATATATAGATTGCAGGAAAGGTCAATATTTTTAGTTCTCTGAAATGTGGTTCACATGAGTCAGGAACACGGATACCAGCAATCGCACGTATACACCTTTTTTGCGCTTTAAACACTAAATCTCTATTAGTGGCATTGCCCCAGTATATGACTGCATACCTCAGTGCAGACGAAACATAAGCATGGTATGCGGTTTAGCTGTATAATAACGGTTTAATCACTTTTATAAGTAAATAATCTTTTCTTGACACCTTAATGGGTCACCAGTAGAACTCTAAGTTCTATTAGTGCTGTTATAGCGATTAGCTTTCGCTACCTACTTATTTTCTCGCTGAAGAAACGAACAAAAGATACAGATCCCGTGTCAATAAAAGAGACACATGAATAAAAAAAGTTAATTAAAAAAATCTAAAAACCCGACTGCTTAAAAAGCGAACTAAAAAGACGTAAACAAGAAGAAAATCATGCTGTGCAGTTGGAGGAGGGATACATGCTCGCGAGCTGGCTGACCAAAACCAGATGTATCCTCCTGTTCACACTGCCGGCGAGTAGGTACCTATTCTCTCTACACAAGTTTTTTGCAGCGACAAGAGCTATCAAAAACAATACTCGCTTGGCGGTCAGAACTCACGCCGAGATACCAACCAACTAACTCCTGCAGTCCCGCACGAGTGGCGACTGGTGCGAGTGAGTGTTTTGTGCCCGATGAACAAAACACACTTCCCGCTGCTCGTCAACTCGTATCGATTCTCGTCAGCTCGTCAACTCGTATCTAGCTTGACTCGCTGCTCGCTGATCGTGGGCGGTAAGACAAGTGCCTTACAAAAGAAGAGGATGTTCGAGAGAGATTTGCCGACATTTATTGAAGAGTTTTGCTGTATATCAGAAGATCTTCATCAGATTTTACCAAATTTAAATGGGACCATTTCAAAATAAACTTCTTTCAAACTAAAAAAGAATTTTGCAAATCCGTTTGTATATGACGGAGTTATGCCCGAACATACATAAAATATATATGTATATAAACACCCGAATTGAGAACCTCCTCCTTTCTGTCACCAGGCTGTATCTCATGAACCGTGATATCTAGACAGTTTAAATTTACACAGATGATGTATTTATGTTGCCGCTATAACAACAAATACTAAAAACAGAATAAAATAAATATTTAAGACGGTACCCTGACCAAAAAATCGGCATGAGATATGAGCTTTCCTATTGGTCTAGCGGCACTGGTGGCGCATGAATTACAGTAGGGAATACGCCCAGATTTTAGAATAAAATCTTCATAAAATCGAATTTTAGTCTTATGAAAAAAATAAATCTACAAAAATGTTCGTTATTAAATTGTCTATCCATTAGTGTTAGTACAAAAAAATATTAATGAATACTTTACGAGGAGATGCATAATATCGATAATGATTTCTCATTTTTATGTTTTTTTGGAAGGAGATTAGTGAAATATATACAACATTTAAAAAAAAAAATCTACCATTTTAGAATCAATATTATGTAGAAATTTAATGTATTTTTATTAATTGATGTTTCTTTTTAAATAACGAGTAGATAGCTCCTAAAAACAGCACATAAAACGGCTTGCGTGGCGTTTTGCTCGGGGTACCGCCTTAAGTGGGGCTCCCAAACAACAAACGTGATTTTTTGCCGTTTTTAGTGACAATGGTACCGAAACCTTCGTGCGCGAGTCCGAGTCGAACTTAACCGGTTTTGTTTAAAGTCAAACATAGAGAATTTTAAATGTAAATGTCTTTGCACTGTATATTTTGGTAACAGTAATTTGAGCACTGTACCTACTTGCATATATAACGCGAAGATAACACTCGTACTTCGTTATAATGCTATTTTATTTCTACTTCACTATTCCGTGACTATACTGCATAAAAGATAGCTTGTTCTCTGCGACATCTGTCAGTATCAATACAGTAACAATAGCGCTTGACAGGCTAACATTAACGTATACGTCAGTTTGACATATGTCATAGAGATCAAGCTATCCGATAAGAAGTATACGTATTTATTTTTGCTATTAACTTATTTGCGTTATTGTTCTAAGTTTTAGTAATTAAAATACGCGGAGCTGTTGCAAAGCGTGGCATAACGGAAGAAAAGCTAAGATTGCTGGGTGGATTGATTTAGGTACTAACCGTACCTAGCTATTTAACACCCGGTTGGGATCGACTGCCTGTACTACGTCCACGCGATACCCTTTGGTAAGTCTGATACTGCCTACTGTAGCGTTATAAAAAAGAAAAAAAACATTATAACACCACGTTTATTACATATAATTTTAATTTAAAAATAAATACACCGAGAATATAAAAAATAGAATAAAAAAAGTTAAATCAAAAAACCCGACTGCTTCAAAAGCGAACTAAAAAGACGTAAAAACGTAAATTTTCCCGTCGTTTACGTCTTTTTAGTTCGCTTTTGAAGCAGTCGGGTTTTTTGATTTAACTTTTTTATTTATAACTTTTTAGTTAGTTTTTATTTTCAAAATAGGTACATTTAAACATATAAGTATTGTATATTTTTGAAATGACCTCTTATAACCTTTATTTCGATACCCCACACGATGGTTTAGGAAGAAAAAAAAAATTGGGCTCCCACAATATGGCGCCCAAAAGCCGCCATTTTTTTATTGTCCTATTTTAATGTAGCCAGTGACACTCGCAGGGTTAAGACGAATCGATTGACGTACAAATCATCAAAATCGGCCAATGCGTTTGGTCTCTGGAACGCCATATAGGAACAAACATACATACATAGGCTAATAAACACATCACCCTCCTTCGACAGTCGGGTAAAATGGTTTAACACATTATTTTAAATATTTAGTAAAAATAAACTCATGAGTGAAATTTAGCTAGGTTTGAAGGTGACGTGCTTATCCTCAACGCAGTTGCAACCGGTTTAATGATGGCTTAAGCAAACACGTAATGTACGATTCCTTAACGAAATATATGTAAGGTAATAAAAGTTTTTTACTACGGAAAATGGAAAGATAAGCTAGTTTTTTTTTACTTTCCTTATTATTCTATGACTTTAAAAAAAAAAGTTTCAGATCAAAATGTAGATAATTAAATTGTCTTTGATATGGTGTCAATTTCATTAAAATAAGCCCAGCGGTTTTGGTGTGATTGTCGTGTTTTTGTCCGTTTTAGACATAACTTCACAAATTAATTACACTGTGTTATACGAATAAAACTCAAAATTTGCTCAGATGAAATTATTAAGAAAATGGTCTACTATAACATATATTTTTTCCAATAAATTACGACTAGCCGTTTAGAAGTGATTCTCATTTTAAAATCAGCTACTCAAGGGAATCGGCGCCTTAAAAGAGCTAGTAAGTATTTTTCATTAAATGCAATCCTACTAATACTAATAGGTACTATAACGGTCAAAAGTGCAGTCACAATCTACCAGAACAGAAACGGCATTTTTTGTAGGCAGCAGAATTTAAATTTTTCGCGGTTAGTAGACATAATCTATAATTTAATTCCTTTACAAAATATTACATCAGTTGTGGATCATTTAACTTCTTCTATATGAACTAGCCATTTGAGTTTTGGGAGAATATGACTGCACTTTTGATCCTTGACTGTACATAAATGTGAAAGTTTGTATCTTTTTTTTTTCAATCGCACAGAATTTTGATGATTTTTGGCACTAGTTTCCATCATCATCTGCCTAGCCTTTTTCCCAATTATTGTTGGGATTATGTTCCAGTCTTACCGGATTTAGCTGAGTACCAGTGTTTTACATAGAGCGACTGCTTAACTGACCTCCACAACCCATAAACTGGGTAACACGATACCTCTTGGTAAGACTGGTGTCAGATCTCAGGCTTCTGACTAGGTACCTGTAACGACTGTCAAAGATCTTCAAATGACAGCCGGGACCAACGGCTTAACGTGCTTTCCGAGGCACGGAGGAAACTCGGTATGTTGAAATGGTCTAGTTTCCATACTGTTTGTATATTTTTACTGTGCCTTTAGCGACCACTATCAATGTCTTTTTAACGTTATTTACTTATAAGCATATAAAAGTAGGTATTCTATGCTTATAAGCTGTTTTATAAGCCAAATCACTCACAAGTCGCAACTTTATGCCAAGAGTGTCAATTTTCGAAACATTCACTACGGACAGGCTTCTGAATTGAGCATTTGACAAATACTTAAGTCTTAACTCAGAAATCGGGGATGAGTATTTTACAAATTCCCTCGCAAAACACTGCCTAAACTTATTATTATCTGTACCTATGTACCTACCTTAGTGATTTCAACCAGTTTTAAAAACATGCTTATAAGGCTTACAATAATTATTCTAAGTTATAAGGTTTGTGGGTAGTGTAAGCACATGTAACATAGGGACTTCCTTTTTACTTTCAAGATTTTTATATCAAAAAGAGGGTAGATGTACAGATGGAAGGCACTTTCATCTAGAGATGCACTTTAGTTTTTCTCCAAGTACAAAACACGTTAAAATCAGAGTTCAAAAGCCATTTGTCAGTTCAAAATAGACTTTATAACCTTTTAATAAAGATGGTTGTGAATTGAAATCATAGTAAAGTTTATTTGTTTTGGTTTTCGCAACAAACTTGGAGTGACACCCTCAAAAGGAGGGTACTCACGCCTAACGAACTCATTGTCTGTTTCAACTAGCTCTTCGTGCATTCTGCCAGCCTGGTACATGGGTATGTAAATAGTGGGACACTTGTGTAATAAAATGTTGTGTTTTATCCAACTACAGGCAATATTGTGAAGGCAGAAATGGCCAGAACTTAAAAAAAAACATCTTCCATGTCCATGTTATCTATTCACCAACTTGTTGACTGGTAGTAAATGCCTAACTTTGCAAGGTGCAAATTTAGGCATTTACTACCAGTCAACAAGTGGTGCATTAAAAAAAAAACCTGTTTCGGGTAGGTGCTCCAGTGAATGGACAAAACGGAGTAATTTCAAAAAAAAAGGAAAATAAACATTTTTACCCAACGCAGTTTTTTTTTCATTATTGCTAACTCTCTTTTCTTATACAATAGCACAATTCATATAATATGTGAATGTTCATTGTAAAGGTGAACGCGCACCTAGACGCACCGCACTCGCCGCACGCGCCGCAGTCACCACATTTTCTCTTGGCCCCGCGCTATCCGCGCCGAACGCGCCGCACGCATTTTATCCACTTCTGTATATCTTGAACTATATTTTCATACGGATACTGATCATGTTGCCGCGCCGCCCGCATCGCCCGCCGAGTCTGATGACGTCATCCGCAAGCGCTGGTGGAATCCGTATACCTACAGCATTTTGCTGAAATGCGGCGCGTGCGGCGAGTGCGGTGCGTCTAGGTGCGCGAGGCTGCATACGATTTCATATAAAGATTTATGAAATGCGATGACTGCGGCGCGTGCGGCGAGTGCGGTGCTTCTAGGTGCGCGTTCACCTTAATAGTGCTAACACACGTCCGGATTTGGTCCGGCCGGACTAACTCCGCCCACAAATCCTTTCTCGCTCACACACGCTTGTGTGGACCGAGACGGACTCAATTTATAATAATAATATCCGGCGGACCACTTTACAAACGCTCGGATATGGTCCGGCCGGATTAACTCCGCCCACAAATCCGTGGTCCGGCCGGACCAAATCCGGACGTGTGTTAGCACTATAAAATGGCGAGCGTTTCAAGTTGGCAGTGTTGGTGTAACCATAGACTAAGATAAGACGCAACATTTTAGATATTACATTGTAGCCGTAATTGAAGTAACCACTAGAAGTTATTTATTTATTCGAATAAAGGATAGTTATACTATATGTCTCAAATCGGTATCATTGCCATTTTACCCAGTTTAAAGTTTTAAACAAGTAAAATTTCAAAATTTAAAAAACCCCCGACACATTTATCTTGCTAAAACACCCCGATTCAAACAGTAAAATGCCCATAACTTTTGAACGGCTGAACCGATTATATTCAAACATAGCTATGAACACTTTCGACAAAATCAACTATCAAACAAAAAAAAACTAAATCAAAATCGGTTCATCCGTTTAGGCGTTATGATGCCACACACAGATACACAGCAACACACGTGAAAATTATAACACCCCTCTTTTTCCGGCGTGGGTTATTTATATACGGAAAATAAATACGAAAGGTTTCGATATACTCAAGAAACATTGGAAATATCTCTTACAGCCCAGGAAATGAAAACATTTGTTGCAAAAAAAAAAACCCATTTGAGTAATTTATTTGGAATTATGTTCATTATGGTAAAAAAATGGCGGCTTTTGGGCGCCATATTGTGGGAGCCCAATTTTTTTTTTCTTCCTAAACCATCGTGTGGGGTATCGAAATAAAGGTTATAAGAGGTCATTTCAAAAATATACAATACTTATATGTTTAAATGTACCTATTTTGAAAATAAAAACTAACTAAAAAGTTATAAATAAAAAAGTTAAATCAAAAAACCCGACTGCTTCAAAAGCGAACTAAAAAGACGTAAAAACGTAAATTTTCCCGTCGTTTACGTCTTTTTAGTTCGCTTTTGAAGCAGTCGGGTTTGTGTTTGTGCATTTTTTTATTGTCCTATTTTAATGTAGCCAGTGACACTCGCAGGGTTAAGACGAATCGATTGACGTACAAATCATCAAAATCGGCCAATGCGTTTGGTCTCTGGAACGCCATATAGGAACAAACATACATACATAGGCTAATAAACACATCACCCTCCTTCGACAGTCGGGTAAAATGGTTTAACACATTATTTTCAATATTTAGTAAAAATAAACTCATGAGTGAAATTTAGCTAGGTTTGAAGGTGACGTGCTTATCCTCAACGCAGTTGCAACCGGTTTAATGATGGCTTAAGCAAACACGTAATGTACGATTCCTTAACGAAATATATGTAAGGTAATAAAAGTTTTTTACTACGGAAAATGGAAAGATAAGCTACATAATTCTCACACAAAAAAAAACCGGCCAAGTGCGAGTCGGACTCGCTCACGAAGGGTTCCGTACTTGGTAAATTGCGGTTTATTATTTCTACTTGCCAGATCTCGTTCAAACCAATTTTCAGCGGAAGTTTTCATGGTAAAGTACATCATATTTTTTTTTTTAGTTTTATCATTCTCTTATTTTAGAAGTTACAGGGGAGGGGACACATTTTATTACTTTGGAAGTGTCTCTTGCGCAAACTATTCAGTTAAGAAAGAAATTATATTAGATACCTCAATATCAATTATGAAGACCTATCCATAGATACCCCACACGTATAGGTAATAAAGAATTTTACATACATACATACATACAAGATACGCGCGAACACATAACCCAGTCGGGTAAAAAAGTGATGGGATTTTTATGGACTTTTCAGGCAACATAGGTACACTACCATAATGAACATAATTCCAAATAAATTACTCAAATAGGTTTTTTTTTTTGCAACAAATGTTTTCATTTCCTGGGCTGTAAGAGATATTTCCAATGTTTCTTGAGTATATCGAAACCTTTCGTATTTATTTTCCGTATATAAATAACCCACGCCGGAAAAAGAGGGGTGTTATAATTTTCACGTGTGTTGCTGTGTATCTGTGTGTGGCATCATAACGCCTAAACGGATGAACCGATTTTGATTTAGTTTTTTTTTGTTTGATAGTTGATTTTGTCGAAAGTGTTCATAGCTATGTTTGAATATAATCGGTTCAGCCGTTCAAAAGTTATGGGCATTTTACTGTTTGAATCGGGGTGTTTTAGCAAGATAAATGTGTCGGGGGTTTTTTAAATTTTGAAATTTTACTTGTTTAAAACTTTAAACTGGGTAAAATGGCAATGATACCGATTTGAGACATATAGTATAACTATCCTTTATTCGAATAAATAAATAACTTCTAGTGGTTACTTCAATTACGGCTACAATGTAATATCAAAAATGTTGCGTCTTATCTTAGTCTATGGTTACACCAACACTGCCAACTTGAAACGCTCGCCATTTTATAGTGCTAACACACGTCCGGATTTGGTCCGGCCGGACCACGGATTTGTGGACGGAGTTAATCCGGCCGGACAATATCCGAGCGTTTGTAGAGTAGTCCGCCGGACATTATTAATATTAATTGAGTCCGTCTCGGTCCACACAAGCGTGTGTAAGCGAGAAAGGATTTATGGGCGGAGTTAGTCCGGCCGGACCAAATCCGGACGTGTGTTAGCACTATTACAATGAAAATTCACATATGATATTAATTGTGCTATTATAATAGAAAAGAGAGTAGCAATAATGAAAAAAAACTGCGTTGGGTAAAAAAAAATTAATTTCCTTTTTTTTTGGAAATTACTTCGTTTTGTCCATTCGCTGGGGTGTGTCCATTCACTGGAGCACCTACTCGAAACAGGTTTTTTTTTAATGCACCAAGGTGCAAAGTTAGGCATTCTCTACCAGTCAACCCGCTGGTGAATAGATAACATGGACATGGAAGGTGTTTTTTTTTTATTTCTGGCCATTTCTGCCTTCACAATATTGCCTGTAGTTGGATAAAACACAATATTTTATTACACAAGTATCCCACTATTTACATACCCATATACCAGGCTGGCAGAATGCACGAAGAGCTAGTTGAAACAGACAATGAGTTCGTTAGGCGTGAGTACCCTCCTTTTGAGGGTGTCACTCCAAGTTTGTTGCGAAAACCAGAACAAATAAACTTTACTATGATTTCAATTCACAACCATCTTTATTAAGAGGTAATAAAGTCTATTTTGAACTGAGAAATGGCTTTTGAACTCTGATTTTAACGTGTTTTGTACTTGGAGAAAAACTAAAGTGCATCTCCAGATGAGAGTGCCTTCCATCTGTACATCTACCCTCTTTTTGATATAAAAATCTTGAAAGTAAAAAGGAAGTCCCTAGTTACATGTGCTTACACTTCCCACATACCTTATAACTTAGAATAATTATTGTAAGCCTTATAAGCATGTTTTTAAAACTGGTTGAAATCACTAAGGTAGGTACATAGGTACAGATAATAATAAGTTTAGGCAGTGTTTTGCGAGGGAATTTGTAAAATACTCATCCCCGATTTCTGAATTAAGACTTAAGTATTTGTCAATCTCTACTTTAAGGGCTTGACACGTTCTTTACATACTCCAAATGCTCAATTCAGAAGCCTGTCCGTAGTGAATATTTCGAATATTGACACCATTGCATACAGTTGCGACTTGTGAGTGATTTGGCTTATAAAACAGCTTGTAAGCATAGACTACCTACTTTTATATGCTTATAAGTAAACTAGCGGACGCCTCGCGGTTTCACCCGCGTAGCTCCCGTTCGCGTAGGAATACAGGGATAAAGAGTAGCCTATGTCACCCGGGGATAGGTGTAGCTTCCTAACGGTGAAAGAATTTTTGAAATCGGTCCAGTAGTTTCGGAGCCTATTCGGTACAAACAAACACACAAACAAACAAACAAAAAATCTTTCCTCTTTGTAATATTGGTATAGACTTACCCAATAGGTTTTTTATGCATGTTCGCCGATATCTCCGTCAATTGCGGACCGATTTTGATAGTGGTCGCTAAAGGCACAGTAAAAATATACAAACAGTATGGAAACTAGACCATTTCAACATACCGAGTTTCCTCCGTGCCTCGGAAAGCACGTTAAGCCGTTGGTCCCGGCTGTCATTTGAAGATCTTTAACAGTCATTACAGGTAGACAGAAGCCTGAGATCTGACACCAGTCTTACCAAGAGGTATCGTGTTACCCAGTTACTGGGTTGTGGAGGTCAGATAGGCAGTCGCTCTATGTAAAACACTGGTACTCAGCTAAATCCGGTAAGACTGGAAGCCGACCCCAACAATAATTGGGAAAAAGGCTAGGCAGATGATGATGGAAACTAGTGCCAAAAATCATCAAAATTCTGTGCGATTGAAAAATAAAGATACAAACTTTCACATTTATGTACAGTCAAGGGTCAAAAGTGCAGTCATATTCTCCCAAAACCCAAATGGCTAGTTCATATAGAAGAAGTTAAATTATCCACAACTGATGTAATATTTTGTAAAGAAATTAAATTATAGATTATGCCTACTAACCGCGAAAAATTTAAATTCTGATGCCGTTTTTGTTCTGGTAGATTGTGACTGCTCTTTTGACCGATAAAGTACCTATAAGTATTAGTAGGATTGCATTTAATCAAAAATACTTACTAGCTCTTTTAAGGCGCCGATTCCCTTGAGTAGCTGATTTTAAAATGAGAATCACTTCTAAACGGCTAGTCGTAATTTATTGGAAAAAATATATGTTATAGTAGACCATTTTCTTAATAATTTCATCTGAGCAAATTTTGAGTTTTATTCGTATAACACAGTGTAATTAATTTGTAAAGTTATGTCTAAAACGGACAAAAACACGACAATCACACCAAAACCGCTGGGCTTTTTTAATGAAATTGACACCATATCAAAGACAATTTAATTATCTACATTTTGATCTGAAGCTTTTTTTTTAAAATCAAAGAATAATAAGGAAAGTACAAAAAACTACTAAATTTTGGGTCGCGCGGGTGTGAAACGAGTGCGCGTTTTGTTCCCCCAAGGTCGTTGGCGTTAGTCGTCATCTTAATCCACGAAAGACACTACGCACCACAAAATTAAAAAAAAAAACCTAAAACATTGAACATCTAACGAGCTCGCAATTTGAAGATTAAAGGACTAGTTGACACGAACCCCGTCTATGTGTTGTCGGCCATATTTTTGCAGGGCGGTACTTTTAAGTGCCACTTTATACATCCAACCCTTTCGCAGGGAAATCAGCGAGCAATGGCGTTCTTTACCATTCCGCATTCGTTTTTTTCCCTTCACTTTGAAAGCGAACCCCCTTTTTGCAATACCGATGTTTGTAATTTATACCCGAGTTTTAGGACTTATTTTCTTTGCTTATAATAACGTCTCGTGTGTGTTTTTGAATAAGTAATTGCGCAAGGGTTTTGAGCCTGAGAAACTTAAAGGGTTTGCTCTTTTAGTTTTTAAGGCGTTTTCTTGTATGGTTTTATGTTTCTTAGGGGAGTGTGATGGGAATTTTTAATTTATAAAGTAATGTACCCTTAGTTTGTTTTGTCTCTTCGATGTGTTTCTTGTTAAACAACGTCAATTTGAGTTTATTTTTATCTTAGAAAGAAATAAAAGAAAGAAACCGGCCAAGTGCGAGTCCGACTCGCGCACGAAGGGTTCCGTACCATTATCGCAAAAAGGGCAAAAAATCACGTTTCTTTTATGGGAGCCCAATTAAATATTTATTTTATGCTGTTTTTAGTATTTGTTGTTATAGCGGCAACAGAAATACATCATCTGTGAAAATTTCAACTGTCTAGCTATCACGGCTCATGAGATACAGCCTGGTGACAGACAGACAGACAGACAGACAGACGGACCGCGGAGTCTCAGTAATAGGGTCCCGTTTTTACCCTTTGGGTACGGAACCCTAAAAATGTGTTTAGTCGCCACAGAAACAACATACATTTTTTTGTGATTAAAATAAAATTTTACCAAATTTGAGTACCTACATTTGCGCTGTAGCATGGTGCGGGTGACAGTTTCAATAACATTTTTTACGCATATACGTATACGCATTTTTTGTAGTTTCACGTCATACCATAGTAATACCATATACCATAGTTGCCTGTATGTATCCTGTAGGATGATTAATAAATAAAAGCAGATGCATGTCGTGACTGTGGCAAGAAGGCTTCCATTCAGCATAATGCTGTGCCTTGGGAGAAAGTGTTAACGAGGTGTTCCGGGACTAAGACGATTGGATAACATCAAAATGTCTTGAGAACTATTATTTCTTTCCTTAAATCTCACCGTGCAGCTTAGGTGAAGTGAGCGTGAAGTAAACTGAAGTGATTATGAGTCACCTAGCATTTCTGGAGAAAATCACCAATAAGGTCCGTGTACGTCCTTTTTTCTTCTTGTATCTACATGTTTTTTTTTAAATCGCTAAGTTTATAATATTATCTGTTTCATCTCCAAATTGTCATGTTGACAAAATGATCAAAAGTGAGCGTTGTGTTATTTACTTTGCACTAAAAACAACTTTATTTATAAAGAAATTGTTGAGCGGCGGACTTTCTTAAAATTATATAAAAGTGGAAAAAATAAATCTTAGGGCGCAAAACAAGACAGAAAATGGCTTTCAGATATTCATGAGCTAAGATTCTATCTGCCTAGCCTTTTCCCAACTATATTGGGGTCGGCTTCCAGTCTTACCGGATTCAGCTGAGTACCAGTGTTTTACATGGAGCGACTGCCTATATCTGACCTCCACAACCCATTAACTGGGTAACACGATACCCCTTGGTAAGACTGGTGTCAGTGATATTCATGAGCTAAGATTATTAGTAGGTTATCTGTCTTCTAAATATTATGATGTCTCAATAATGTACTCGTATCACATAATGTACTCGACTCAAAGCTAAGTTGATCATTTGACCGAAAACAAAGTACGGTACGCCAAATTTAGATCAAACTAAGTCCCGCTTTTTAAATGGCTGAATTTTGAATTACTCAATAAATCGCGGTCCGCAGACAAAAAGTACCTACCGGTTATAGGTCTAGGAAAAAGATATTACTGAGAAGATACAGTAGTTAATAAGAAATGCGGTCGAATACATCCAACACTGAATTTCCTAAGTAGATAGTCATAATTCGAGGTTTGGCTCTCGCCTATTTCGTCCTCCAATATTGGACCAATTTAAAAGATATTCCATAATATGAAAAATAAAGATTTATATTTACAATGCCCCTATGTTTTCTTTTTGATGATACATTATCTTTAGAAGCACTAGAACCCTCAAAAGATGCTAAAAATTGCGCTGTCAACAGACGCCTAGTGTACTAATTTGACAACAATAAATGAAATTAATTCAAAAAATCAAAAAACCCGACTTTTTTATTTATAACTTTTGGGTGCTAATTAAGGCAGCTTCTTTAAAATGTCATTCTCGTCTGCAAATATATTTAGTTGTCTAATTAATTAATAGGTCAGCGACAAACTTTTAGCGTCTAATAAATGGTTTATAAGCGACCATATATTGTAAAACAAGCTACTGTTAATATGACGCAACATGGTGATAATTCTTAAGCAACTAAATTTGTGATATGTCTACTCATTGCTAGCTTCTAATAAGTGTATCAACTTCATCTATAAAATAATATCAACGTACTCTAATTTCATAGAGTCACCTTTATTTTTATACTTTAGCATAAGTAATTGATGAGTGAATCTACTATATTTGAACATAAAATTTCCTTATTATTGTCATCAAATAATGGTCAATAAAAGCTATAATTTCATGTATTCGCCTATCTATTTATAATGTTACCATAAGTAATTGACTATTATACCTACCCAAATGAACATACAAAAAATAGGGTGGTATTTAATACTTTAACTGTAATTCCCCTTTTTTCAATCAAAATATTCGAAATTACTACCAAAAATACTGAATTGCACACTAAATTTGCTCATCAAATAAATGAATTATACTATACTGCTAGATCTTTAAAGCTTAACTGTTTTACTGAATAACTATCTGTTAACTAAAAGTAAATCTAATAATTCTTCGAGTGCAACAAAATATTTAAGTTTTAAGGGAGGGGGGGAAACGAAACAAAGTCGACGGAGCCCCGCTGCGCAGGGCTCCTATTTCTGTCTGCAGGGTCTAAAGTAACCTAACATGAAGGAGATGACGGGAGCTGAGTTCGCTCGCTTTGCTCGCTCACTTCAGCTCCCGTCATCTCCTTCGAACCTAACCTATCCGTGTCGGGGTGCCCTAAGCTCCCGAGCTCGCTTCGCTCGCTCTTGGACTAATTCACATTTATTTTATATTTAATTGAATAATTTGTGTGTTGCAAACTTTCACGAAAAAAGAATATGATTTATTAATTTAGTTGTTGAATGAAAAACTTTGATTGCTAATTTTGAGGCTGGAATTTGATTTTATTAGCAGACAGATGTTGAATCTCTAAAATATATAAAGTAGCTCACTTACAACATTAGTCGCTGAGTTATCAAATCAGAAGTAAATATATTTATCGGTAGCTCGGAGTCATATTAATTTACGCTCGTAAATTGACGCTGGTTTTTTGATATTCTGTTGGAGTAGTAAAGATGATGAATTAATATAATTGAAGCTGTTCTATTAACTCGTCGCCCACATATAAAAAAAGACGCTAGGTTGCAGGTGCTAAAGAAAACTTTTGTTGCCGCACTTATAATTTCCCATAACTTTTTAGTTAGTTTTTTTTCGAATTAGATACATTTAAACATATAAGTGTTATATATTTTTGAAATCACCTCTTAAAACCCTTTATTTTGATACCCCCACAGGATGTGTTTGGAAAAAAAAAATTATGCCCTTACAATATGGCACCCAAAATCCGCCATTTCTCTATTGTCCAATTTTAATGTAGCCGCATCGATTGACGTATGATCGTTTGATCTCTGGAACGCCATATAGGAACAAACATACATACATACATACATAGACTGATAAACACATTACCCTCCTTCGGCAGTCGGGTAAAAAAGATTAAGTATGGAGCACATTATATATCTTCATTTTTCAGTTTATTTAATATCTTTTCAATTGATGCACTATTGGAGGAAGAAATAGGCGAGAGCCAAACCTCGAATTATGAGTTTTTACTTAGGAAATTCAGTCGGATGTCTGCGAGTGTAAATTATTGTATTTTTGTTTATATGTTACCGAAGGTACCGTACAAACCTCAGCTTAAAGGTATTATAGACCTGAGTATTTGATATGAATTTCAATTTGATACCTGTACGCGTTCATGAGGAAAGGGGTAGTAAGTTTAAAATTATAAAA
Source organism: Orthosia gothica (assembly GCA_949775005.1). Lineage (NCBI taxonomy): Eukaryota > Metazoa > Arthropoda > Insecta > Lepidoptera > Noctuidae > Orthosia > Orthosia gothica. Next base: position 12,142,711 of record OX459059.1, on the reverse strand, counting down.
AAATATTTTTATAATGTAAATAAAAATTTACGGTTTTCGCAATTATTCCTTTATCTGTGCTATAAGACGTTGTTTCGTACCAAATTTCAAGATTCATTCTCTTTACTTCTAACTGTATTTCTGACTTATCTGTCTTATGTTAAGACAATTGTCACTACATAAGAATTAAATTAAATTAAATTAAAGAACAATACAAAGATATTGGAGATATTATCCCAGTGAGGGTAAAAGAAAAACAACCATCTGTTTTCTTTTACTTCTCCACATTACACACTACATCCACACCGTCATCAGATATATAATATATCTAATATATAAAATTCTCGTGTCACAGTTTTCGTTGCCAAACTCCTCCGAAACGGCTTGACCGATTTTGATGAAATTTTTATATGTATATTCAGTAGGTCTGAGAATATAGTAGGTCAACATCAATTTTTTTTTTTTTTTTTTTTAATGGGTAGGGTAGTTATGTAGGGTAGGGTAGGGTAGGGTAGGGTAGATAAATGTTTGGTCTTTTTATGGCAAAACAAAGTTTGCCGGGTCAGCTAGTAATATTATATAATATAAGCCTCTCCATCCTGAATTTCGATTCTTTGTTCAGTAGTAGTTCTTTACAGTTCTTTTAAAAGTATATCTCTCAATTCAGTGTGCCTCCGGGCAAAGGCCTCCTCTAACAGTTTCCACTGTTTTCTGTATCTAGCGACTCTTTTCCAATTAGGACCTGCTGTCAATTTTAATTCGTCCTCCCATCTCTTTCTCTGTCTTCCTCTGTTCCTTTTTCCACCTCTAGGATACCAGTCAGCGAAAATTTTGCTCCATTTTTCCTGTGGGTTACGTAGCATATGGCCTGTCCATCTCCACTTTAGTTGGTCTATCTTGGTAAGCACATCTGTTATTTTGGTCTTTGCTCTGATGACGGTGTTTCGTTGTTTGTCTAGTTTCCTGATACCCAACATGCTTCTCTCCATAGATCTTTGGCAATGCTCCAATATATCTCTGTGGCATTTTGAAAGTGTCCATGTTAAGGGAGGATGCAGGTGTTGTAGACTTTCCGTTTGATTCCCATACTGAGCTCATTAGATTTCACCACTTCCTTCATAGACCAGTACCTTTTCCAGCCGGCTGGAAAAGGTACTGGTCATCAGAAATGTTTTCTATTAAATCTGCTACGCCTACTCGCGGGCACAGAACTTTGGCGATGCTGCAAAGTTTAAGCAGCAAGTGAAACCGAAACCAGACAACGCCTTGCTTTATTTGATTATCAGGAATGGGCGCTCATTAATTAGCTTTATGTACCTACGCAGACAAATCTCTTTTTTATAGGCTCGTAGTTGACCACTATCTCACCTGATGGTAAGCTATGATGTGGTCGACGTCGATGCAGCAAGCTTGCCTAAAAGAAACCTATTCACTCTTGACTTAGACTCCCAGGTTGTGCCTATCAGGAAATACAGACTCCGGCAGGATATTCGAATCCTTAGCTGTACGCACTCCCCGAAATGTAACCAGTAAAAAACCGACAGACTGGCATCTCGGCGCCGATGTTCAAGGCTCTGGAGCCTAGACTTGACCAGTATCTCATTGCCAATGAGCGTTATGACGGAAACGCTGCCTTTTTGACCGGGCCCGCCGCCGATGCCTTTCTCATCGGCGCACACGTCTAGTTTAAACAAACTAACAAACATACAAAAGAAAAACAGACAAACTCTTCCGCTTTATTAACCCCCGCCGGAAAAAGAAGGGGTGTTATAAGTTTCACGTCTGTTGCTGTGTATCTGTGTATCTGTGTGTCTGTCTGTGGCATCATAGCGCCTAAACGGATGAACCGATTTCGATTTAGTTTTTTTTGTTCGAAAGGTAATTTTGTCGAGAGTGTTCTTAGCTATGTTTGAAAAAAATCGGTTCAGCCGTTCAAAAGTTATGGGCATTTTACTGTTAGAATCGGGGTGTTTTCGCAAGATAAATGCGTCGGGGGTTTTTAAATTGTGAAATTTTACTTGTTATATTAGTATATATAAAAAATATAATAAATAAATTAATAATGATAAATTTTATTGTTTACACATTTTTTAATAATTATAAATTTATTAATTATAATATATATACTAAAATAAATATCAGGAGGAGCTCGTGGCTAAATAATAACAGCCGCACTGGTCGATCATCAAGGTTAAGCAACGCTTGACGAGTTCGGTCCGTGGATGGGTGACCATTTCAACGTACCGAGTTTCCTCCGTGCCTCGGAAAGCATGTTAAGCCGTTGGTCCCAGCTGTCATTTAAAGATCTTTGACAGTCGTTACGGGTAGTCAGAAGCATGAGATCTGACACCAGTCTTGCCAAGGGGTACCATGTTACCCAGTTACTGGGTTGTGGAAGTCAGATAGGAAGTCGCTCGATGTAAAACACTGGTACTCAGCTGAATCCGGTTAGACTGGAAGCCGACCCCAAAGTTGGGAAAAAGCTAGGCAGATTCACCGTATCCCAGTAGTTCCATTCTCTTGATGTCCTAATACAAGTTTAAATTATTATAAATTTATAATGATTATAGTGTATATGATACATTTTCTATAGATAACCTCACTTAAATCATATTATCGGTTATTTCTGTCACGTTCTAGATTTCGACAGGCAGATATAATTATGATATGGCAAATCTAAATTATTACTATAAATAAAAAATAGGAATTGTCATTTGTGCAAAGTATTTTGTGTAAAGATTGAGCAAAATGAGCTCGAAATTTCTAGGGACACCAAAGAAAACATAAATCTCCAGGCACCCTCTATAGTGTTTAAAAATTTCATGAAAATCGAGAATGTAAGGTAGGTTATAGAAGCGAGCAAAACGAATTTGAACGTTTTTGTAGTTAAACATTTGTGATATGCAGATAATTTTGACAATGAAGAGATCAAGAGAGTGCAGGATGAAACAGTGAGCGGAGTGATATCAAATATTTTAATTAATTTTAATGGTCTTTCATACAGAAAAAGCAGATATTTTGTTTATTCATGTAAGTAGAAAATTTTGAAAATAACAGATTTTAAGGAAGCAAGAGCGAGCGAAGGGAATTTGAAAATTTTACATTTCAAATTCAAACTGCATTAAACTGGCACTAGCATATAATATGCTGCAAACAAATTGCTCTAAGTGAGAGTTGATCTTGGTGGAGTACCTTGGGTACACCCATGACTGATCTTCTCGTTCTTTCAAGAAATTCATGCATATAAATCGATTTGACCTTGGAGCAGGATTTATAATTTGGCGTATAAATTCCCCAAAGTTAACGCGGTACTGCGGTACTGGCTGTGCGTCCGCTCGGTGCCAGAATATTGGACCTCCTTTTGGACAGTTTTGTTTGCAAAATATTTAAACATCCAAGTCGTTGGCGAAGTAAGCAAAAGAAGCCAAAAATTTTATGTTGTTAATTTTTTTTTTAAAGCAAAAGAAAAAACCGTTTTTCACAAATAATGTCACCCAGCCGTTATGGAGTATGCTTTAGAATGTAACTGTTATACGGCACTAAAGCGGAATAAGGCCCTTAAACACGGACGAAGCCTCTGCCAGAAGCTAGTGCTATGCAAGTTTTATATTATCTGTGCTAGTACTAAATTACTAAGTATACCGATACCGTACGCTGTTCCTTATTATGGGCTGAATACAATGTATCTCTTCAAAGTCAGAGTGAACAGGCTTCTTCTGGGTAAGCTCACTCCATCGTCGACTCTGTCTCTGTCACCTCTGACCTAGACTAGAGTCAACTACAAACCCATCAAAAAAAAAAAAATGAACACTTATTTCTTCTGGTCATGCTATAATTTAAGATCGGCTTTACCCATTTTTCGCTAATTCTTTTTTTGTTGTGGTTGTTATTTTTAGGAGAAGGTTCTTAGATAGAAAAAATAAAGAAAAATTGTAGGTAGGTAGGGTAGGTATGTAGTTAGGGTAGGCAGGTAGGGTAGGGTGGGTAGGATAAGTTAGGTTTTTTTTTTTTTTTTTATTTTTTTTTTATTTAAAAAACGTTGCCCCACACTAGGAATTTCTTCCTGTATCGTGGGTGCGTTTACAAACATATAAACTCACATACACAACACCCAGAGCCGGAACAACTATCTGTAGGTCATACAAATATTTGTTCCGTGCGGGAATCGAACCCGCGACACGCAACGCAGCAGTCAATCGCTCAACCACTGCGCCAACCGTGCGCCCTGAGGTAAGGTAGGCAGGTAGTTAGGGTAGAGTAGGTAAGGTAGGGTAGGGTAAAGTAGGGTAGGGTAAGGTAGGCAGTTGACGGGAGCAAGCCGTAGGCACAGCTAGTATACTATTCAAAAGTGTTAAAGTCCTGACTGGTAGGTATATGGATGGGCTAAAAACAATAACAGTAAAAAAAACAAAGTTCAAGAAAAAAATAACCTACCTTCTTAAGAAGTACGCGAATATTTTTTTTATCACTTAACAAATACCTGACCGCAAAGTAAATAACACATTCCTACCATGAGTGTTCATAACATACCAAAACATAGTATAATTTATAAATGAACGGTAAACTGAGATATTTTTTTTGATAAAAACGTACGTAATTTTAAGATGTAGCCATTAGTGCGGCGAATGTGAAGAAAAACGGATCCGATACATTCGAAATTACTGGAAATAAAGGTAGATCAATCTGTTCTATATTTTATACTATTATTAGAAAAAAAATACCTGCACGAGCATACATTTTTGCAGTAGATAACATTAACATTATATAAACTTATGAAATAACATACCTAGCACGCGTGACACACGATTCTGATTACCAACCATTTTTTTTTTGTGATTCGACGTTGACGCGTCATAGTAATAATGTCGAAGGTTCACAGGCTATTTGTATTAAGCAACATACTGGCTGGTATTGAGTTATTTACGTATATATACATATTCGGAATCGCCAGATTTTTTGCGTCGTTTGAATCCGATTTCGAGGCGATCTGAGCATTTTTGTGGTTGCTTGAAACATCAGTAAATTTAGGTCGTATTTGTATCTGATTCAATTGATGCGACACAAATGTTACAAAAGATGGACTTCATACATACAAAATATTTTGTGCTGTTTGTCCTGACATAAGTTTCGTAACATAGAGCATTTGAATCGTTTTGCCAGTTTCTAAATAAAAGTGATTTGAGGTAATTTTGTATCAAGCGACATTTATTTCTGGTAACAAAAGCTTTGATAAAATTAAAAATAGACAAGGTTTTATTTTTAGGAAAAAAATATCATTATAAAAAAAAGTATTAATATTTTTACGAAAAAATGAGGATCTCTGATTTTTCATTTCGTAGACTAAATTGACAGCTACTAATGACCTTATTTTTTTTAAATTTTGCAAGCGTGGAGCAAAGTGTTGTAGTTAATGCTCAATCATAACTGATTCATCGAATCTATGTGACATGAATTCATGCCCATGACATTTTACCGTGAACTAGTTCCATTTTTCGATCAACTTTCGATCACTCAGGACACGACACTACTTTATGTAAATAAAGTTATATAGAATGATTAAGTTGCACCCCCCAAATTTCAGTTTAGTCTATGAAATTAAATATCAGAGATCCTCATTTTTTCGTAAAAATATTAATACTTTTTTTATAATGATATTTTTTTTCCTAAAAATAAAACCTTGAAATCATCTTCTTGCTAGCACTATCCCACTTTAGGTGAAAAATAAAACTTTGAAATGCAGTTCCAAAAATGTCGGTTAATACAAATAGCCCGTAAACCTTCGATATATTATGTCACAGATTTGTAACAGTTTAGCATGCTTATTAAAATACGATAAGGTGTAAGGTAAAGGCATTGTGGTCGATTGTTGACATCAATGTTAGATATTTTACACGAAAACTGGCTCGAATTACACCGCTTTTTGGCTTACAATGCTAATACAGTGTAATTTACAACAGATACGTTAATTTGCACAAGTGCGGAAAAGTGCCTGACTGGCCCCCACCTATCCAGTTTATTGTGTTTATAGAACTTAAGTATTTTTTTCTGGCGGCCACAAAATAAAAATAACGTCACACAAAGAATGCGATCCGCCATTTCTTCTCAAATATATGTTGCATTTTTTTTCTTAGCTCTTGTTTATAATAATGTCGCTTGAATTAACACGTGAGCGTTTATCATTGCACTCTCGGCTGCAATGACATACTTTGACTACTTTCATCTAAATGTACTATTGTATCTACTGGTAGTATCAATTCGGCTCTACCCGTATTGACCACTTCCAACTCAACCTAACCAACCGTATAATTGGTTCATGACTTATAATGTCAATGATTGTAAATGGTATTATTTTAACTTTCACGTCGAGCTATAAACATTGCTTCTGTTGATCTGTTTGTTGCACAGTGCATAGAACAGCAGTGACATCATCATCATCATCTTCCTGCTCTTGTCCCATACTATTTCAGGTCATCGCAACAAGTTTTATTTTTCCATTCCGTCCTGTCAACTGCCACTTCTCCACTAACTCCCTTTTATTTCATATAATTCTATGCATAATCCATCTATATATTCTATGGCATTCTTCTTCTTTTCCATTAATATATTATACTAATATTCGTGCGCGCGCAAATTGCGCTGAACGTAAGTTTCTGCCGATACTGGCATAGTTAAAATTATCACATTCACGGGCACGCTTGATTTGTTTAGAAAGTGTTGATAATGCCATCTCCAGCAGCAGCTGAGACCTCACCGTGCTCAGTAGTTTGTAGAATAAATATAATTCAAAATAACTAAACAAACTTTTGTAGTGAAAGAACAGCTTTTTATATGTAAATCCTGAAGGTCCTATCATAAGTTCGAAAAATATTTGACCGAATTTCATTTCACCTAAAACTTTTCAACTATTATCGTTCCGTTTTTTTTTTTACTTCATCGAAGTAACGTCTGCCACTGTTTCAGCTGACCTATTATCAGTTAGTTATTTTTCTTTGCTCCGACGTAAAACTTTTTACCGAAGTTACACTTAGCCGAAATAACATTTGTTCGAAGTATTAAAATATTTTATACGCACATCAAATACGCATAATAATTAACTCCTAAACTGCTAAACACTAAAACACTGAATATTTCTGCCTATGCGAAATGTCGTTCGGTAAAATAATAGATACATATGCCACTTGATACTTCGATGATCTGAAAACATGTCAAATAATGCGTATAGCAAAAAAGCTGTCGGTCAATAAGTTTCGGTAAAATGAAATTCGAACACAAAAAAATCGGCAAAGTGATCGCTTCCCTAATCCTGAAATATACAAAAACTGCTGTTGTCTGTGTTTCAAATCGCGTTATACTTTTGTTTCAGATTTTGCTGACTCCACTCCTACGTGTCGACTAGCACAAAATCACCAAGCAAAGCAACGGAATAAAATAATGCTTATAATGTACTTTATGAATAAAAATCGTGACACTGAGTGAATTGATTGTTACGTCATATCTCACCTACAAATACTTTATCTACTGAGGTATCAGTTTTGCCATACCAATCTTGTCAGATAGCATAGTACGGCGAGTGAAGGCAACCCGCGATCATGTGGCCTCTAGCTATACTCTTTTTAACTTATATATTCACTCAATCGCAATGTTCAGAAAAAGTGCTACAAGAAAGAAAAGATCTCCTCGATAGAGAACTTGAAATGATGGTCGGAAGCTCTATAAAACTAAGTGACAGTGAACTCAAGGCTAATGAAATTATCATGAAGCTTAAATGTGAAGAGATCGAGTGGGGATTTATGCAGCCTAAACATTTTAATCTGTCGAAGCATTTCTTCGAATATAAGGATAAGGTGAAGAGGACGAAGTTGTTCCAGATGATACAGAGTATGCCGAAGGGAGCCGTGCTCCATGCGCATGACACAGGATTATTAAGCCCAGACTACGTGTTAGCTTTGACTTACTGGGAAGACCTCTGGGTTTGTTACACACAAAACAAGTCAATTGTCTTAGGATTCTGGTTTGCTAAAACTACTCCTTCTGGTCCCTGTGCCACTAACTGGGAACTAATGAAAGATGTTAGAAATACCACTGATGACGTTGCAAAATTGGATGCTGACCTCAAAAAACAGTTCAGTATTGTCATTGATAATCCAAATGAAGTTTACACCGATGTGAACTCTGTGTGGAAAAGGTTCCAGCAGTATTTTATTTCTACGGGAAATCTTTTTAATTACTTACCAGTTTGGGAAAAATATTATTATGATACACTATTGGAATTTAGGAAAGATCAAATAATGTACCTTGAAATCAGAAGTACATTGCCTTCTTTGTATGACTTGGAGGGGAACATTTATGGCGCTGTGGAGACAGCAGAAAGTTACAAAAGAGTAACAGAGAAATTCGTTAGAGATTATCCAGATTTCTTCGGAGCGAAGCTGATTTATGCCCCATTAAAACTAATAGATAAACCAACTTTAAAAGTATATGTAAAAATCGCATTGCAAATTCAGAAGTTGATGCCAGATTTTCTGGTGGGTTTCGACTTAGTTGGTCAAGAAGACTTGGGAGTACCACTGAAAGAGTTCGTACACGAACTGGCAGAACTTCGAGAGTCCCTAGACTTATATCTACACGCTGGTGAAACGAATTGGTACGGTACTAGTTCCGATGAGAATTTATTCGACGCAGTAGCTCTGGGTGCTAAGCGAATAGGCCATGCGTTCGCTCTCGTAAAGCATCCACTTCTAATGGAGGAGGTAAAGAAGAGAGAAATAGCACTGGAAGTGAATGTGGTATCGAATAGTGTTCTAAAACTGGTCGAAGACCCTAGAAATCATCCTTTAGCAATTTTGTTGAGTCAGAACATGCCTGTCTTGCTCTCATGCGATGATCCAGGAGTTTGGGAGGCGTTACCGATGTCACACGATTTTTATGTGACCTTTGTAGCAGTGGCTAGTCGACACGCAGACCTCAAGCTATTGAAACAGCTGGCGCTAAATTCTCTGTATTACAGTTCGTATCCTGAAAAACACAAGTTAGTGCATGAATTTGAAATTCGCTGGACAAAATTCATTGATGCAATTGTGAAAGATAAATGGTAATTTTGAATCTCATATTTTTGTAGTGCCCGATTATTTTTTTGTTTATCATGTTGAATAATATTATTTATATTAAAAACTTTGATTTGTTTTATCGGGTGTTTTATTTCTTATTAAAAATTAAAATGGTTTTATTGTTTGTATGGAGAGGGTCTGAAATGATGATGAAAATTAAATGGTTTGTGTTTATGAGGTTTGAATAAAACCAAATTAACATTTACTTAGGATGTTTACGAGAAATATTTTACGCCTCAGATACTTTAAACGTTAGAAAATTTCTAAATCTTTTGAGTTTTAAATAACACAGTCACCTATACGGAAGTTCACAAAACCGCCGCGCTCATCTAAATTCTGGAAAAATCACCAAATCAAACTCAAAACAAGTTTCAAACTTCAAAAAAAAGTCCATTAAGAATAATACAGGTTTCGGAATGCTTATTATCTTGCTTGTGCTACCAAAACAACAAAGTCTTGGAAACACTTTATCTTGATCAGAAGAATCAGGAACATGTCCGTAATTTATAGGTAATGAAAACCCCGACATGTTTGATAGATTCTTAATTGAATAAAGGCACATACACACACATTTGTCATCAGTCACGTCGTCAATCAATCATGTCTAGAATGCCCTAATTCCTTTTGGCATCCTCCAAAGTACGAGTACATCAAAAGTGGCTCGGCAATTAGCCGGAAAGATGTACAAAAGATCTCTTCCAATAAGAACGATGTAATAGGATTAAAATTGTATCAATAGGTAATTAGTCCGGTAATGACCGTCATGTAGTTATACATGGTACAGTCACCTATTGAAAATCGGTCACGATAAAAAAAGGATTAACCTTTTCGTATATATTAATAATAAATACGTAACGGCTATGGAACGTTTTGAGCCACGTGTGCAGATCAGCTGATATATAACCAATCATAGTGTTTTTTTTATTAATGAAACAAAATGATTGGTTAAATAAAAACTAACTAAGGACTAGCTCACACTGAGACGTACAGAAGTTGAGCAAAGCAGCGCGCGAATCGGACAAAACGTTCCAAAGAGATAGATGCTGTGATGAGCAGTAAGAATCTAGTTCGCGTACGACTTAGCACTTTTGCAAATTTGTATCAAAGTGCATGATGATTTAGGACGAAAACGAGCGCGCGAAATTTTATAAACAGGGGGGGGTAACCACAAGCTCTTAGAGTAAGGTTATTTTGAGATCGAGTAAGGGACAGATGTATCTGACTTGTAAACATCTGTCACTTACTCGATCTCAAAATAACCTTACTCTAAGAGCTTGTGGTTACCCGTATTTATTTAGGGCTAGATAATGATGAGACAAATTTATATTTTTTTTATTTTGAACATACACCGTCAAACAGTGCAGTAATCGCCAGACTATATTTTTATGGAAGAATGATCGAATAGTGTAAAATTAAATTTTATATACAGCCGTATTTAAATTCTCTCACTGAAATGTATAGTTAACTTTTAGGCCCATTCACACAGAAAACTTAACTCAAGAGTTAATTGTCCTCCTTATTGCCTTTCCTCGTGTTAAATTAGTGCATGTGGGCCTGTTTTCTACCTATTTTACAATTCGCCATCCGAAATATTAGGCCACTATCGCCGCAACGTGTGACCGATTACGTAGGACCAAACACTGCCTGACCACCTGACCTGCTTCCACTGAAGTTTATTAATCAGATTGTCCTACCTCATCTACTTCATCCCCTAAATTAACTAGCTTGGAGAGAAAGAAATGAAAGATAAATGGAAATACAAGGCAAAGGAATGTGAAGAGAAAAGAATCGGAATGTCAAATGGCAACCGCTTTTTGTGACCTCACTCAGGTTATGGACAAGAGACTAGACGAGTTATGCAGTTATTTCGACGGCGCTATGTCAAAAACCGCTAATGATATTGTGTCCATTAAAATCGATCTGGCCACAGTTACTCCAGTTACTACTGATAAGGGATGCATTCTCTGAGGTCTGAGCACGTAAAATTGGAATCACACGTGACCGCGCTAGATAACAAGCATGACAGTTTGATGCAAGATGTCGTCTACCGGCAGTTCTGGGGCTCTTCAGTTTGCATCGGACTAGCAAGACGGCTTGAAAAAACAGGTAAACTCATTTGATAAGCAGTCTACAGAAGTTTTAAATGACACAATAATTAAGTTGGAGGTGAAAATCCATATGACATGGACCAAGTGGTTCATCATATCAGCCGAAAGACGTCCACTGCTGGGCATCGGCCTCCCCCAAGCGTCGCCACATTGACCGGTCCCGTGCGTCCCGCAACCAGCGGATCCCCGCAACCTTCACCAGGTCATCGGTCCACCTGGTGGGAGGCCTTCCAACGCATCGTCTTCCGGTTTGCGGTCGCCACTCCAGAACTTTTCTGCCCCATTGGCCATCCGTTCTGCGAGCAATTTGCCCTGCCCACTGCCACTTAAGTTTGGCAATTCTTCGGGCTATGTCGGTAACCCTGGTTCTCTTGCGGATCTCTACATTTCTGATTCGATCACGCAAGGATACTCCGAGCATAGCCCTCTCCATTGCCCTTTGCGTGACTGTAAGCTTTCTGATGAGGCCCATTGTAAGCGACCACGTCTCAGAGCCATATGTCATCACTGGCAACACACACTGGTCATAGACTTTTGTCTTGAGACACTGTGGTAAGATGGATGAGAAGACACCGCGCAACTTCCCGAACGCTGCCCAGCCGAGTCGGATTCGACGGTTGATCTCTCTCTCGAAGTTGGCCCTACCCAACTGGATCGTTTGTCCCAGGTAGACATAGTCGTCCACAACTTCGAGTGTAGAGTCTCCAACCTTGATAGGAGTGGGGGTAACATGGGCATTCAACATCACCTTGGTTTTGTCCATGTTCATTTTCAGACCCACTCTTTCGGAAGCTCTACTGAGGTCATCGAGCATTGTCTTGAGGCTCTCCATGGTCTCAGCCATGACCACTATGGCGTCGACCAAGTGATTAATATGTGCAATTTGAATGCCCGGGCATTATGTATCTAGTCAAGTCAAATCAGGCAATGTAATGAATACTGATTTAAACTTCTATATTTATCACATTGTCTGGTCATTATGAATATTGCTACGTAACGGTTGGGCAATTCAATAATTATGGTCAATGAATTAGTCGAAGAGCAAACGAAGCGAGCTCGGGAAATTGGGGTACCCTGACACGGATAGGTTAGGTTCGAAGGAGATGACGGTCCCTGAAGTGTGGAACTCAGCTCGTCATCTCCTTCATGTAAGGTTACTTTAGACTTTAGTGGTCTCGTGCACTGAGTGGAACTGGAGACGTCTTCGGTAGAATGAGACAATGTTGCTTGTTTGAATGACAGTCGGTTACTTATTAATTATTCACCAACATTTATATATATTTATCAGGAATAGTAACGTTGCTAACCACAAACTAACAACACTACTACAAACTACTACACAAAACAACTGACACTACTACAACAACAACAACACAACAACTACAATTTTTTTTTTTTTTTTTTTTTTTTTTATATATTATAGGCTCGCGCTTGACCACTATCTCACCTGATGGTAAGCGATGATGTGGTCGACGGTGAAGCACGCTTGCCTAGAAGTAACCTATTCACTCTTGACTTAAAGACTCCTAGATTGTTGCTATCGGGAAACACAGACTCCGGCAGGGAATTCCACTCCTTAGCTGTACGCATAATGAAAGTATTTCCAAAACGTTTAGTGCGTATGGGTGGTATGTCTACCATGTAGCGATGGCGCATCGCCGTACGTCTTGTAGTCCGATGATGAAACGGGCTTGGTGGAATTAGATCATGCAATTCCATCGCACACTCCCCGAAATGCAACCGATAAAAGACCGACAAGCTGGCAACTCGGCGACGATGTTCAAGGCTCTGGAGCTTTGACTTAACCAGTGCCTCATCGCCGATGAGCCTTTTGGCCCGCTTTTCGATCGACTCTAGTGCATCAAGCTGGTATTTGGCGGATCCGTCCCAGAGATGAGAACAGTACTCCATGCATGATCGAACTTGCGCTTGATACAAGCTGAGCAGCTGTTCTGGCGTGAAGTACCTTCTAACCTTTGCAAGGATCCCCAGCTTTTTGGCAGCCAGCTGAGCCTTTGCCTCAATGTATGGGCCAAAATTAAGAGTCGATGTCAACGTAACGCCAAGAAGCTCAACTGATACTATTTACAAAATTTCTAATTTTAATTCTATTCGTCAATAGCCCAGTTTTATTTTTAACTACGGGTACAACTATCGAACTACTTAACATCTCCGGGGGTAGATACGCATGGTTCAAACAAAGATTGTACGACAAAGCTAATATACGTGGCAAGTGAGGGCCCGCATAACGAAGATAGTCGATGCTGAGCCCATCGTGGCCGGGAGACTTGCCCCTTGACATAGACTGTATGACAGAAGCAAAGTTTTTTCAAAAAAAAAAATGTCTTTAGCAGTAACCCTGACTCCCAACTGCCCTATGGGCTAAACATCGATCACCGCCCGCAACGGACCTAATGACGATTTCAAATTTATCTTTGAACAGTTCGGCTATTTCCTATGGATCGCTCACACCGTCGACCGATATCGATTAAGAAAAGAAAAGAATATGAAAAGTAAATTAAATAATAAAAATTAATTGGCATGCGATATAAAAACGAAATAAAATAAAAAACAAAACATAAAAATTTAGTATTACTTGAATGTCAAATAATAATAACGGTAATGTCAATAATTAAAACTAGTTAAATTAAACATGTCAACATTTATATGAAATTATAATGGAATTTAAATAATCTATAATATAAAAATGAATCGCAAAATGTGTTGGTAAGCGCATAACTCAACAACGCCTGGACCAATTTGGACAATTCTTTTTTTAAAATGTTCGTTGAAGTTCAAAGATGGTTTTTACGGGGAGAAAAATTCTAATAATTGCCGGAAAAAAAAAAATTAACAGGCCTTTTCTTTTTCCCATACAAAAGTTTTCTAACTAAAACGTAGAGTCAATTTGAGCTTTATTGCTATTGTACCATATAAGCTATTTTTGCTTTGTGTAGGGTAGGGTAGTGTAGGGTAGTGTAGGGTAGTGTAGGGTAGTGTAGGGTAGTGTAGTGCAGGGTAGTGTAGGGTAGTGTAGGGTAGTGTAGGGTAGTGTAGTGTAGGGTAGTGTAGGGTAGGGTAGGGTAGGGTAGGGTAGTGTAAGGCAGGGTAGTGTAGGGTAGTGTAGGGTCGTGTAGTGTAGGGTAGTGTAGAGTAGTGTAGGTTAGTGTATGGTAGTGTAGTGTAGGGTAGTGTAGGGTAGGGTAGTGTAGGGTAGGGTAGTGTAAGGCAGGGTAGTGTAGGGTAGTGTAGGGTAGGGTAGTGTAGGGTAGGGTAGTGTAGGGTAGGGTAGGGTAGTGTAGGGTAATGTAGGGTAGGGTAGGGTAGTGTAGGATAGGGTAGGGTAGGGTAGTGTAGGATAGTGTAGGATAGGGTAGGGTAGGGTAGTGTAAAGTAGGGTAGGGAAGGTAGTGTAGGGTAGGGTGGTGTAGGGTCGGGTAGGGTAGGGTAGTGTAGGGTAGTGTAGGGTAGGGTAGGGTAGGTAGGGTCAATACATGTGTGGTGTTTTTATGGCAAAACAAAGTTTGCCGGGTCAGCTAGTTCTCAATAAAGATTTCGGGTGTAGATGACGCAAAGGAGTTTTCAAAGTGTGGGTAGAAAGAAGACAGGCAAGAAAACATTGATTACGTAAAACAGAATGGAGGGAACGATAGGTAAAATCTACGACTAACAGACAAGGGTCTGCTGCTTGTAACTGCGTTTGGTGAAAGCGCTCCTAAGGTTTAAATTTGCGATTAAAAACCGCTATAGTTCCTAAAAGAGTAATGAAATAATGTAACCCTTTAAGATAGGCAACTTCAGGAACTACTTGTTGGAATTGAAAAATATTTTTGTGTTGGATAGTCCATTTATTGAGGAAGGTTATAGGCTATATAACATCACGCTACGCCCAATAGGAGCGGATCATTAATGAAAAATGTTGCAAAACGGGCAAAAATGATCCTTTTTGAGAGCTTCCGTTGCGTGCGCTGCGAAAGCGGTTAAAGTTACGCAACATTCATGTATGTATGGTATGGTAGGTAGCAGTTGACGGGAGCGAAGCCACGTGGGACAGCTAGTCTATAATATAAAAATGAATCGCAAAATGTGTTGGTAAGCGCATAACTCAACAACGCCTGGACCAATTTGGCCAATTCTTTTTTTTAAATGTTAGTTGAAGTTCAAAGATGGTTTTTACGGGGAGAAAAATTCTAATAATTGCCGGGAAAAAATAAAAACAGCCCTTTTCTTTTTCCCATACAAAAGTTTTCTAAACTAAAACATAGTCAATTTGTAATTTATTGCTATTGTATATGCTATTTTTGCTTTGTGTAGGGTAGAGGGTAGGGTAGGGTAGTGTAGGGTAGTGTAGGGTAGGGTTTTTTTTTTTTTTTTTTTTTTTTTTTTTTTTTTTTTTTCTTAACACTAATCCCACCAACGAAATTGGCGCCTATTGATTGCAAACACATACATTCCGTTCAATCTTTCTTTCCTCTTGCACTTTTATTCTTCATACTATGGTTCATCGTGCATTCATCTTCTTGTATACTGTGTGGGTTTATTTAAATAACTACGGGCATTTTTATTTCAATCAAATTAAAAGTCGATAAAATATACATGTTCTGTTTATCCCAGAAAATAAAATACAAAAAATGCTAATTATCACAGTTAAAGTTAGGAAATATACAAGAAGTTCAAAAATACAAAAAGTGCGGTATCACAGAATTGTGCAAATGGTGCTTTTTATCACAGGTAATACAAAAAAATACAAAAGGTGCTTTTTTATCACAGATAGATACATGAAAGGGATAAAAACACAAAAGCACAGTTATTAAAAAATAAATATCACAGTAATCAATTACACAGTCTATAAACTTAGGTACTAACATGAAATACTGCCGGCTATACATGTCCTTGCTGCATTCCGTGCTTGCATTTAAATATCACACAAAAATATTAATGAAGCACGGTGCGCCTCAGGTTTTATTTCGATGTATAACCGCAGTGGCTACTCTAATGCAATATTCCAAAAACTTTTCCCTATATTTCTTGTCCATGAGCCCATGCAGGCTCTCCTTCGTGATTTTCCTGTCCAGCTCACATTCAAGTTGGTAGCGCTCCCTGATAAATATCGGGCATTCTACAAGTATGTGCTGGACAGTCTCTGCCACGCCTGGATCGCAGACGCATGATGGGCTCTCCTTACACTTGAACCGATTCAAGTATTCAGAGAACCCACCGTGCCCCGTCAAAACCTGCGTGAGGACGCCTTCGGGCCGCACCTGTTGTACAGTACGGAAAGCCACTATTGCGTCCGGAAGAAACATTTTCGTCACAGAAGCAGTCTCGCCCGACACATATCTCCGATTCCATTCATCAAGCGATTCCAAACGGATCTGTCGCTTAATAAATGAAACCGGACACTGGTCGTAGTCCGGCTTCCTCCGTGACGACAATGCTGCTTCCTTGGCCAGCTCGTCCGCTCGCTCATTCCCCGGCAGGCCCGCGTGGGCCTTGATCCAGAACAAAGTAACAACTTTGCTCTGGCCCAGGGCGTGAGCCAGATTGGCACGTGCGCGGACTGCCAGGGGATGGAGAGAGCCATGGTTTGCAAGCGTCTGCAATGCTGCCATTGAGTCGCTGTACACACCATAGCTCCCCTCTTGCCGCGCGAGGATCACTTCTGTCGCTCTACAAATGGCTAGGAGTTCCGCCTGGTAGACTGTGCAGTACGCGGCAAGGCTAAGCTTGAGGTTCCGGACTTCGCCTTCAGTGTAGGGTAGGGTAGTGTAGGGTAGGGTAGTGTCGGGTAGGGTAGTGTAGGGTAGGGTAGTGTAGGGTAGTGTAGGGTAGGGTAGTGTAGGGTAGGGTAGTGTAGGGTAGGGTAGTGTAGGGTAGGGTAGTGTAGGGTAGGGTAGTGTAGGGTAGGGTAGTGTAGGGTAGGGTAGGGTAGTGTAGGGTAGGGTAGTGTAGTGTAGGGTAGGGTAGTGTAGTGTAGGGTAGGGTAGGGTAGTGTAGTGTAGGGTAGGGTAGTGTAGTGTAGGGTAGGGTAGTGTAGGGTCGGGTAGGGTAGGGTAGGGTAGGTAGTGTAAGGTAGGGTAGGTAGGGTAGATAAATGTTCAGTGTTTTTATGGCAAAACAAAGTTTGCCGGGTCAGCTAGTATTGGAATAAAAATAGAGATTATACATAAAATGTCATAGATAAAATTAATAAAACCAACATTAATAGTTAATTTTAGTGATTTATAAGCTATAAATTAACCATTACAACAAGTTCAAGTTTCTTCAATAAAAACTGGTGGTCTAATTTGTCGAACGCTTTACTGAAATCAGTGTATACTGCATCAACCTGAATCCGTTGGTCCACCAACTCGATGACATTCTGCAAAGATGCTACCAAATTGGAGTGTGTTGATCTGCCCCGCATGAAATCGTGTTGATTACCTAATGTGATTTTTCAAGTGGCTATACAGATAAGAATACACTAATAATTAGAATACTTTAGGGACAATTGATATGATCGAAATTGGCTTTAAGTTTTTTATGTCGTTCTTGCTACCATTTTTAAAAATAAAAAATAATAGAATAGAATTTTATAGGATCTTAGATTTCTGCCAAGCGGATGGCAAGTGACCTGAAGTACTTCCAATAGATGATCATCATCCTCCATTTGTAGTTCCAATGAGATACACGGCTAAACAGCTAGTCGTATTTTCTTGGAAAAAATATATGTTTTATAAGAAAAAAAAAAAACAATTTGGTAAGCAAATTTTGAGTTTTATTCGTATAAAATAGTGTAAATAATTTGTATAATTATGTCCAAGACGGGCAAAAAAAAAACAGCAATTGCACCAACACCGCCGGGCGTATTCTAATGAAATTGACACCATCTCAAAGATAATGCTCGCTTTGTTCCATCAAGGTCGTTGGAGAAGTGACCTTCAACTTCTTTACCTAGTTAGTTAGGGTCAGCAGATAAATAAACATTATTATTTAGGCACACATGCACGAATAACTTAATTCAGAGTTAATTGCTAACACGTGGTTAAATTGACAATATTGTAAGCCGTATGGTGGAATTTTTCATGAAAATGGGCCTAAAAGGTACTAATTTATACATTTCAGTGAGAGAATGTAAATACAACCCACGGAATTAAAAATTCAAATTTCGAATTTTTTCGCACGCTGCCGCTACTTCGCTCCACTCAGTGCGTCTTAGTGTGAGTTGGCCCTTAATTTAGTTTGTTTTTGTTTAATTAATCATATTGGTGAATTAAATAATAAAAAAAAACATCCTCCGACTACACAGCATGATTTTCTTCTTGTTTACGTTTTTTTAGTTCGCTTAGGAACGTTTTTTATTTTTAACATTTTAGTTTATTAGAATTATGCTACTGCTGCTACTTATATTGAAACATATAAGTGTAATATATTTTTGAAATCACCTCTTAAAACCCTTTATTTTGATACCCCACACGATGCGATTGGAAGAAAAATAGAATTTGGTGCCCCACAATATGGCGCCCAAAAGCCGCCATTTTTTTATTTTCCAATTTTAATGTAGCCAGTGACACTCGCAGGGTTAAGACGAATCGATTGACGTAAGTACCATCAAAATTGGCCAACGCGTTTGGTCTCTAGAACGCCACATAGGAACAAACATACATACATAGACTGATAAACACATTACCCTCCTTCGGCAGTCGGGTAAAAAGAATCAATATGATTGGTTAAAAATATCAGCTGATCTGCACACGTGCCTCAAAACGTTCCATAGTCACTACGTATTTACTATTAATACCCGAAAACGTTAATCTTTTCTTTATCTTGTCCGATTTTCAATACGGTGATTGTACCTATGTAGGTACCAACTTGGCGGTAATTCATTACCTATTATTTAGTACTATCTTAATCCTATTTCGTCGTTCTTATTGATCAGAGATCTTTTGTACATCTTTTCGGCTAATTGCCGAACCAATTTTGATGGAATTTGGATAACTGCAAAAGGAATTACTGCATTTGAGACATACGTATACATACGCGTTGGTCATCGGTCATTTACAAATGCAATCGGAGAGGTATCGGTGACGTGACTGATGGCAAAAAGTGATGTGTGTATTTGATCCTTCTTTATTCAATCTAAGCATCTATTAAACCTAGGACCAAAAATTCGAAGACATGTGATATCCACCAACCAGCACTGGACCCGCGTGGTGGATGGCCCAGTCCGTCTTTCGGAGTGGTGGCTTTTGTCCCAGCTGTGCGAAAAATATAGGGTGCGGATATGCTTTCTAGGATCTAATACGAATGTATTATCATCATGTAATCATCTTACTGCCCTTGTCCCATGTTACTTGGGGTCGGCGCTGCACGTTTTCTTTGACCATACCGTCCTGTCCCCCGTCACGCTATCACTGACTCCCTTTTCTTTTATATCTCTCCTCACACATTCCATCCATCTTTTCTTTGGCCGTCCCCTCCCTCTCCATCCATCTTTACTTTGGCCGTCCTCGCCCTCTCCATCCATCGTTGCTTAGGTCGTCACCTCCCTCTCCATCAATCTTTTCTTTGGCCGTCCCCTCCCTCTTCATCCATCTTTTGTTTGGCCGTCACCTCCCTCTCCATCCATCTTTACTTTGGCCGTCCTCGCCCTCTCCATCCATCGTTGCTTAGGTCGTCACCTCCCTCTCCATCAATCTTTTCTTTGGCCGTCCCCTCCCTCTTCATCCATCTTTTGTTTGGCCGTCACCTCCCTCTCCATCCATCTTTTCTTTGGCCGTCACCTCCCTCTCCATCCATCTTTTCTTTGGCCATCCCCTCCCTCTCCATCGATCTTTTCTTTGGCCGTCCCCTCCCTCTCCATCCATCTTTTCTTTGGCCGTCCCCTTCCTCTCCATCCATCTTTTCTTTGGCCGTCCCCTCCCTCTCCATCCATCTTTTCGTTGGCCGTCCCCTCCCTCTCCATCCATCTTTTCTTTCGCCGTCCCCTCCCTCTCCATCCATCTTTTCTTTGGCCGTCCCCTCCCTCTCCATCCATCTTTTCTTTGGCCGTCCCCTCCCTCTCCATCCATCTTTAATTTGGCCGTCCCCTCCCTCTCCATCCATCTTTTCCTTGGCCGTCCCTTTCCTCTCCATCTACATTTACGAATGTATTAAAGGTATTAAAAAAATACAACATTACATAAGTTTCACGTGACTAAGTATTTACTTATTTTCTATGGATCTACAAATACCTAATTAGTAGATAACCTATCGGCAGATAAATCCTTCACAGTAGTAAATTCAGGTTTTTATAGAACATTAGCGGGTTTTTAAGTTTTTAAACTGTCATGTCACTAACACTAACATTAACATTCGAAACGGGATAGTTACCATGTTTAAAAACGAACAAGAAAGAGGGTAGACCGATTTGTCTCCTCATAAACACCCACCTGCAAAAACTTCAGTTTATCCGTGATCATGGTGCTTGCAACAGCACCGAAATATCGGAAACTCGCAACAAACAGTAAACATGGTAAAAATCCCGTTTCGAATGTTAGTGTTAGTTTTAGCGGGTTTTATATGGGACAGGTCGATCACACTATTGCCAAGTTTCCAATCACTGCAACTCCTGAAAGCCAGAAGAATCTACAGTGGCGAACATCAGAAAAGCGGTGAGACAATGAAGCTCGACGAATTTCGCAGAAACGGGTCATCTGTCTGGGATCTTGCAATCAAATTAATCAGAAAGGAATAGCGAAAAGAAAACAACTTCAGAGGTATGCGAAACAGCAGCCTAGTTGCTTGAGAATTCGGCAAAGCAAAGGGTTTGACCCCATGAAAGAATATATTATACTCCATATGAAATAACATTAGAAATTTCTACAACCCTTTTTTACAGTCAGTTCAACCGATTTATAGTTCTATCCCGTAAATATAAGGATAGTATAAAAAGCATAAACCTGTTACCAAAACTAACTGTTTACTACAGCTGCCATTTGTCGTATCACCAACGCAATAGAAGTCAAAATCGGTTGAACGGGCTGTAAAATGCGATTATTTAAATGTTTAATCTGGTTTTATTCAGCCAGCTCGCGCATATGTATCCTCCGACTGCACAGCATGATTTTCTTCTTGTTTACGTCTTTTTAGTTGGATTTTTAAGCAGTCGGGTTTTTTGTTATTTTTAAATATATTTTTTTGCAATACCCAATTAGGATGCAGGACAAGCACAAAATGCCGCAAATCTTCATTTGAAAAGGTACTTGGTACCTAGGCAATTGGTCACCAACACAGACATAAATCTAACTAGATAACGCAAGTCCCTCCATCTGTATAAAAAAATCAAGCGTACCACATTTTCACATACAATTTAAAAACAAATTTACTTACCAATGAAAAAAAACATTTCCAATGTTTCGGCCAACTTTTCTATACAGTCTTTACAGCTCAATAGCCATAGTTAAGCATTTTTCTAGATTTCAGTGGATTTCCGGTGACGATAATGCTAAGCAGAGCGGAGTATGTGTGGTGTAACTTTAAATGATAAATTGAGGAATGATGTAATAAGACAACGTTGTGGTTTAAAAGAAAATGTAGTGACTAAAATTGAAAAGAGTATGTTAAGATGGTTTCGCCATGTTGAGAGGATGAATGAAAGGCGACTAACCAAAGGTATTTACAAGGCAGACGTAAATGGAAACGCCGGGAGGGGACGCCCTAGAAAGACATACATAACCCTTATAGGTTATGTTCTTCAGAAAGGCCAAGTGCGTAGTACCCATAACCAGCTTGTGCGTATGACTAGATGTATGAATATGTATGAAGCAAAAGAAGTCTGTAAGGATCGTAGCAGGTGGCGTTCTGTAGTTTCTGCCTTTGGAAACACCCCCATGGGAAAAAGGCGTGAGTTTATGTGTGTAACTATTTTTGTATAATGCTAAATGAAAAACTCAAAGTACGATCATTGATCGTAATTTTACTCCGTTTTTGACATGCGAAGTACATACAATTGCGCAATCTATTTAGATTTATATCTGTGGTCACCAAACTACGGACCAATTTTGGCAAGCGTTGCTGAACGACACCTCCGGCTGTAATGATTTAGCCACGAGCTCCTCATAAATAATTTTTCGATAAACAGCAATAAAACTTTATATAAATTTATGACTTGGCAACAGTATTATCGTTCCTAATCATTAATTATCGGATTGAGTAATAAATTTATAATATGATAGTTGTTATTAGTAATAATGATAAGAATTTTCCGTAGTAATTAGATTAAAGTTTTCTGAGAATTCTTTAAAATCGTGATATCTACGTAATACTGGATAAGACACTTAGGGAATTACCCAAAATCTTTTAATTCGGGCAAAAACTAATATTTTTTTAATTCAGATTTTCGTGTAATAGCCATAGCCATAAAATCACGCCTTTATTTCTGGAAGCGTAGGTATAGGCAGAGGTAAATTAGAATCAATTTCCTGTTTTATTATTAACTAGCGCACACCTCGCGGTTTCACCCGCGTAGTTCCCGTTCCCGTGAGAATACAGGGATAAAAAGTAGCCTATGTCACCCGGGGATAGTGTAGCTTCCCAATGGTGAATTTTTTTTTGAAATCGTTCCAGTAGTTTTTATGTTTATTCGTTACATACAAAAATACAAATCTTTCCTCTTTATAATACATATTAGTATGGACTAGCTGCCGCTCGCAGCTCCAAACGCGTGGTACTAGTGCTTCGCTATATTTTTGTAAAGTTTCATCATTATCTGTTCAGTAGTTTTTGTGTGAAAGAGTAAAAATATCCATCCATCCATCCTCACAAACTTTCACGTTTTAATAGTGGTAAGATTGTCATCAACTGGTCACAAATTCAGCCTCTAGCTGCTACTGAGAAATTTTGGATGGAAAAACTCAAAACCCAGGCTAGGACAACCTTAACACGGGGTGTTAAGGTTGCCCTAGTCGACGACGACACGATATTTTGTGCGCGGTGCGCTATTTTGTGCGCGGGGTTAAAATAGATGCTATCTCATCCGACAACACGTGCGAAAGAGATAGATGCTGTGATGAGCAGTAAGAAGATAGTTCGCGTTCGAATACACACTTTTGCAAATTTGTAGCGAAATGGATTATGATTTAGGGCGAAAACGAGCGCGCGTAATTTTATAAACATACCTTTGGGAATATGGATATCATGAAAAAACTACTAAATTTATCTGTTCAAAATAAAATTATTTGCGTTGTGGAACTACTAATCTATCCCTGTATGGTGACTGTTTTGCAATTTTCCTTATTCTCATGGTATTTATTTGCGCCCAAAGAAGCGTTAAAATTTGTATTGAAATATGGAAATTTCGACGCTCATAACTTTCAAATATATTTTTTTTTTACTATTTTGTTTCCATACAGGGCTAGATAATGATAAGACAAATTGAAATAATTTTTTGTTTTGAATGTACACCGTCAAACAGTGGAGTAATCGCCAGACTACGCTTGTATGGAAGAATGATTGACATGGCAAAATTAATCAGCAGCGCCTACCACTAGACCAACGAGTAAGTAATCTTATCTAATATTATAAAGAGAGAGCCTGAATTTTGTGAGTTTTTTCAGACGTTTGGAGTAATATCTGGAACCACTACATCTATTTTATACAATCTTTCACCATGTTAAAGGTAGGCACATTATTCCAGATGGTTATAGGCTGTAAATTGACGTATTCCATATTTGGCACCCGCTTTAACGGCACCTAATTTAATGGCACCTGAGTTATTCCACATACGGCATCTATCGTTAATTTTCGCAGGTGCCATTAGTGGAATAATTTTATGCCACATTTGGCACTTAAGGGGGGGACACTATGTATCATCACATCATCAGCCTTTTTAATGTTCCCACTGCTGCGACACAGGCCTCCTCTCTGTGAGAGGGAATGGGCCATAATCAACCACGCGGGCCAAGTGCGGGTTGGTGGATGTCACATGTCTTCGAAGTTTTGGTTCTAGGACATGCAGGTTTCCTCACGATGTTTTCCTTCACCGTTTTGAGAGCAGTGGTGATGAATTAATTTACACAAAGTAAAGTGCCTGCCTGGGTTTCGTACCCACGACCTACAACTTGTAAGTCGTGGCCGATACGACTGGGCCACCACTGCTCGTACGACACTATGTATGCAATTGTTTTAAAATAAAGTTTCCATTTATATGTACCTACATTGTGTGTGTGCCAAATAAACTAGTTTTCTTTTTTATTTCTTATGGTTCAATAAGTACTAGAGTTGGAACGTCTCTACAGCTTATGATTCTAGGCTCGCAAATACTTAATCATGAGTCTGGCCTCGTGGCTAAATGCTTGTACTGTTCAATATCTAAGTAAAAAAGCACAAGAGATCTTTATACCTTTCTTGCCCGTGTTACGACCAATAGTAATACATGTTATTAAACTCTCTACTGATTTAAATATAATTTTAGATTTTGACGTCCTAAAAGAAACAAACGTCCCAAAACTAGTACCTATTTATTGATCCGTAGGTGCCAAATTGATATAAATTTGAAATATAAAATTATTCCACTAATGGCACCTTCGAAAAATATCGATAGGTGCCGTATGTGGAATACCTCAGGTGCCGTTAAAACTGGAGTCCAATCTGGAATTTGTCTGTAAATTATTATGAGGCAAAGCCGAAACGGGCCAGTAGTCTTCAATAATATAATAATGTTATTATTTCTGACGATGTTTCTACCGGCCATCTTTCAGACAGCTAGCAATTAAACCCCGTATTAACCTTACAAACAAACAGACAACCAAAACCTGTGTGGTCTACATCGCTGGTCGTAAATCTTAGTGGGCACTGGCTGACACCAATTAGTGTGAACAGCTAACGATTACGGACGCAAACGGCCCGAGACCGCGGCAGTGTGAACTTAGCTTAATTAGATCAACGGCAAGGCGGTGCGCAGGAGTGGAGTAAGTGGGAATTTTGATTTTTTGGGTGAATTTCTCTTCAGATAAACACATATACATAGATACAAACACAATCAATCTGCCTAGTCTTTTCCCAACTTCATTGGGCAACACGATATCTCTTGGCTAGACTGGTGTCAGATCTCAAGCTTCTGACTACCCGTAATGACTGTCAAAGATCTTCAAATGACAGCCGGGACCAACGGCTTAACGTGCTTGCCGAGGCACGGAGGAAACTCGTTATGTTGAAATGGTCACCCATCCACGGACCGACCTCGTCAAGCGTTGCTTAACTTTGATGATCGACCAGTGTGGCTGTTATTATTACCACGAGCTCTTGGACACAAATACATGGAATTTAAATATAACTGGAGTAATTTCAGTTTTATAGGTGCACCCCTGCCTACCCTTCGGGGCATATAGACTCGTGAGTGCGTCCATGGCATCAACCATCAACAGTGGGCTTTATCAGAATACCAGCGCAGAGTTATTTCCTTTTTGGATATCACTGCACATGTTGAGATAGGAGCCTTTTTGGGTCTCGCACGGAGTTTTTTTTTATTTTATTTTATTTTTGCTTTTTCCTCGTGTCTCCTGTGCGAGTCTCTTTCTTTCTACAGCCGTAATGTTATATGAAGTTTATTACTCACATCCACAGACATAAATCTAACTTGATAACGCAAGTCCCTCCATCTGTATGAAAACCAAGCGTGCCACTTTTTCACAAACAATTGAAAAACAAATTTACTTACCAGTAAAAGAAATCATTGCCAATGCCTCGGCCAACTTTTTCTATACATTCTTTACAGCTCAAACTGGCATAAAAAGGCATTTTTCTAAATTTCAGTGCCGATAATGTAAATGAAACGCTCAAATTACGATCATTGATCGTAATTTTACTCCGTTTTTTGACACGTGAAGCACATACAATCGCGTCATCTAGTTAAATTTATATCTGTGCTCACAACCATGAACGTATATTAAGAACAGATCTAAATATTAACTAATACTAAAATTAGCCCAAGTGGGATAAAAATTATCCTATGTGCTATTCCAGACTATAATCTATATCTGTGTCAAATTTCTTCCAGATCCGTCCTGCCGTTTGAACGTGAAGAAGTAGCAAATACACTCACAAACTTTCGCCAAGTGTCAAGTGATAGGTCCTGTGAGGGGGTAGACAGGGTGAGCTACTTAAATGAAACTCAGGAATCACTGTTCTACTTATATTTCAGCAGCAAGGTGCCTGTCCTCAGGCACCTTCTATCGAACTAATACAACAAAGCTCAGCGGAGCCTTTTTATACCCGGAAAAAGTCTAACTAAATCTTCATTTATTTTATATTCGAAATTCAGTTCCCTTTCAAGACGTTATTTGTGGCCAGTCTTAATATAGGCAAGTAGGTTGCCTTCTCAAATGGTAAGTCCTTACATGAGCTACGCCCCTAATAATAGACGCACAGAATCATATGAAGTGCTTCTATTCTAAGTCTTGAAAGGTTACATGAATCCTACCTAATCCTAACCCGAACATTTACCTAACAGAGGAATCAAAATACAATTGAGGTACGACCCTTAAAAGGGGAAGGCTTAATCATGACAAACGAGTTATCGGATACTCCGATATGTGCTTTTAACTTCAGCTGACGTGCACATACGCACTAACAAATCAACGCAGTCATGCTTGAACCTCCTTGGCCAAAACCTCTGAAAAAGGTACAAGGCGTCCTCCCAACACTAATAAGAATGATGCGTCAACTCACATCGACCCGGATGGGGTTTAAATTCAAAAATTCAGATATGATACAATATTTCGATCTTGTGCGTTTATCAGGCCAGAGAAGGAAAGGCTGGATCGCATCGAATTTGAAGTCTACTCATCAAACTTACACCAGGGCATAATATCATAAATATATTTACTTTTTTAAATAACAGTCATCAACTGGACCGATGATGTCGACTCGACATCCCGACACCCGGCGCCTCCACCAATATGTGAGGGGGTAGACAGGGTGAGCTACTTAAATGAAACTCAGGAATCACTGTTCTACTTATATTTCAGCAGCAAGGTGCCTGTCCTCAGGCACCTTCTATCGAACTAATACAACAAAGCTCAGCGGAGCCTTCTTATACCCGGAAAAAGTCTAACGAAAACATCTTCATTTATTTTATATTCGAAATTCAGTTCCCTTTCAAGACGTTATTTGTGGCCAGTCTTAATATAGGCAAGTAGGTTGCCTTCTCAAATGGTAAGTCCTTACAGTCCCATCAGACAACATTCGCCTCAGATCCCTTGATCTAGAAAGAAAGAAAAGAAAGAAAGAAAAAGTGTTTATTTCAAAGTCAAAGTCAAATATATTTATTCAATTAGGCCAATAAACGGCACTTTTGAACGTCACATAAATTAAAATTAAAATTTACAAGTAATACAAAAAAAAAAAATTCTACCGTGCATTCGGAAAGTAAATTGTTATGGAGAAGAACGCACAAGAAACTCCATACTTACTCTTTTTAAAAAAAATAGGTGTTATACAATATTAACATACGTACATACATTAATATATGTGAGGACGATGCACCCAGAATAGCTGTACACACTATACTACGTACAGGTATAAAGTATTAAAAAGCATTAACAGGAAAATAAATTAATTTGATAAGTAGGAACATGGTTCTCACATACTTACAAATATTACAAACATAGGTAACATACCTAATTCAACTACAAAATAACTATGAATGGGAATATAAATTAACAAATTTGATTTTGTCTACACCAAATATTGTCCTATGGAGCAGGACCAGCATGTTTCCAAGCATTTTATCACAAAACGACATACATACAATACAAGAACATACTTATGCTAAACCCACACACCCATAAGAAAAAGTAGTGAATTTATGTAAAAATATATGTACTATGTACATTATTATTTTTATACATTTTGAATACGGTCAATGAGGCTAAAATTAACGATTAAATGGTAGATGCGAGGTGTCCTTATGACCTTAATTTGTACCTTATTCTTTGTTATGAGTTATGCTTATGAGAAAACGCATTAGCAAAATGAGGTCCATGACCAAGAAAAACAAAGTTAGTAATTACCAAAGCGATTGGCTTAATTACAAAATAAAGTGTTTTTTTAATTGCTACATATTTAAAATAGCCTTCACTTTATTTACCCACGCACTTCGGACTTAATGGGGTCTAAGTGGGAGTCTAAGGCCTAACACGCGTTATCTGTTGTGATTGGTTGAATGAATTTTCAACAGCCAATCACAGCAGATAACGCGTGCTTGACAATTTGTCACATTAATTCTGAGATAATTTAGAGGTGAGAAACTCGGCCTATGTGTGGAAATAGGAGTTCATTAATATAATCCAATCCTTTCCTTTATTTTGGCCGGCGGCCGTAGGTAGTTCTATAAGTATTCTATTTTATATTTTTTCTATTCTATATAAAAGGTATATTGTATTAAAAACCATTATCCGGGCACTGAATGCGTGTCCAGTCTTCTTAACTAGAATTTACTGAAGTAAGTGTAGCGTTGTGAGATCTCAACTGAAAATAGTCGAATGATACTAATATCAAAATTTGTCGGTCAATAGTCACATCTCTAAAAACACGGCACAACTCTAACCTTCCGGAGTACTGTCACTCGGTCATTTGGATTCCGGTGGCTTAGCTAATTACATATTTTCTATCCTCACGATTCTGGTGCCCCGATTTAGGGTGAGTTTCTCATTAGTTTAACTATTGTACCTTATTCTTTGTGCCAGGCGACCAATACCGATTCCATCACCTAATTAATATCAGTTTTGCACTGTCATGTTGGACGCGTGGCTAAGGGTCGCCTGGGACAAAGGAATTCGCTATGAGCATGTGTTTCTACTGCTACCCTAGCTGCTACAGTTCCGGCGACCCTATCGCTGTACCGGTGCTGACCGGTGCCCGCGTCTACCACGTGCTGCCAAGGGACGGTACCCCCTTACTATTTTATCCGCGTGACGGCGTTTGTACAGAACTGAGTGGCGCTAGAACCCTCGACCTAGCTGTTATTTTTAACCTTAAATATATGTATTAAATTACAAGCTGTTTCTCTAACTACCTCCTAACTACCAGTTAGCGGCCTGCGCGGCTTACCTAGCGCAGACCTAGCCGTTACATAAGACAGAATCCTCCAAAAGTGCATGTTAGTTTCAAACCGAGACTGACTTAGGACGTGGTGAAACGGATCACAACTCTAAAATTCTAATTTTTCTACAAAATCTACGAAAAATATCAATGGCAGAGATATGCAGTGATAGCACGCAGCCGATGCAACTAATTAGGGGGTCGACAGAGATGTAATGGTGCACAACTGTGAACATTCACGCTGCGATTACGACGCCTGCGCCGACGCTGGCGGTGATATTTTATCACGCAATAGGTGAACGCAGAAGTTCCACATGTTCAATTGGTAGTGGATTCTGTCTCGCCTTTTCACAACTATAGTGGGGTCGGTTCCCAGTACAACCAGACGCAGTTGAATACCATTTACAAGGAGCAACCCAGCACAAGCTCAACCCAGAAACTAAGTAGCACGATTGATTGGCAAGATCGGTTCCAAATTGCCTTGGTTTTAACCCCCGCCGGAAAAAAGAGGGGTGTTATAAGTTTCACGTGTGTTGCTGTGTATCTGTGTGTCTGTATGTGGCATCATAGCACCTAAACGGATAAACCGATTTTGATTAAGTTTTGTTTGAAAGGTGATTTTGTCGACAGTGTTCTTAGCTATGTTTGAATAAAATCGGTTAATAAATCTGTTTGAATCGGGGTGTTTTCGCAAGATAAATGTTTTTTTTTTCAAAACATTTATCAATGTTTTTTTTAAATTTTCGAATTTTACTTGTTGACTACCCGTAACGACTGTCAAAAATTTACAATTGACAGCCGGGCCTATCAACTTAGCGTACTTACCAAGACACAATGTGCGGTATGACCTGGATAAAGACATAGGCCATACTTTTCAACCTGGCGGGCGAGCACGGCCTATTGTGACAGGCTTGAGTCACACATTTTTATCACAGTTTGGGAGCAAAAACCGTGATACAATGCGTGACTCAAGCCTATCACAGAGGCCGTGCTCGCCCGGTTGGTAGTGAATTCCCGTGGGCTTATAAAACACTGTTGACGCGGGATCGTCACGGGCATCAGCTAGACGAATTAAATTGTGAATGGAAGAGCTCGTGGCTAAATAATAACAGCCGCACTGGTCGATCTTCAAGGTTTAGCAACGCTTGACGAGGTCGGTCCGTGGATGGGAGACCATTTCAACATACCGAGTTTCCTCCGTGCCTCGGAAAGCACGTTAAGCCGTTAATCCCGGCTGTCATTTGAAGAACTTTGACAGTCGTTACGGGTAGTCAGAAGCTTGAGATCTGACACCAGTCTTGCCAAGGGGTAGCGTGTTACCCAGTTACTGGGTTGTGGAGGTCAGATAGGCAGTCGCTCCATGTAAAACAATGGCACTCAGCTAAAATCCAGTTAGACTTGGAGCCGACCCCGATATAGTTGGGAAAAGGCTAGGCAGATTGATTGATTGAACAGATTACATTTATAAGAAAAACCTGTAACATAACTTATCAATTTGTTGTTATGAGTTTATCTTCTGTACTTTCCTACGTAATGCTAAAATACTGCTCATCCGTGAATAGAACTAATTGTGTTATTTATACGCAGCTATTGGTGATGTTAATTTTAACATTATAGCATGCATATTAAGTTTCTGACGTAATCGTGTGATTTTTGACATGAATACGTATGTTATGTTTACTAAGCTACACCTACCACCTCACCTAGAAATCTATGCTTTTTACCCGGCTGCTAGGAAAGGGATATGTTTTTCGCGCGTATCTTGTATGTTTGTAATATTCTTTATTACCTCATATCTTTCAAACCACTTGACGGATTTTTATAATTAAAACATCGTTAGATAGGTCTTGATCGCTCAAGTGTTCTTAGATAATTACCGTTAAAAAAAAAGGAACATAGCGGGCTTTGGGCGCCATTTTGTGGGGGTTTTTCCTTCCCTGCCCATCGTGTGGCATATCAAAATGAAGGGTTCTTAGAGGTGATTACAAAAATATATACCAATTACATATATGTTTAAAAGTCATTCCAAAAAAAAAGTATAAAAAATGTTAATAAAATCAAAAAACCCGGTTGCAAAGATGTAAACAAGAAGAAAACCATGCTGTGCAGTCGAAAAATAAATCTTCGCATTCTCGCTGACCCCCTGACCCTCCTACTGGACAGTATGATCTTCTTCTTGTTTATTCTAGAAAGGATTCACGGTTTGTGGTCCACTCAATTTCAAAACGCCTAGAGAAAATATTATACCCGAATTTAAACTTTTGATTTGCAATAGGTGTTAGGTACAACAATAGCAAGTTGCTAAAATTGAATAAGCAGGCGTTGTCAATTCTCGCCAACATGTTTTTGCTGGCTTGGTAATTCCTGGTAATTTTTAGAGAGTTGCTTAGGTCCCTGTATCTACCTAATTAGGTATTCAATAAGTAGATAGGTACTAATCCTAAATCATTATCCGTGGTGCAATTCTGTAACAATCTTAATGTACTAACTTAGTACCACTACCGATAATATAATACTAGCATAGTACCACCTAAGTTTTCAGGGTGAGATGTTTACAGAATAGACCGGCTTTAATTCATCACTCCACCTACATTTTAACCAACTTTCCAAAAAGGAGGAGGTTCTATGTTCGACTGAGTGTACCCATTTTTAGGGTTCCGTAGCCAAATGGCAAAAAACGGAACCCTTATAGATTCGTCATGTCTGTCTGTCTGTCCGTCCGTATGTCACAGCCACTTTATTCCGAAACTATAAAAACTATACTGTTGCAACTTGGTTAGTAGATGTATTCTGTGAACCGCATTAAGATTTTCACACAAAAATAAAAATAAAACAAAACATTTTGGGGGTTCCCATACTTGAAACTAAAACTAAAAATATTTTTTTTCGTCAGACCCATACGTGTGGGGTATTTATGGATAGGTCTTCAAAAATGATATTGAGGTTTCTATTATATTTTTTTTCTAAACTGAATAGTTTGCGCGAGAGACTCTGCCAAAGTGGTAAAATGTGTCCCCCCCCCCTGTAACTTCTAAAATAAGAGAATGATAAAACTAAAAAAAATATATGATGTACATTACTATGTAAACTACCAGCGAAAATTGGTTTGAACGAGATCTAGAAAGTAGTTTTTTTTTAATACGTCATAAATCGTAAAAGGAGCAGTGGTGGCCCAGTGGTATCGGCCGCGACTTACAAGTTGTAGGTCGTGGGTTCGAGCCCAGGCAGGCGCTTTACTTTGTGTAAATTATTTCTTCACCACTGCTCTCAAAACGGTGAAGGAAAAACATCGTGAGGAAACCGGCATGTCCTAGAACCAAAAATTCGAAGACATGTGACATCCACCAACCCGCACTGGGCCCGCGTGGTGGATTACGGCCCATTCCCTCTCACAGAGAGGAGGCCTGTGTCCCTGCAGTGGGAACATTAATAGGCTGATGATGTGAAATCGTAAACCGCAATTTACCAAGTACACCCTTCGTGCGCGAGTCCGACTCGCACTTGGCCGGTTTTTTTGTGTATGTTTATCGATATCTCCGTCAATTATGAACCGATTTTGATAAATCTTTTTTGTTTGATAGAATATGTTCCCGAATTGGTTCCATTTTAGTTTCGTGAAGGTCTGATGAAGAGCTTCGGAGATATACAACAGAACTCTTCAATTTATGTATGACGGCCGATCTCTTGGGATTGCAGCAATCGCATGTCTGTTTATTGTGTACGTACACCGTTTCATAACATAACATCACGCCGATACGCTCGAAAGGGGCACGCAGATGTGTACGGTTCACCCTGGTACACTTTCATTCCACCGATTACGTTCAAGTATCATATTATTCGGGTAATCTATTTTGGCATAACTTTGTACATCATAGAGTACATTACTATAGAACTTGCCTATTATGTACCACAACTAAAAACTTGTAAAGTCGTAAACAAGGAAAAAATCATGCTTCGCAGGCGGAGGATACACCAGATTTTGGTCAGCCAGCCCGCGAATATGTATCCTCCGACTGCACAGCATGACTTTTTCCTTGTTAACGACTTTTTAGTTCGCTTTTGAAGAAATCGGGTTTTTTGATTTTTTGAATTAAGTTTTTTATTTATAACTTTTTAGTTAGTTTTTTTTCGAATTAGATAAATTTAAACATATAAGTGTCATATATTTTTGAAATCACCTCTTAAAACCCTTTATTTTGATACCCCACACGATGGGTTTGGAAGAAAAAAAAAATTTGGGCTCCCACAATATGGCATCCAAAAGCCGCCATTTTTCTACTGTCCAAGTTTAATGTAGCCTATGACACTCGCAGGGTTAAGACGCATCGATTGACGTATGAATCATCAAAATCGGCCAACGCGTTTGGTCTCTGGAACGCCATATAGGAACAAACATGCATACATACATAGACTGATAAACACATTACCCTCCTTCGGCAGTCGGGTAAAAAGTGCAATCTTTTTACAAAAAAAAATACAACTGATTTTCAAATAAAAACACTACAAAGTGCAAAATAACTACAATTTCGGCAGTCGGTATCAAAAAACGAAATAACGAAAACAGGAATACCGACTTCCGAAATTTAGGTTATTGAAAGTCGGTTGTATTTTTCTTACATAGTATAAAACAAAGTCGCCTCCCGCTGTCTGTCTATTCCTATGTATGCTTAGATCTTTGAAACTACGCAACGGATTTTGATGCGGTTTTTTTTTACCCGACTGCCGAAGGACGGTAATGTGTTTATTAGTCTGTGTTTGTATGTATGTATGTATGTTTGTTCCTTTATGGCGTTCTAGAGACCAAACGCGTGGGCCGATTTTGATAATTCTTACGTCAATCGATTCATCTTAACCCTGCGAGTGTCACTGGCTACATTAAAATTGGAAATGAAAAAAAAATTGCAGATTTTGGGCGCCATTTTGTGGAGGAATAACATTTTTTTTCTTCTAAACCCATCATGTGGGATATCTAAATAAATGGTTTTAAGAGGTGATTTCAAAAATATATAACGCTTATATGTTTAAATGTACCAAATTCGAAAAAAAAAAACTAAAAACTTGTAAATAAAAAAGTTAATTAAAAAAATCTAAAAACCCGACTGCTTAAAAAGCGAACTAAAAAGACGTAAAAAAGAAGAAAATCATGTTGTTCAGTTGGAGGATACATCTGGTTTTGGTCAGCCAACTCGCGAATATGTATTCTCCGACTGCACAACATGATTTTCTTCTTGTTTTCTTGTTGTTGATTTATTTGAAGAATATATTCTTCAAATAAATTATCTGACTATTGAACAATTAACCCTAAATCACAATGGTTTAAGTCACACAACTAAATAGTCCATACACAATGCTTTTTCGTAATAAACTTACAGGCTTTAATTCAGTCAATAATTCACTTACCTAGGTTATAATTCAACAACAATGTTTAAAGTAATATAAACCAATATTATAAAGATTTTTTTGGTGCCTGTGATACAATGATTTTTCATTAGTACAGGTACCAATGATTCTCTTTTTCTGTTTTACTGTTAAAAATGTATGTATTTATTTTTTGATCCTGTACATGTGTTTTTTTCCTGAATAAACGATTTTTTTTTTTATTTTTTTTTTTAAAGATGAAAGATTTTTTTGTTTGTTTGTTTGTACCGTATAGGCTGCGAAACTACTGAACCGATTTAAAAAATTCTTTCACCAATGGAAAGCTACACTATTTCTGAGTGACATAGACTATTTTTTAATTTAATCCCAAACACGGGTCCTGTGGGGTGGTCCACGGGAGCGAAGCCGCGGGGAACAGCTAGTACCATATAAATTCATTGTATTCAGTAAGTGTCCTTGCAAAATCAGTCGACCTCCCCTTTTTTAACCCCCAACGAAATAAGAGGGGTGTTATAAGTTTCACGTGTGTACGTATGTATTTGTGTTTATGTCTGGCGTCATAGCTCCTAAACGGATGAACCGATTTTGATTTAGTGTTTTTGTTTGAAAGGGGACTTTTTCGGGAGTGTTCTTAGCTTTGTTTGATGAAAATCGGTTCAGGCGTTCAAATTTGTGGGCTATTTACTGTTAGAATGATTTTTTTTAACACAACGTCTTTCATGTTTACGTCAAACACTCTCATTCAATCACACGTAGGGGGTATGGTTCACATTCGATGACGCTACTCCACAAGAAAATATTCATTTAGTTATAACGACGGTGTATTTTCGCAAGATATCATGTCATAATTACGTGTTCAATGGATTGTTGACCGAACCGTGTCTACTACTAGATAAATTATGAGGTTTAAAAAGTATTAAATGACAAAACAATTGCCGGGGATTTTGATTTTCTTGTTTCTAAGATTGTTGAGGTTATTAGGGGCCTGACTGTTCAAGCATGTAACATACTTATTTAACAATCTATCTAGCTATGGGAATCTTATCATTCCTGTACTATCATAACAAGCCATTTGGGTCCGTTTACAAAGACGTAATGATTATTTAGCAACTTGACGCCACGGATCAAGTTATAAGTAGCAATCTGGTACCTGGTTAAGAAGCACTATGGAGGAAAAACGCCTTAATGGTCTACCTATGATTAGTATGCGCAGAAAACTATAAAAAAAACATAATAAAGAAATTCAAAAGTTTA
This sequence comes from Orthosia gothica, assembly GCA_949775005.1. Taxonomy (NCBI): domain Eukaryota; kingdom Metazoa; phylum Arthropoda; class Insecta; order Lepidoptera; family Noctuidae; genus Orthosia; species Orthosia gothica. The sequence continues at coordinate 12,106,824 of OX459059.1, read as the reverse complement.
CGAAAAACCCCCGAAGATTGTGTGTTAATTTACTTGATAGAAAAAGGACCTTGTTCGACTAAAGTAGTCGAACAAGGTCCTTTTTCTTTATTAAAATTTTGTAATTGTCAACGTGTCTGCTTCCAAATTTTAATTATATTTATTTTAATTATTCTAATACATATATACAGGAATCTCTGGAAATCGTGGATCAAACGAAACAGGGTGATAGTAGGCGCATGAAAAAAAAAATCACACGATTATTTGCCCATCCTGTACATATAACGTGACCAGACGTCCCGTTTTGAACGGTACTGTCCCTTTTTATAATTACGAATCCCCAAAATGAACTCTAGGACGCAAAATTGTCCCATTTTTCCACGGAAACTCGTTGGGTGGATATATTCAAAGACTTTCAAGCCATCTTCAGCATGAAAACTTTTATATTTTAATTGAATATATTTTATGATTGCCTGCCACAAATGCTCCAGTAGAAAGAGTATTTTCTAGGATGCACAAATTGCGGACGCCTGGAAAACTCAGTTACAAATTTCAGTTCTAAAAACGATGTTGATAATTAAGATGAATATAAAAAAAAGTTAAATCAGAAAATCAAATAAACCTCACTGCTTCAAAAGCGAACTAAAAAGACGTAAACAAGGAGAAAATCATGCTGTGCAGTCGGAGGATACATATTCGCGGGCTGGCTGACCAAAATCTAGTGTATCCTCCGCCTGCACAGCATGATTTTCTCCTTGTTTACGTCTTTTTAGTTCGCTTTTGAAGCAGTCGGGATTTTTGATTTAACTTTTTTTATTTATAAGTTTTTAGTTAGTTCTTTTTCGAATTACGTACATTTAAACATACAAGTATATATATATATATATATTTGAAAACCCTTTATTTTGATACCCCACACGATGGGTTTGGGGTAAAATTCTCTTATCCAATTTTAATGTAGCCTGTGACACTCGCAGAGTTAAGACGCATCGATTGACGTACGAACCATCAAAATCGGCCAACGCGTTTGGTCTCTGGAACTCCATATAGGAACAAATATACATACATACATACATACATAGACTGATAAACACATTACCCTCCTTCGGCAGTCGGGTAAAAAACGTGCCACGAGTTTCATGCTGATGCAAGCTGGTGATGATTTTAAGTAAGATAAAATCATCACCAGCTTTATTAAAGCAAATTTGTTCCATTGATAAATATAAATGTAACTAAACATTTCGGGTATATAAATTTTTTATTTCGTAACTTTTCGGCTAACTTACTTTTCTGAATAAATAACTTAAACAATGTGCTTCGTTTTCATTGCCTACCAGTTAATTGACCTAAATAAACCAATGTCCCGTTTTGATTCAAAGAATAAATGGTCACGTTATGTATATAGGAATTTTGTGACAAGTTTGATTTATTGTACAGTCAAGAACTTTGACGTTTTAATTACAATCACCGGGTAAGACTTGCTCTACCAGTGTAAAGATTCATGTGCTTTTGAATGTATTTAAACTTCCTACTTTTTTACCATCATTCCATACATCAACTTGCATCTCCCTGGGCCATCGACTGGCGATGCCGTTGCGCTGGATATGAGACGCACAGGATCGATCGATGTGACAATAGTTAGGGGAGGCCTGTGTCCAGCAGTGGATTTATTTCGGTTGATAATGATGATGATGGTGAACTCTGCGAAAAACCGTTAAATTTTCCTGACGTCACCGGTCACCAAACCAACTTCAGGCGTCGTTTACGAAAGGTAGGTACCTAATAGGAAACTCGTAATTAGGTATCATAAAAGTATAATGACTCACAAGATTAATTAGGTGACTCTTAAGTGGTTTCATAGTTTCTTCGCTGATTAAGAACACATATAACATCACGCCTGTACCCTAAGGGTACAAAAAAGAATATCACCTACCTATTGCTGATGACGTCGACATATTCTGTTGCTCCTTGGGTGAATTCGAAAGAATAGCTATCTATGAAATTTGTTATGTTACAAGCTGTGGGACTATTTAATTTGTAAGGGTACTACATAATCGCATTGGGTCAAGCCTGTAAGGATATTTGTATGTTTTGAATGAATAAATAAATGTCTTCCCCTCCCTCCTTGCGTCGATTGCCTCATTACTGAGGCTCGTGACTCCCCCGCTGCATCAGTTTCTCACGTACGATTTCGCTCCATCTGCTGCGATCCTTAGCTTCATGAAGGGCATTGTGGAAGTTGATGTTCAGAGAAGATCGTATTTGGCCTGACCATCTCGTGGGACTGAGTCCTCTGGGATGTTTGCCATCTACCTTGCCTGTCACCATCAGCTGTTCAAGATTGTGACACTCTTTACGAGCAATATGTCCGAAGAATTCCAGCACCACATCTACATCCCTTAAAATAAGTGTAAATAAATAAATAATATAATAATTCACGAAATTATTTTTTTAAAATTTGTAACTCAAATTCCCGGACTCTTTTTTTAAAGTTATCTAAAAAAAAACTTTTTACCAAAAAAATAAAACCGACTCCCGAAAAGAAAGTTATTTTTCGCTTTGTAGTGTTCTGTTTTGGAAGTCGGTTTGAGTTTTTTGTTAAAAAGTTTTTTTATTTATCACTTTTTAGTTTTGGTAATTACCTCCAAATACCATGAAAGTCATTTATAGGCAAAGTAGATCTCATGACGATTCCAATAAGCCCAAACACGACTAGGATCCATTGTTTCATTTTGGATTTCCAGTGCCTACCTTCCGGCTTCATCATCAGATCAGTTCGATGTTACCATTTTCATCAGTACCATTTATTTATAAATATTTGCTTCATCATAGTCGTTTAGCTATTCGATGTATCTTATACCCGTGACATACTTCGCATTAAGGAGTTCCGGTTGCCATCTGTAGTCTTCTTCATCAGGTTTGTAAGGATCGTAGCTGGTGGTTTTCTCTAGTTGCTGCCACACCCCATAGAAAAATATGTGAGTTCAAGTTCATAATACATAGTTTTTGAGGGGTGTGTTACGTCACTGAGTAGGCAAATTGGAGGAATAGAGATAGTAATTTGTAGGAAGGCTAGAGCGTTATAGAGCGGAGAAAGCAATACTAGATGGTCAAGCCAAACGACGTTTTTCAACGCACCTGCGACGAAAGAATACAATTTACGTACCTAATAAGAAAAAAACGTACGCGTGTAAAATACACGAGCCGGTTTTAGTGAGCGTAAATTTTTTTTTTTGAAATACCTACTGTATAGTGCTGTGACAGCGCAACACGCGCATCCATAGACAGTGACACTAGCTCATAAGCGCCAATAAAATAAAAAGTAAAAGTGTGCTATAAAAATTAAAAAGTTATTTTATGATGCAGTTGTTTGAAAATCGAAGGAAAATGTGGCACCGTATTGGTATTTTTTTTAAATTTTACTTTTCCACGAATATAAAGTACGTGTTTATGCAATGCTTTTTGAATTCATAAATGGAACATTACGTAAAGAGTGTAGATAAAGCAAATAATGTTACTATGTTAAATTGTTTATAAACAACACAAAAATAACCGATAAGGTGTCATGGGTTCAACGAATGACATTAAAAAGATAAAGTACGCATTTCTATTTCCTATTAAAATAATTTCGACAAACAAACAACATTTTGCATCTAATCAGAAATTCGCCAGCCAACCTTTTCTCATGTATGTTGTGATGTTTTTTTTTTTTTTTATATTTCTGGTCTGATCGGATTCAGTTAGGGTTACCATTTCGAAAATTTTAAAAGTCCTGACAATTATCCTAATAATAACTAGTTAAGATAACTTTAAAACAAAGTCCGGGCATTTTAGTCACAAAATGAATAATATTATGTCTTTAATTGTTATAGTAAAGTTCAGTGGCTGTTTTAATTATTCGTTAATTGATTCCTAGTGAACATTGTGATGTAAAATTGGTGTGGTTTTGTATCTAAAGTGTTTATGCAACTGGAGAAAATTCGGAATCATTGAAACAGGTGATATCTTGGTAAAATGTAGCTGAGAATGTCATTTTAGTAATGATACCTCAGCAAAGCTTGGCTAGCAGTCCTACTCGATATATTTGCTGCCAAATATTACAAAAAACATTGGAATGTGTTCAATCCGCTTTCTAATGCAAAACATAGTTTTTGTGCAAATGGACTGTATTACTGGTATTACTGTATAAGTGGCTAAATAATAACAGCCGCACGGTTCGATCTTCAAGGTTAAGCAACGCTTTACGAGGTTGGTCCGTGGATGGGTGACCAGTTCAACATAGCGAGATTCCTCCATGCCTCGGAAAGCACGCAGGCATTTGAAAATCTTTGACAGTCGTTACGGGTAGTCAGAAACTTGAGATCTGACCAGTCTTGCCAAGGGGTACCGTGTTACCCGGTTGTGGAGGTCAGATAGGCAGTCGCTTCATGTAAAACACTGGTAATCAGCTGAATCCGGTTAGACTGGAAGCCGACCCCAACATAATTGGGAACAAAAGCGTACTAAAAAGTCGTAAACAAGGAAAAAATCATGCCGTGCAGGCGGAGGATTCACCAGATTTTGGTCAGCCAGCCCGCGAATATGTATCCTCCGACTTTTGAAGCAGTCGGGTTTTTTTATTTTTTTAATGAAGTTTCTTTATAACTTTTTAGTTAGTTTTTTTTCTAATTAGATACCTTTAAACATATAAGTGTTATATATTTTTGAAATCACCTCTTAAAACCCTTTATTTTGATACCCCAAACGATGGGTTTGTAAGAAAAAAAAATTTGGGCCCTCACAATATGGCACCCAAAATCCGCCATTTTTCTATTGTCCAATTTTAATGTAGCCTATGACACTCACAGGGTTAAGACGCATCGATTGACGTACGAATCATCAAAATCGCCCAACGCGTTTGTTCTCTGGAACGCCATATAGGAACAAACATACATACATACATACTTACATACATACATACTTACATACATACATAGACTGATAAACACATTACCCTCCTTCGGCAGTCGGGTAAAAAGGCTAGGCAGATTATTTATTTTTACTGTATAAATCTAAAGGAACTAAACGTGACATTGGCTAAATGCACAAACCATGCGAAGCCAAAAAAAAACCTTATATGCAGCTTAATAGCAGTAGGTATTTTACATGGGGCGACTGCCCCTCTGACCTTCACAACCCAGTAACCCGTCGGGCCCAACTTTTATTTGTAGATCTTTGATAGTCGACACAGTCGTCTGATGCCAAGAAATCTTATACCAGTCTTGCCAAGGGATATCTTCCTTCGCAACCCAGTAACTGGGTATTACCCAGTTACTGGGTTGCAAAGGTCAGATAGGCTGTCACTTCATGGAAAATACTGGTAATCAGCTGTATTTGGTTAGACTGGAAGCTCAGTCCAACCGGTACCAAGTACCAACATAAGCGGCAGCAATAATAATATAAGCAACTGTGATGTTTCGTAATCAATATAGATTCTTTAATCGAAAAATACACGTTGGAATAGACTCTATCATAAACAAATCATAAACTAGCTTCAAGCTTCGAGAACATTCTTTAATTTAAATCAATGTTAAACACCTCGCTTTTTGTTGACATTACTATACAACTTGCTAAAAATCGGATCATTTTCATTTAATAGATCACGTAGACTTTTGTAATCGACATAGTTCCGTTTTGTCACAGACAGGCAATATAGCGGTTTTGCCATGCCGCTGTTAAATATTTCACATTTAAATATAAAATAAAACAGCTGTTCATAACATTTTGCTCGCACAGCTGTACAAAATCGATGAGTGCTTTCCTTATGCCACTGCAAACACAATTTGGCAAAATGGGGCTTTGCAGACCCCACGTGAGTGCGGTGCCCCTTTGCAGAATATGACACACAAGCTAGTTAAAGCTAGATTACCCCAGGTGTCCATACCAGCATTTTAGAGGACTTTATGAACGCAACTGACGCTGCCGCGCTGACGCCGCGATTTGCGTGCTACTAACTGGGTCCAAACTATTTGAAGAGTTTCCATCGACTCGAGAAGAAAAAGAAGACTGTACAGAGTTTATGGAAAATGCTGTTTTTTTTGCTGCATAAAATGCGGTGAAGGAAAACATCGTGAGACTGAGAAAACCGCCATGTCCTAGAACCAAAAATACTACTCTTTGAACTTACACAATTAAGGGCGTTTACCTCACGCTGTTGTCCTTCACCGTGGTCGGAACTTAGAAGACTTTAGATAAATTTTAGTCTTATCTGCCTAAGGCCCAGTTTTTAGTTAAATCAACCAATGGTTATTTATGTCAAATTTAGAGAGTTAATTATTTGACCATGTTGAAACATGGAACTTTCGACGCTCATAACTTTCAAATATATATATTTTTTTACTATTTTGTTTCCATACGGGGCTAAATAATGATGACACAAATTGATAATACTTTTTTTTGAACATGCATCGTCAAACAAATATTCGCAAGACTAAGTTTGTATGGAAAAAAAAACCGACTAGAGTAACCTTAAGCGTGAAAATTTCGGTAAAACGCGTTTTTTCATCAATTGTTTTTCAAACAAATGGTAAAATAATATTGCATATTTACATAGCAGGAGACTGTGTTTTCCCTAAACTGATGTTATGTTAGTAATAATAAGTGCGGTACTTATTAGCTCTGTGAGAGATAACGATTGATCATAGATGACCTTGCAAATAGGTCACATTGGTGTCAACATATGTATGCGATTGCACTACTTTTGATAACAGGCGGCATAGTGTATGACTAATTTTGGGTCACACTTCGATCAATAATATTATTGGTCGAAGGGTCACTTCTTGTATTTTCACGGCTAACCTGCGAATTTGGATTATTCTTCCAAGCGCACCTAAAGTATTTCTCGAAGTGCACCTAGGATGGAACATAGAGAAGAGCATGAAGGATTCGTAATAAATGATATCGATAAACGTTTTAAAATTCAACTGTCCTAACTGTTGTATACGTATATTCCTCTTGATCGTTGGTGCATAACTTAGTGAGATCGTTTAGGCGCCTATGTTCAGAGGGCTTAGTGCGAGTTTTTACTCACGGTCAATCGCGTTAACGTAAACGTCAATTTGTATTGAAACTGGATAAGCGCCGTCTGGGGACGGTAAGGAGAAACCACTTTTTTTGTATACATTTTGACATAAGAGATCGTTTACGTAACACGAGTGAGCGTGAGTCACGCGTGAGTAAAAACTCGCACTAAGGCCTCTGAGGCCTTAGTGCGAGTTTTTACTCACGCTCACTCGTGAAACGTAAACGTCAATTTGTATTGAAACTGGATAAGCGCCGTCTGGTGTCGGTAAGGAGAAACCACTTTTTTTGTATACTTTTTGACTTAAGAGATCGTTTACGTTAACGCGATTGAGCGTGAATAAAAACTCGCACCCTCTGTTCATTTCTGGCACCCTGGTACTTTTTAAAACAACAATAATGATTAAATTTATTGCCCTGTGCGATAAGACCGCCCATTGTACACTTGCTTTTATGTTTTTTGTCCTGTATATATATTTTTTTTGGTGTACAATAAAGAATATAATAATAATAATAAATTTATCTTTACCATTATTGAGCTTAGTTGTTATTTGCTTAAGCACCTAGTTTCAGTTCATATCTGCTTTTCTGATAGTTTTAATAAATAAACAATTCGGACAGCTGAATTTTAAAATTTCTATCGATATCATGTATTATACGAATCCTTCATGCTCTTCTCTATGTTTCATCGTAGGTGCGCTTCGAGGAATACTCTAGGTACGCTTCAAAGTGGGTGCGCTTCGAGGAATACTCCAAAAATGATGATGTTTTGCAGATTAAAATATAGCTCGCTTAGACAAACATAATTTACTGCCGTTATTCCAATTTATTTGCTGTTGGCACAAAACCCACGTTTTTCTTCTGCCACACCCCACGCCCCTTTCTATCTTATTTCAATTTGTCCTTAGAAAATTTTAAATCTTCTGTTCAGTGTTTATACAAGCAAAAAGTTTGATAAAAACTGTAAACCTACTATGAATTATTTTTTTAGCCTTAGACACCTTATTCATAAAAATTGGATGAATAGTTCAGGCGATACGGAGGAACATATGTAAATAAAAACATACATAGGCTGCTAAAATCATATCCCTTACTTTTGACTTCGCCGTAGTGTAACGGCTACGTCTGCGCTAGGTAAGCTGCGCAGGCCGCTAACTGATAGTTAGGAGGTAGTTAGAAGAACAGCTTGTTAATTTAATACATATATTTAGGGTTATATATAACAGCTAGGTCGTGGGTTCTAGCGCCACTCAGTTCTGAACAAATTCCTTCACGCGGATAAAATAGTAAAAGGGTACCGTCCCTTGGCAGCACGTGGTAGACGCGGGGACCGGTCAGCACCGGCACAGCGATAGGTCGCTGGAACTGAAGCAGCCAGGGGTGCGCAGGGTAGGCTGCGCTGGCACCGGCTCGCGCGACGGCAGGCCGCAGGTAGGCAGGCTAGACCGGGCAACGTGCGTAGGCTGGCACGGCGGTAAGCCGCAGGTGTCAGGTAAGAGGACCTGGCGGTGGGCGTAGGCAGCGTGCAGGTAGTTGGCAGCGTGCAGCAGTGGGAGAACGTCAAGCCCCAGCCTGTACAATGAGCCCTGAAAGCACCATAGGGTGCGCATGTTAGATGCGGTGCAAAAAGCAGCAAGCCGCATGCGATGTACCAGCTTCGTCCCCATTTTAGGCCAAGGAACGGTATGGGAACATTATAGGTGAAAGCTCAGCACATCGCAGCGGTTTACAGGTAAGAAACTTGCAAACATAGCAAGCACATTGACAGATGCAAAGTTAGGTTAAGTATGAACACGCTAGCATTTATTAACGTAAGTAAACGTGATCACTTACAATAAAACACGGAGACACAATCCAATGCGGTAGAACACATGCTCATAGCAAATTCCTTTGTCCCGGACGACCCTTAGCCACGCGTCCAACATGACAGTGCAAAACTGATATTAAATAGGTGATGGAATCGATATTGGTCGCCTGGCATAAAGAATAAGGTACAATAATTAAACTAATGAGAAACTCACCCTCAATCGGGGCACACAGAATCGTGAGGATCGAAAGTATGTAGTCAGCTAAGCCACCGGAATCGAAATGAACGAGTGACAGTATTCCGGAAGGTTAGAGTTGTGCCGTGTTTTTAGAGATGTGACTATTAACCGACTAATTTTGATATTAGTATCATTCGACTATTTTCAGTTGAGATCCCACAACGCTACAGTAGTCGGGTAAAAACAAGGCATCATCAATCACATAGTTTATGCAACGTTTCTTGCCCTAAGAGAATAGAATAGAATAGAATAGAATATACTTTATTGTACACCAAAAAAAGAAATAACACATATTATACAGCAACTTAATACTATGGGTACAAAGGCGGTCTTATCGCTGACAGCGATATCTACCAGACAACCTTTTGAGAAAGCTTTGTAAGAAAAATCTATTGGACTTAATTAGTCCGAAATCACCATTTGTTTTAGGGAAAAACCCCTTCCCTACGTAGTGTCTTGGATAGATTTAACCCGGTTGGAATTACTTCATATATTTCGTAGATAGAATTACAAATTAGTCGTATCAGTCAAAATTATTTACAAAAAAGTTCAACGGTAATGAAGGACTCCATGTAATTCGCAACACCCACGATTTAAAAAAAAACCGGCCAAGTGCGAGTCGGACTCGCGCACAAAGGGTTCCGTACCATTATTGCAAAAAACGGCACAAAAATTACGTTTTTTATATGGGAACCCCCCTTAAATATTAATTTTATTCTGTTTTTAGTATTTATTGTTATAGCGGCAACAGAAATACATCATTTGTGAAAATTTGAACTGTCTAGCTATCACGGTTCATGAGATACAGCCTGGTGACAGACAGACAGACAGACGGACCGCGGAGTCTTAGTAATAGGGTCCCGTTTTTATCCTTTGGGTACGTAACCCTAAAAAAGAAAGAAAAAGTGTTTATTCGCCACAAAAACGAAATCGTTTTTTTTATTTTTCCTTAAACTAAACCCTTAACGGTACTATTAATAAGCGGTGGTTTAATAGGGTTTTGGGTATGGAACCCTAAAAAAAGAGGTAAAGTTTGTGAGGTTGTAGGGGGTAATCTCTGGATCAACTCAACCGATTTAGATGAAAGGCATGGAGATATTTTGAGACCCTAGAAAGGACATAAGATAGTTTGTATTTCTTTGGGATGATAAAACACTTTTAACGCGGGCGAAACCGTGGGAAGAAACTAGTTTATAATAAGTATGAGATGGATTTATCACCGAGCATTTATCCTAATTTATTTCGGGCTTTGAGAGAGTTGTAATGAAGAAGGCATGCTACAGCTTTCTTCCTCATTGTCATAATTCCAACTGAAAGACGTCCACTGCTGGACATAGGCCTTCCCCAGGCGTCACCACACTTCTCTCCAAAGCCACCTCCTTTCAAACCATAGCATCTTTTACCAATCTATTCGTCGCACAGACGGGTATTTGACCCTAAAACGTGGCCAAAACTATTTAACAATATTTTTTTAATATTTCGGTGCTTATATAGCCTAATTTATTGAAAAATCATGATTCAAAACCTAGTTGATGGCAAAATATCAATTGGAAAGGAATCTAGGTGTTTGAGAAAAGGTAAAGAAAAAATATGTCACATTCTTACATTTTTATTTTATTAGACATTAAAAATCAGAATCAGAATCTTTTATTTGTGATACATAGTGATATATAAAAACCAACTATAAAACGGTATGGTAAGTACTCCTAATCTTTATTTTCCTTGTCCGAGTCACCACTGTCGGGAAATGGCAGTAACATTTCTTTTGCGGAAGAGGTAAAAGGTTTAGAACTTTTCTTAGGTCTAGGCCTAATTGTGCTAAGATACGGGTCTGAAGTGAGCAGCAGCCTATACAGAATATCCCTATTGCAATCTACACGGGAAAACTTTCGCGAATAATTTTCCCTATAATCTCGAAAATGCTTGTTCCTAACTTCTGCTGCTTCTTCAGACAAAGTTCCGATTGGGATCAGAGTGTGTTTATGTTTAGTCCTGTTTGCTGCTTGCCATCTTGACTTAAAATCATGCTTGAATGTCGCAAATTTACGACGAAAAACTTCTTTTTTTTCGTTATCAAAAGAAGAGTCATTAATTAACTCTCCTTCAACTTCATCAAGTTTTTTAATCGTAAATCCATCGGAATGGTTATGGATCATGTTGTAAATATCCATTCGCGTCAACACTCGAGTCCCTGACGTTCCTAGAACAATTAAAATCCAAAAATATAATCACAACCGCAAAACAAAGTTAGTTTTTATGGAGATCTTAAAACATAAAAATAAGGGAAATCCATATAAGAGGCAAAAAGTGGCAATTTTTCTTTCTACATAATATATCACAAATATATGTCCTACCAAACCTTATACTAGATATAATCCGATAATGCCCGATTATCTTACTTTTAGCCTTTTCTAAATTTGATTGCGGGAATGATTAGTGAAAAGTAATGCAGTTATCCAAAAACACTTTAACACTATATAAAAACAAATTATTTTAGAAATAACAATATATTTGAATAATACATACCAGGTTCTGCAATATCCATGTTGAAAATCTTCGGTGGAAACAGAATTTATCAATTTTATCAATTAATGAAAACTAGAAACTTTCCAAACACTCACTACAAAAATAAACGTGCAACCAACAGCGCAGTCGAAACTCGTCTGACTAGGTGTGTTCTGACAAGAGTCAGGTAAAAAAGATGGCCGCCCATTGTTCCTTAATCCCTTGGGTATAGGCAGGTAAGGCTAATTTCTAGGAAACGGGACCTTTTTTAAATTGAATTTTGGCCGCGTTTTAGGGTCAAATACCCGTCTGTGCGTCGATTCTTCTGCCTTCTACGCTAGTTTAGAAAGAAAATAGATTTATACTAACGATTATATTGTACTGGAAATACTGCAAGAAACTTTCGGTGGTAAACTTCTTGTCGTTGATTTTAATGATTAGTACCCTGTAATAGTCTTCTGTTATAATTGGCAGAGGAATCAGCCACCTGCAAGAAAATATATTACTTGTCACAAAGAAGAAACTCTGGCTTAAACTGATAGCGTTTACGAGTAAACGGCCAAGAAATTAAATTAATACAGTTCGAGAGTTTTATGAAACAAATATAAAAAAAACTTTTTACAAAAAATACAACCGACTTCTAAATAAAAAAACACTACAAAGTGAAAAATAAATTCAATTTCGGAAGTCGGTGTTCCCGTTTTCGTTTCTTCGTTTTTTGACACCGACTTCCGAAATTGAATTTATTTTTCACTTTGTAGTGTTTTTTTTATTTTGAAGTCGGTTGTATTTTTTGTAAAAAGTTTTTTTTATTTTTCACTTTTTAGTTGTGGTACATAATGGACCAGTTCTATAGGAAAGGTACCTATAATGTCCAAAGTGAAGCCAGAATTGATTATCCCAATATCATGAAACTTAAACAAAACCGGTGGAATGAGAGTATACCAGGGTTAACTTTTCTCACCTGCGTACCCTCTTTAGAGCGTACTAGTGTGATGTTATGTTATATAGTGGTAAAAACAATAAACAGACATGCGATTGCAGCTATCCCGAGTGATTTGCAGTCACTTATTGAAGAGTTCCGATGTATATCTCCAAAGTTCTTCATCAGATCTTGATGAAATTTAAATGGGACCACATGACAAGCACCAGCTTTCAAATAAAAAAAGAATCATCGAAATCCGTCCACCCAGTAAAAAGTTCTGCGGTAACAAACATAAAAAAAAAAATACAATCGAATTTATAACCTCCTCTTTTTTGGAAAGTCTGTTAAAAACAGGAACAAGTGGTAGACTCATAATTAAGTCAGAATGTTCTCCTATTTCATTTGATATCCCACTCAATATATTGGAAAAAAATCAGTCATTTTTTGGAAGTAACGTCTTCGTTTATAAATTTTTCATAAAACTTTTATGTTACTATTTTAACTTTTATGTAACTTTGATTGCAAATTAAATATTTGTTTTATCACATAACTTATGTGGAGAACTCGTTCACTAATAAAACTAAAAAATCTGAAATAAATCAAATTATTATAAAAACGAAAACCCCGACTGTTATAAAATAATAATACTTTTTTAGAAGTTGGGTTTTCTCACAAACTTTTATAAGTACTTCTTTTACTTACGCTATGTCCAGAATGCTTTGTAGCTCCATCTTGACATTGACCTTTGAAAAGAACTTTGGTATCAGCGTCTTCATTGTGGCCAGTCGGTCTATCTGCTTCTTGGACTTCTCTACGGAACCTTTGCATGATATCAACGTTTTTTCCAAATATTCATTACCTGAAAGCATTGGTGATTGAATTTTAAATCGTATTATTTTCATGTTCATTTATTTCATATATTGATATCAATTGGTAAAATATCAAAATTGTACGAGATTGCTAAGCGCATAACTTTTTGACTATCTCCATCGATGTTAGAATTACACTTTTTATTAAAAAGTATTGTCAAAGTATGCTCAATATATTATTAACTTATACGCTGTTTGGTTCGGGTGGGGCCGGGCGTGCTCATACAGGTTATTCTATACTAATAAATATGATTGAAATGTCTGTTTGTAATATCAATAAAATCAGTTTTTAGGGTTCCGTACCCAAAGGGTAAAAACGGGACCCTATTACTAAGACTCCGCGGTCCGTCTGTCTGTCTGTCTGTCTGTCTGTCTGTCACCAGGCTGTATCTCATGAACCGTGACAGCTACACTGTTGAAATTTTCACAGATTATGTATTCCTGTTGCCGCTATAACAACAAATACTAAAAACAGAATAAATAAAATATCTAAGTGGGACTCATACAAAAAACGTGATTTTTGTACCGTTTTTTTGCGGTAATGGTACGGAACCCTTCGTGCGCGAGTCCGACTCGCACTTGGCCGGTTTTTACTAAATGAATATGAAAGGAGGTCAGTTTTTCAAGTGGGCGTGGATGCCCAAAACTATAAAGAATAGCGAAAGAGACTTGAAGGAGTCACAAGCCAGATTTTGATTAAAACTAATACTGCATCATTGGATTTTTAAAAATCAATATTCCTAGACCAAAATCGATCCCATTGACTATATTTAGAAAAAAGAGTATTGCGTAAAAAAATTAAACCTATGCTTTTTTACGCGGACGAAGTCGCGTGGACGTTAAATAAAAATACTCGTGTCCTTGATAGGTTTCTGCGTTAACATATTAAATTAACATAATGATTTCATTACAAAAACTGGATTGAATACATATAACTTGATCAACGAGGCAATTAAATTGTAGTTTTTTACTTAGACTGGACTGGACTTTTTTGCGTGTCGATTTAACATAAATTTTGTCCGACCAAGTCCCGAGCGGCGTTATACAAATCGTACTGTGATTCTAAATGTCCAGCGCACCGTAACGCATGGTGTAGCTGACTAAAATCCTTTCACCTCGATTACTCAAACTCAAACCCATTATATTATAATACCAGCATGTTGCTAGCCCACTATAGAGCAAAGGCATCTTCTCATAAAGAGAAGGCACGAGCATTTTCGTTTATAAGTAGAAAATAATCCGTTTTTTATAAATGATAAAATACTTCCAGTCTGCCGCAGACAAATAAATGTTCGTCGCATCATACTCGCGTTGCCTTGCCATACTGTCTGCGAGAGGTATACTTACTAAAATCTGTTGTAATACTCTATGATACATTTATATTTTTGAATGCGGGCAACACTCTCTTCCCCTTCCGGACTTGCACACAAGATAGTTAAGATGTATTTATTTTGTAATCTTCATATTAATAATAAATAAACAGTTTAAAGACAAAATAGTGTTTAATATCAATCAGCCAATTTATGAACATGGTAGCAGAAAGTGGTTTATAAAAATACAACAAAGATTACAAAAGATTGAGAGAGATTAAAAGTTACGTACAAAGACAAGTGAACATTAGAACAAAAAATGCAGCAAGCAAATAACCAAATTATGATACCAGTATTCGACGGGAAGGAATACGCAAATTGGAAAATGCGGTTGATAAAATATTTGCAATTTAAAAAATGCAACGAGGTTATATCTAAAAAAATTGACAGTACTGCTGATGTCAAATTAAAGGAAAATTGGCTAGAAAAAGATGTGCAAGCAACTAATTATATTTATGGGGCGATAACCAATAAACAGCTGGAATACATAGCGGAATGTGAGTCGGCTTATGACATAATTTGCAAATTCGATTCGATGTATTTGAAGGCGTCGACATCACTACAAATTGTTTACCGAAACAACCTTGAAAATATTAAATTAAAAAACTACGCGGAACTGAATTTATTTTTCGACGAATTTGAAAGATCAGTAAACGAATTAAAACAGGCTGGTGCTTCTATTAGTGAAAGTGAGAAATTAAATTACATGTTGAGAGCATTGCCAAATGAATATAGTCACATTGGTGACTTGATAGATGTATTACCAAAAGAAGACAGAACAGTAGAATACTTAATGAGCAAGATAAAAATAAAATATTTGGCAGAGAAACAAAATACAACACAAGAAAATTCAGAAGCTCCAGTAGATAAGTCAAATGCATTTAAGACTGAAACAAAGTCAGCCCCAAACTCAAATCTATGTTTTATTTGTGGGAAACCAGGCCATATGAAACGTAACTGTTGGTACAATCGAGGACAACAAAATAGACGTACAAATTATAATAGAGGACGAGGACAAAGTCATTCAACTCACCAGTTACGTGGTCGTGGATACAATAATCGTGGTCGAGGAAGAAATTTTAATCAAAATGCATCAAATACACAGAATGAACACTGTAATTTCCATACCTCAGTTATTCAAAGCAACATTACATCAAGTTCGAGTGAAAATAAGTTAAGTAACAATGAAATTATATGGTTATTGGACAGTGGATGCACTGACCACATTATAAATAGTGATGAGCATTTTGAAAGGTCAGTTATTTTGAAGAATCCAGTTAAAGTCAAAGTTGGTGATGGCAGAATGCTAGAAGCTACAAAGGTTGGTGATATAAAACTATATTTTCCTGTTTATGGTTCAAGATCATATGTAAATGTGAGAAATGTGTTTTATGTAAAAGAAATGAAGGCAAATTTATTGAGTTATGCAAGGATCACAGATAATAGTAACACGGTTGTATCAAAAGGACATTGGGCAAAAATTTACACTCCAAATGGCAAATTAATGGCAATAGCACAAAAAGAGGAGAGGTTATACAGAGTGATTAGTTACATTGAAAATAGTAAAATGCATGCAAATGTAAGTAAAAGTACATTGTCAGTGAAGGAAAAATTACATCGTACTCTTGGACATGTCAACTTTAAATATTTGGATATTATGTGTAAAAATCAGTTGCTTGAAGGAATACCTAAAGAAATAGAATCAGAGTATATGAAGTGTGCTATATGTATTGAGAACAAAATGCATAACTTACCTTTTAATAATAATAGAAGAAGAGCTGAAGACATATTAGAAATTGTTCATACAGATGTCAATGGGCCACATAACACAACAGGATATGGTGGTGAAAAATACTTTGTGACCTTCATAGATGATTATAGCAAATTGGCAAAAGTTTATTGTATTAAGGCAAAGGATCAAGTCACAGATTGCTTTATAGAATATGTAAATGCAGTTCAAAATTTAACTGGAAAAATGATAAAAGAATTAAGATGTGACAATGGGAAAGAATATATGAACAATAAGATGTATAGTTTTGCAAGAGAAAAAGGAATAATGATAAAGGCATGCCCACCATATGTACACGAGTTGAACGGAACTGCAGAGAGATATAACAGGACTATAATGGATATGGCTAGATGTTTACTAGCAGAAGCAAAAGTAAATAGATGCTTTTGGCCGGAAGTGATTAAAGCAGCAGCTTATCTAAAAAACAGGAGTTTGGCAAATACTATAGTGAGAAAAACACCCTATGAGATATTTTTCAATAAGAAACCATCACTAAAAGAATTGAAATTATATGGAAGCAGAGTTTATGTCAGAATACCAGAAGTAAATAGAAGATCAAAATGGGATAAAAAGGCAGAATTAGGAATATTACTTGGATATGTTGAAGTTGGTTATAAAGTATTAATAAATAATAGAATAATAGTTGCCAGACATGTTGATATTGTAGAAGAGGATGTTATGTGTATGGGCAACAATGATGATACAGACTCAGAGGAAGAAAGACAAGAAGAAGACATAATTAAAAATAACATACCGGAAGAAACTCAAATAACTGAACCAACTTGTGATGAGTATGATAATGACAATGAAGATAAGGAACCAAAAAGAACAAAGAGACAAACCAAACGTCCAGTCAGATTTGATGATGAATTCGGATATTATTGTATTTGTGCAAATTTTTGTGATGCCATGATTCCAGGTACATTTCAGGAGGCGATACAATGTGATGAGGCCAATCAATGGAAAGAAGCAATGGACCGTGAGATGACTAGTCTTGTTAATAATAATACATGGAAACTAGTGAGTAGACCAGAGCGCAAAGAGATTCTAGATGTGAAGTGGGTGTACAAGAGAAAACCAGGTAACATTTTTAAGGCTCGCTTAGTGGTAAGAGGTTTTCAACAAAAGGATAATATTGATGATACATACTCACCTGTTGCCAAAATGCAAACATTAAAACTGTTATTATCTTATTCTTGTCAGTATAGTTTCCATATTCATCAAATGGATGTAGAAACTGCCTTTTTAAATGGTAAAGTAGTATCAGAAGTTTATGTTAAACAGCCACAAGGCTATAATGATGTTCCAAATAAAGTTTATAAATTGAATAAAGCGTTGTACGGTTTAAAAGAAAGTCCAAGAGCTTGGTACGAATGTTTCAATGATTTTATTAAGAAACTAGGTTTCTATAGAAGTAAATATGATTATTGTCTTTATATAAAAAGGGAAAACAATGTAACAATTTATATACTTGTGTTTGTTGACGATTTACTAATTTGTTGTAGAGATGTAAAAGTAATTAATGATATTAAGAAACAACTGCACAATAAATTTAAAATGAAGGATTTAAATAAAGTAAACAACTATATTGGTATAGATATTGAGTATGATTATAATAACTCTATTAATGTCTTAACATTGTGCCAGAAAAACTACATAGATTCTTTAGCAGAAAAATATAATATTAAAAATTCTAAGTTGTATAAAACACCAATGGAACTTAATTTAAAACTAAATAAATCTAATATAAATGAGGATGTTAAATATAGAAATTTGATAGGTGCACTCTTGTATATCAGTCATGGTACTAGACCTGACATATCTTACAGTGTAAACTATTTAAGTAGATTCCAAAATTGCTATAATGAGACACATTTTAAATATGCCTTAAGAGTTCTCAAGTATTTGTATTTAACTAAAGATCTGAAATTAACTTACAGACAAAGCCTTAAAACTGATAATATTGTAAATTGTTATGTAGATGCTGATTGGGCAGGAGATATCACTGATAGAAAGTCAACTACAGGTTTTATTATTGAACTATTTGGAAATCCAATTTATTGGAAATCTAGGAAACAAAGTTGTGTAACTAAGTCATCTACCTTTGCAGAATATGTTGCATTATCTGATGCTGTAACCGAGATAAATTTCTTAAAAAATTTAATAAGTGATATGTTTATTAAGATTTGTACACCAATTGTAATCCATGAAGATAACTCTGGAGCCCTTGCTATAGCTAAATATGGTAATTTTACAAAAAATTCTAAGCACATAGAAGTACAATATCACTATGTTCATGAAAACTATAAAAATAAAGTTATTGAAATTGTAAAAATTGATTCAGATTCAAATGTTGCAGACATACTTACCAAATCTTTGGGAAAAAATAAATTTCTTAAGTTTAGAGAAAAGCTGAAATTAGAATAAAAGGTTAAAATTATGTAAAACTTGATTGTGAAAAGTTATGTTGATAAATAAATAAGAAGAAAGTTTTAAGTTTACTTTTATATTTTGTTAGTATATAATAATACATGTGTGCAAGCTACTAGTTGATATTAATTGTATACGAAGAAAGAATAGGTGCCTAAGGGTAAAGATAAATATGTGAATACTTTCTTAAATGTACATGTTAGTATGTATGCAAATAAATAGTTAGTAGTAGGTGTGTAAAATACAAATGTAAGGAGGCGTGTTGTAATACTCTATGATACATTTATATTTTTGAATGCGGGCAACACTCTCTTCCCCTTCCGGACTTGCACACAAGATAGTTAAGATGTATTTATTTTGTAATCTTCATATTAATAATAAATAAACAGTTTAAAGACAAAATAGTGTTTAATATCAATCAGCCAATTTATGAACAATTTAATTTAAAACTTTTTAATAATATGATGCTGTATCTGAAGCCAGTCTTCCAAAATTTTGATAGCTTCCTCAAGTCTACCTGGTTTATCCAGATTATGAATTTTCCTGATATTCTCCAACGCACCCGGAGGATGTTTCAAAAGACGATTTTCTGGTATAGATTCCATTTTTTTTTACAATACTCAGATATTTTCAAAAAGTTATTTATAAAAAGAATCTTATATATTTATTTTATGTATTGTTTTAATTATATTGACACACATCGACTTTATCTAATATATAAAATTCTCGTGTCACAGTTTTCGTTGCCAAACTCCTCCGAAACGGCTTGACCGATTTTGATGAAATTTTATATGTATATTCAGTAGGTCTGAGAATAGGTCAACATCATTTTTTTTTTTTTTTTTTTAATGGGTAGGGTAGGTATGTAGGGTAGGGTAGGGTAGGGTAGGTTTTTTATGGCAAAACAAAGTTTGCCGGGTCAGCTAGTTTAACTATAAACTTGACATATTTTACTGCACTCATAGATGTTCTACATCCAACTGCTTACAAACATGTTTAGTGCCCAGTATTTATAAGCTTTGTTACTATGTGTTTATTAAAATAATTTTACCGTACATTAATGTGTTGGTACAGTTAGCATATATTTTTTTTTAGATATAAAACCAACCCATTATTAAACCAATTTTTTTAAAAAGCATGGAGTTTCTTGCTGGTTCTTATCCATAGGAAACAACCAACCCGAACCGTGCACCTTTTGTCGACGTTTTATAAGTGCCCATGTAGGCCCATGTATATGAAATAAAAAATATGATTTTGATTTTTGAAAACTCTAGCTGTTGTCCGCAAATTTATTAGCGTGCAAAAATAAGTTGCATAATAATATATCATATTTATAATTGACTAGCTGACCCGGCAAACTTTGTTTTGCCATAAAAAGACCAAACATTTATCTACCCTACCCTACACTACCCTACCCTACCTGACCCTACACTACCCTACCTTACCCTACCCTACCCTACACTACCCTACCCTACCCTACCCGACCCTACACTACCCTACCCTACACTACACTACCCTACCCTACCCTACCCTAACCTATCCGACCCTACACTACCCTACACTACCCTACTCTACACTACCCTACCCTACACTACCATACCCTACCCTACCCTACCTATAAACCTCACGGAGCCCGAGACCTTTCCAACGAATGCAAAACCATGGAAATCGGTTCGTCCGTTCTCGAGTTATATCGTCAGCAAGAAACCCGACTTATTTTTATATAGTAGATTATAATCTATATCTGTGCATAATTTCATCAGGCTTCGTTCAGCCGTTCTGGCGTGACTGTGTAACAAACATCCATCTGTCAAAACTTTCACATTTATACTAAATAAGATTTTTGCTATTACTAATCAGACGAAATCAGTTATTACGTATCAGAGGAGTCTGTGGTTAATTAATTACAACCGTACGAGTCGATATTCTACATGCGGATACATACATATATACATACATAAACTCACGCCTTTTTCCCATGATATAGATATAGATTGTTGTCAGGAATACCACATTGGATACTCTTTATCCCGGGAATATGTTCCCTCGGGATAGTTTCGACTTTCACGTGGACGTAGCCGCTGGCAGAAGAAGCTAAACAAATAACGGCGAAATAGGAAAAAAATATAATTTCCACTTACCTCCATACCAAACCGAAGGCAGAACAAACAAAGTCAATAGGCACAAAGTGTCGTTTACAACTGGAATGGTTATCACACTGGTTATCTGAGTATGCCTACGGAAAATTCAGTTAATAGTCAATTTGCTTAGCAAAACATTTTCCCATACTTAACATTTAAGTATCGCGATAAGAAGGTCAATGATATTTTTTTACAAAGATAAAAACTAACATTAGGTAAACACCATGTATGTAGAAAAAGGGGCTTTATTTAAAACCTTACCTTCTCACCTGTAAACGATGATGTCATTGACGGTCAAACACGCTTACTTAAAACTAACCTATTCACTCTTGACTTATGGATACACTAGTCGAAAATTCTTCCATACAAACGTAGTCTAGAGATTACTCCACTGTTTGACGATGTGCGTTCAAAATAAAAAAATATATCAATTTGTCTCATCATTATCTAGTCGTGTATGTAAATAAAAATGTAAATAAATAATAATTTGAAAGTTATGAGCTTCGAAAGTTCCATATTTCAACACTAATTTTAACGCATCTTTGGGCGGAAATAAATACCATAAGAAGAAGGAAAATTGCAAAACGGCCTCCATACAGGAATAGATTAGTAATTCAACAATGCAAATAATTTTATTTTGAAAATATACATTCAGTAGTTTTTTCATGATATCTTAACTCCCAAAGTTCTGTTTATAAAAAATCGCGCGCTCATTTTTGTCCTAAATCTTCATCCATTTCGCTACAAACAACATTTTAATCCCGCACACAAAATAGTTCATGCCGTCGACTAGTTCAACCTTAACGACTCCGGCAGGAAATTCCACTCCTTAGTTGTACGCATAATGAAAGTAATTCCAAAACGTTTATTGCGTATGGGTGGGATTTCCACCATGTATCGATGGCGCATCGCCGTACGTCTTGTAGTCCGATGATGAAACGGGCTAGGCGGAATTAGTTCATGAAATTCCATCGCACACTCCTCGAAATGCAACAGACACAAAATCAATAACCTGGCAACTCGGCGACGATGTTCAAGGCTCTGGAATTTTTACTCGACCATGTGCCTCATTGCCGATGAGCCTCTTGGCCCGTTTTTCGATCTACTCTAGTGCATCAAGCAGTTATTTGTCCCAGAAATGAGAACAGTACTCCATGCAAGATCGAAATTGTTCTTGATACAACTTAGGCAGCTGTTCTAGCGTGAAGTACCGTCTCACCTTCGCAATGATCCCCAACTTTTTGGGAGCCAGTTGAGCATTTGCCTCAATGTATGGTCCAATATTGAGTGTCAATGTCAACGTGCGAATGTAAGTATACCAAATTAGGTACACAATTATTTACAAAATCCTTAATTACAAAAAAAAATAACCATATGATTAGTTTGATAACTGATTAGGATTCCTAATTTAAATTATCTATGGAGAATTGGCATTTAGAATCTGATAAATCAGTATTCAAACTAACCAACTAACTAACTAACTAACTTGACTAGATGTATGAATGTGTGTGAAGCAAAAGAAGTATGTAAGGATCGTAGCAGGTGGCGTTCTGTAGTTTCTGCCTACCCCCATGGGAAAAAGGCGTGAGTTTATGTATGTATGTATGTATGTCAAACTAACCGTATTTTGTGTTTTTTTTTATAAATAACGTAAAAATGCATTATCGATTCGAATTAAACATATTACTAATTAGCCGCTAAACAGCTTAGAGATGTTTATAAATAAGGGTTAAATAGTTTTACTGGGTAACAACCACAGACATAAATCTAACTAGATAACGCAAGTCCCTCCATCTGTATGAAAACCATGCGTGACACGTTTCACACACAATTTAAAAACAAATTTACTTACCAATGAAAGAAAACATTTCCAATGCCTCGGCCAACTTTTTCTATATAGTCCATACAGCTCAATATGGCATAATTAGGCATTTTTCTAGGTTTCTGTGTATTTCCAGTGCCGATAATGCTAAATAAAAACTCAAAGTTTGATCATTGACCGTAATTTTACTCCGTTTTTTGACACGCGAAGGACATTACAATCGCGTCATCTAGGTAGATTTGTATCTGTGGTAACAACAACAGACCATCAAGAATCTAGACGTCTCGGTGGCCGCACTTATAGACTGCATTGTCAATCCTTTGCACACAAACCATGCCTGTCAGTGAGTGTCACAGAAATTGACGTCCCATGACAATCCTGACTATAATAATAGCCGAAACTGTGAGTTCAGAACAAATTTTGCGGGCAGGAATATTACATTATACTAGTGACCTTTCCCGCCTTTTTCGGACTGTGCAATATATATCAAATATATGGTAGTATAATAGTGGTGGCCCAGTGGTATCGGCCGCGACTTACAAGTTGTAGGTCGTGGGTTCGAGCCCAGGCAGGCCCTTTACTTTGTGTAAATTATTTCTTCACCACTGCTCTCAAAACGGTGAAGGAAAACATCGTGAGGAAACCGGCATCTCCTAGAACCAAAAATTCGAAGACATGTGACATCCACCAACCCGCACTGGGCCCGCGTAGTGGATTACGGCCCATTCCTTCTTACAGAGAGGAGGCCTGTGTCCCAGCAGAGGGAACATTAATAAGCTGATGATGTGATGATGTGATATGGTGGTTTTAAAGATAATAATTGCAGCTTTTATGCATATGGAGTCCTCCAAATGGTGAAAAATGTTTCAACTAAGTGCAATGGTTACGCAGATTATCCTTCGCAATTCGCACTCTCTTTTTATAATATTTTTAGTATATACGTTTAGGTTTGTAACGGCGTTTCTAGTCGTTGTTGATTCTATGGTATCAACAAATCGGATTGGGCCGGATCAGATCGGGTCGGAGACTAATCTATCAATAAATTCCAAGACAGACAATAAAGTGTTTAAAACGCAGTAAATCTCAGAGATTTAATCACTCTTAAACCTAATTTATGATAATATTGTACTAACATCATTGCTGTCACGATTATATCGTGTTTTGCACGCTTACGTTACATACATATTTACAAAACATTTTCTAGACACTTCATATGGTTTCTTTCTTACATATACATGGCTAGTTGAGAATTTGGAGTGAACTTTAATGACATAAAAGATTTTCTAGTTAGAATAGAATTTGACAAATACTCAACTTCGTATTCTTGTTTCAGAAATCGAGCGACAGTAAATATCTAACGATCTCTAATGATTTTGTCAGAGTTTTGGTCCTGGACAAAGCCTTCCCTACGTTTTTTTCGCTTCGGCCGTCAAGGAAACCGGGGTTTCGTAACTGGTTTCCATGAAGGCTTTTTTTATACGTCTACGTAACTGGTTTCCATGAAGGCTTTTTTTATACTACTACGTAACTATTTTCGAAGGAGTAATTATCCAATGTTCCTTAAGCCACCTACGAAACTGACTAGAGAGATATGAAAAGTGTTTATTCGCCACAAAAAAGACATACAAACTTTATGTTTTTTTCTTAAATAGTATTATTAAGTACTTAAATTATGTTAGTAAAGCAAAGTAAGATTAAAATAAAATACCAAATTTGAGTACGGTACAAGGATGATGAGTAAGTAAGTACAAGCAGAAGTATGTCGTGACTGGGACAAGAAGGGTTCCACTCAGCATAATGCTGTGCCGTGGGAGACCCACAGTACTGCGCTGATTTTCAGTGGTTGCCTAGGACGTGACGAATATTAAATTGAATTGAAAACATAGTTGTACTATTTATATCTTATTTTATTTGCAATATAAACTTAAAATATTAAAATAAAATGCATATGGTGAAATTATTTCAATGCAGTACCCCCAGGTATTTGCCAGTTTTGCAAATCGTTTATAGCATTATCAATTTCGGTATCAATTTCAAGGTAGCGTTTAATTTTCTTACAGTAAGTTATAAAAATATTACTGACTTTGGTCTCCTTAATTAATATGTCTAGTAAATTGGCTACTGTAATATTTTTCTGTCCGATGAATCGATTAATCCGGCTGTGCCAACCTGCCAAGTTGTTGGTTGTTCTGATTTGTTCCTTGCTACAGCAACAAGTTTTCTCAAAGTCAGTATTGTTTAGCCACTGATTTCTAAAATAAGTATTGAATCTATTTATATCTTAACCAGCGAGCGTCCTACGCATCACATATTCAATACCACTTGCAATAAATGCCGGTGATAATCGTGCTATGCCTGCACGCCGTGACACATGTCGTTTCTGAGTTTACATAACAGTTACAAAGAAGTATAAATAAATCCTTCATGGAAACCAGTTACGTAGTAGTATAAAAAAAGCTTTGATGGAAACCAGTTACGTAGACGTATAAAAAAAACCTTCATGGAAACCAGTTACGAAACCCCGGTTTCCCAGACGGCCGAAGCGGTTTTTTTAGACGGAAAAAGATGGGTTTTATAAGTTTGACGTGCGCACCTGTATGTTTATGTATTTGTGTATCTGTCTGTGGCATCATAGCTTTTAAACGAATGAACCGATTTTGATTTCGTATTTTTTTATATATTCGTTCGAAAGTTATTGCGATTTTACTGTTTGAATCGGGATGTTTTCGCAAGATATCGTGTCATAATTACTTGATCAATAGATCGTCGATCGAAGTGTGTCTACTACTAAATAATTTATGTAGCATGAAATAAAAATGTGTCGATTTTTTTTAAAATTTTACTTTTTAATATACTCGTCATCTTTTTAAACTCTTCCATGGAGGTCATATGTACAGGTTTACGTAAATTAACTTAAAATAAGCCTAACTAATACAACGTATATAGACTATGCTTAACTTGATATGTACAGATCTTAGACTAAGTAGGAATTTTTCGAAAATTCAGTGAATGTTATCTAGTTGGGAGACTTTAAGACGGTACCCTGACCAAAAAATCGGCATGAGATATGAGCGTTCCTATTGGTCTAGCGGCACTGGTGGCGCATGAATTACAGTAATGAATACGCCCAGATTTTAGAATAAAATCTTTATAAAATCGAATTTCGGTCTTTTGAAAAAAATAATTCTACAAAAATGTTCGTTATTAAATTGTCTATCCATTA
The DNA here is from genome assembly GCA_949775005.1 of Orthosia gothica. Lineage (NCBI taxonomy): Eukaryota > Metazoa > Arthropoda > Insecta > Lepidoptera > Noctuidae > Orthosia > Orthosia gothica. The sequence continues at coordinate 12,080,667 of OX459059.1, read as the reverse complement.
GTGTTAGTACAAAAAATAATCAATGAACACTTTACGAGGAGATGCATAATATCAATAATTATTTCTCATTTTTATGTTTTTTTGGAAGTAGATTAGTGAAGTATATACAACATTTAAAAAAAACTAAATCTACCATTTTAGAATCAATAATATGTAGAAATTTAATGTATTTTTATTAATTGATATTTCTCTTTAAATAACGAGTAGATAGCTCCTAAAAACAGCACAAAAACGGCTTGCGCGGCATTTTGCTCGGGGTACCGCCTTAATAAAGTTAAGTATTTTACACTAAAAGATTAACAATCACTAGTATCTAATAAAGATTCATCAGAAATCACATCTTTCACAAACTTATCCCAACGATCATTGAAAACTTTAAAAAGTCTCGTTTTCCCGTCATCATCCAGAGCGCTATAAGTGATGGAGTTGAGAGCGAGCTGCTTCAGTAACCTCAAGTCCGCGTGCTTACTTGACACTCCCATGAACGCCACGAAGAAGTCGTGAGATACCGGCTCCGCACTCCACGCACCAGGGTCATCACTGGATAACACTACAGGAAGACCCAGAGCTAAGTACGAAGCTAAGGGATGGTTCCTCACATCGTGCACTAAGGATAACACCACATTTGATATCACATTCACTTCCAAAGCAATGTCATTCTTAATCACAGCTGACATCAGACTCGGATGCTTCGTCAAAGCGTACCCGTGACCTATTCTCTTCGAACCTAGAAGAATCGCGTCAACTAAGTTCTCATCAGCTGACGTTCCCAACCAAGCAGTCTCTCCAGCGTGTAGATAGAAGTTTATCTTATCTTTAGCCTCAGATAGTATAGGGAGGAAATCTGTCAACGGCCTGCCAATGTCTTCTTGTCCGACAAGGTCAAATCCTGCTATCATATCTGGCATTTCTGCTTTGAGACGTTTTGTTAGATTTAAGGTTTCTAACACCTGGTCAATACTTAGAGCCCTGTGTTTTGTTACAATCAGTTTCACACCAATGAAATCTGGATGCGTCTCGATAAACTTGTTGGTTACATTTTTGAACAGTTCTGCTAAATATTTCTTAGTGTGCTTTGAGCCATCCAATTCATATAAGTTTTCTAATCCTGTACGGACTTCTATATACATAACGTTGTCTTCATAAAACTGCTCCAGGGTTTTGTACCAGTATTTTTCTCTTGACGGTCTATATGATATCAAAGATTTGACAGTGTAATAGACTTTGTTAAATCTCTGCCAAACTGTATTGATGTCTACGAATTCATAATCTTCACCGTCCTCTTTGTAAAGTGTAAAGTATTTCTTCAATTGCGAATCAAATGCGATTGGATCGCCGGAAGAGTTCCTGAGATCACTAACAAGAGCCCACTTAGACGAACAAGGTCGTTCTGGCGTCGACTCCGAGAAATGAAATCTTAAATCTTTGTCCGCTAAACACGCATACAAGTGATCCTCATACGTCAATTTCACTAGCACATCTGGATGTAACATTAAGGAGCTGTGCACGTGTAACACTGCACCTTTCGGCATTTTTCTAATAATTTGATACACCTTCGACTTTTCTATGTCCTTTTTGTACGAGAAGTAGTGTTTGGAGAAGTTGAAATGCTGCGGATTGATGTACGAAGGGTTGAGTTCTTTCATCTTCCATTTCATGAGAATATTATTCACTATCGTTTCGTCTTCATTCAGATGTTGTTTCCCGCCTACGGCTGTGAGTGTTTCTTCGTCCAATAGAGCTCTTCTTTCTTTATTATATTTATCTGGGATAAGTCGTGCGTCTAGCGTGATAAGGAGACACACGGTAGTGTAAGCGGCCAGTGTATTCATTTCCGTGGGTTCGTCACTTGGTCGGTAAGTGTTCGCGCCTCGGCCGGTACTACAACACTGTGTGTGGCGACTGTTTATATATCTCGTAAAACGTTTATTGTTGAGTGGATAAGTAGTGAAGTTAATGATCGTTTGATTTTGCGGCGAGTACGTATCGTTTCTACTGGCTTCGTATTTGGTAAAACAATCGTAATTAATGTATGGTCACATAGTTTATTGTCTGGTTTAAAAGTACGCCTATTTTTCTTCCTTTTTACACGAATATAAATATATTATCGTGTTTTCCTAATTTTCAAACTTATGTGCAAATCTCGAAGTTATCAACAAGATTCTAGATTAACACCACTTATTGACCTTAGAAGCAATTGCTTTTAACCCCCACGGACAAAGATGGGTGTTATAAGTTTTATCTGCGTCTTTTTGCATTTGTGTATTTGTCTGTGGCATCATAGAAAAAAAAACTCCCGGCACATTTCATACTGTATTATTTATCTAGTAGTAGACACGTTTCGATCGACAATATATTGAACACGTAATTATGAGAGGGTATCTTGCGGAAGCAGCCCGATTCAAAAAGTAAAAACATAGCTAAGAACACTTTCGATAAAGTCACCTTTCACGCGAAAGAAACGAAATCATAATCGGTTCATCCGTTAAGGAGCTATGATGCCATAAATAGATACACAAATACACATGAACACACAGGTACATACATCAAACGAATAACACCCCTCTTTTTCCGTCGTGGGTTAATAATTATGTTGTTTAAAGAGGTATTTTTGTCGGAAGTTTTTAACTCTTCAATTTCTATTAAATTTCTATGTTTTTAAATTTTAAAATTACTTTGGTTTTATATATGTACTAGCTGACCCGGCAAACTTTGTTTTGCCATAAAAACACCAAACACTTATCTACCCTACCTACCCTACCTTACACCACCTACCCTACCCTACACTACCCTACCCTACACTACCCTACCCTACACTACCCTACCCTACACTACCCTACCCTACATTACCCTACCCAACACTACCGTACTCTATCCTACACTACCCTACACTACCCTACGCTACCCTACCCTACACTACCCTACCCTACCCTACCCTACCCTACCCTACACTACCCTACCCTACACAAAGCAAAAATAGCTTATACAACAGCAATAAATCTCAAATTGACTCTACGTTTTAGTTAGAAAACTTTTGTATGGGAAAAACAAAGGGGCTGTTTTTAATGTTTTTCCGGCTATTATTAGATTTTTCTCCCCGTTAAAACCATCTTTGAACTTCAACGAACATTTAAAAAAAGAATTGGCCAAATTGGTCCAGGCGTTGTTGAGTTATGCGCTTACCAACACATTTTGCGATTCATTTTTATATAGTAGATATAAGGTAGCTGTCATTTATTTTATTTATTTGGCTCACCAACAATTGAATACACTGATACAAAGATATGAGATACATCCAGTAAAATGACTTTACAAATTTTTGTACATAATAATTCGGAACCTTCCAAGTGAGTCGGAGTGCACATCAATAAGATCACTGCAGCGAAAAGGAGGACATAATGGGGTTATAGGAGCTCGTGGGTTTTTGGTGGATTTTGATCCTGCTCAACAATTGGGGACAGTCAATTTTACATTTTATTTTTTTTAAATAAAAATGACGTATCCAATAAATCTCTTCTCTTCTGTAGGGATCAATAATTTTTTATTTCACATAGGCCTACATGGGCACTTATAAAACGTCGACAATGTGCACGGTTCGGGTTGGTCGATTCCTATGGAGAAGAACCGGCAAGAAACTCCATGGTTACTCTTTTAAAAAATTGTTTGGTTTTACAATATTTCCATGTTACAGCAGTACTTAGATGGGGGGACAACGCAGGCCCGATAATAAGTCGTAAGAAACTAAAACAAGAAATGATTATATAATAAATAAACAAAAGATTTAAAAAAGTAAAACGAGATAAAATGTTAACAATCTAGAAATCTAGAAGGCCTACAATGTTCACACATTTACAAACCAATCGGTAAAATAATCTATACAAACTAAATTTAACATGTGGCACAAATGTTGTTATCAGTGCTGTAACTATTCTTAGCAAAGGGCTATAAAGATAATTGAAAACCAGTGTAAAATTCTTATTAAATGAAGAAAAATTAGATTGAGAATAGTTAGAGACATCCACATATTTGTGCCGTTTATGAGTTACCAGGGTAGCCGCATGTGCAGAAGGAGCTAAAACCAAATATTTTTATCTTCAACGTAGTCCTTGATTTTATAATATGCTTTTTTAATAAGGACACGTTTGATGTGATTTTTGAACTTTCCATCGGTCAGTTCTATAACTGACTTTGGCAACTTGTTATAAAAGCGTATACTGTTTATAAGAAAAGACTTATATCATAGGATATCATAGGTAGGTATTTATAATATTTTTTTACGCGTTAAAGTGTAAATTTGTATTTTTTTCAATAAAGAGCCTTCAATTTGCAAGCCGAAATTTAAATAAAACCTTTGATAACTTACCTCCTTGGTTGTCATGTTTCGGAGTAAAAGATCGTTCCATTTTTAAATTACACGACAGATATGAGTTTACTATGTAATTTATTTGGCCGCTAAACAAGACAGATATGGATTTTCATACAACTTTTGCCGGCCGCTACTCGCATGTATTTGGCTAGTACAGCAATTTCGGTTTATCTCGAAGAAGGTTGTCAAAATAGTGCTCAAATTGCCAAGCATGTTTAAGAAAAAAACATTTTTGCAAAAAAATACTACCGACTTACAAACAAAAAACTACAACGTGAAAAATAACTTAATTTTGGAAGTCGGTGTCTTTCTTGTTTCCCATTTTTTTTGCGATACGGACACCGACTTCCAAAATTAAGTTATTTTTCACTTTGTAGTTTTTTGTTTGTAAGTCGGTAGTATTTTTTTGCAAAAATGTTTTTTTATTTTTCCCTTTTTAGTTGTACCTAAAATAGGCATGTTGTTTAGTAAGGTGCCTATAACGCCAGAATAGATTACCCGAATAACACGATACTTGAACATAACCGATGAAATGAGAGATCTGCGTACCCCTTTTGAGCGTACTGGCGTGATGTTATGTTATGAAATGGTATAAACAATAAACCCACATGCGATTTCAGCAATCCCGAATGATTTGCCGTCATTTATTGAAGAGTTCTGTTGTATATCACCGAAGTTTTTCATCAGCTCTTCACCAAATTAAAATGGGACCAATTTCGAAACATACTCATTCAAACAAAAAAAGAATTTTCAAAATTGGTCCACAATTGACGGAGATATCGGTGAACATACATAAAAAAAAACATACATGAAGTCGAACATAGAACCTCCTCCTTTTTGGTAAGTCGGTTAAAAAGTAATTTATATTTTGTGTTAAGTAATCCAATTAATCAATTTATTTAATTGGACAACCTACATAAATACATATCATATCATATCATATAATACATATCGTGCTGGTTGCCGAGAGTGGCCTAGAGCTCCAGAATAGATTGGCGGTGTGGTGGCACAGACTGGAGAGTGTTGGCTTGATTTTGAGCAGAACCAAAACGGAACACTTGTGCTTGATTTTGGCGGTATCTTCAGTTCCGTGGCTGTGTATTATAGCTCTCGCTGGAACTTCGACTGCCGGTACCTAGGGTCGCTTGTCTAAGGGGAAAGCGAAGTACACAGAGACGTAACGCACCCTATCAACTCAGAATGGATGAAATGGCGACAGGTCGTTGAAACAACTGGTGACCCACGGATGCCCCTCAATTTAAAGGGGAAAATCGTGATAAGATCTGTCGTTCTGTATGGATCAGAATGTTGGGCTGTGAAGATGGATGAGCAGAGTTGAGAATGTTGAGATGGATGTGCGGAGTGACAAGAATGGATAAAGTGAGACCTGATAGAGTGAAACTTTGTATATGTAGAGCTTCAGGGCTTCTATATACATCTCCCTTGACCCTAACCGCAGGCTACTTGGAACGAGCAACGAGTTTGGTCAGTCCTGACTGCTATTTAATCTAATTATCTGCACAATTTACGAAATCTGACAAATAGTTGAACTATTAAATCTAAACACAATAATTTAATAATAATTTTCTTTAATAGTAATCGTCTGCATCCGCCAATAAATTAAATCTCGTGTAAACCTAGAATTTAGCTCGTTAAGTTAAATCCTATTATGATCAAATTATCAAATTATGGTTCACGGCTGGGTAAATCTAACAATTATTTACCCGTAGTCAAAGTCTAAAGGAGCGTCTTCACTGGGAGCATTCTTTTGTGAGCATTGGTATACAAGCAATAGTAGGCGAGCAACAAATACTTCCCAGCGACCCCAGCATTCACGTTCCAGCAAAACTATGAACGTTCGAGTCGAACATTCCCTGCGAGCTTGGAGCATTCGAATACGATCACGTTAAATGTCATTCATTCGATAATACGATAGACCAAGAAGGTCACAAACACTTAAAATGGTTCCTTGCTTTACAGGAGGCCTGTAATATTACTACATACATACTCATCGATTTCATTTTCTGAGTAGGTACTCGCTTTCGAGCGTTTTATTTGCGTGAACATTCGAATGCGAGCCGTTGCCGCGACAATCGTTGCGACGTCCACAACTGCGAAAGTTCGCGCTTGCGTGTAAGCTATGTAACGCTCGGCTCAACGTAAACACCACTCGAATATTCGACGTCGAATGCTCATTACACGTGAATGCTCTCAGTGATGACGTTTCTTTATAATAATCATCATCGTCATTTCAGCTGACGTCCACAGCTGAACATAGGCCTATAAAGCAATAGAAGTAAGCAAGAGAATGCTCACTTCTACTTTCTTAAATTCTCATTGAAAGCGAAATTAAAACAAGCAATTTTCATACCTCTATTACTATATGCAACCTTGTTCTTGAAAGTAGGTCGGTCAATAGAACAGAACAGATTCCAGAATATTCTTGAAAACCAATAAATAGTTTAATGAAACTGACCGCTTTACAAGTTCGCTAGTGAAATTCAAGGTGAACGTTACTAAAACAAGTTTACGTAATGAGTTGTGATGTTATTTACTATGCGTTTTTATGTGAACCTGATTTTTTTGTCCTTTAAGTTTTTTGTTATAGGTACGCACTTTTTATAGTTTCGTAAGAAACCTTATCAATCAACTTCTCTATACCATAGAGAACACGTAAAGCCATTGGACCCAGCTTTCATTTCTATATATGTCGTGGCTTATATCTTAGAATTAATCACTAGGTACATGATGTGGCTGACCATTTCATAAAATGGTTGTATTTCATGAAATTAACAATATCTGCTAGGTGGAAACACCACGGAAAGATGGAGCCGGGTGGAATTGGGTCTTTTTAGCGGAAAAAAGACACGCCTGGGTCTTAGCAGCATTGAAACTGACCAGATTGGCATCATCCCATTCGGAAACCGCCTTCAAAGGCAGGTTCAAGCGCTAAACCATGGCCTCCCGGAGATACCGAATCTGAGGTTCAGTAGCCCGTGCACCGGACACGTATCTCTCAGCAACAGTGCTGTCGTCTGCGTACCCAAAGGTTCCAGGTTTTAGCAGATCATTAATGTGCAGCAAGAACAATGTTGCCGAGAGCACTGACCCCTGAGGGACTCTGGCGTTGATATCTAATGACCAAACGAACAGCCGTCGATAACCACTCGGATGGATAGACCCCTCAGGAAGTCCGCAATCCAATCACATAGACCACTAGGCAGACCGATGGAAGGAAACTTACCAATGAGGCTTTCGTGCCAGACCCTGTCAAACGCCTTCGAGATGTCGAGCGAGACGGCTACCGCTTCCCCGTGTCTCTCGATGGCCTCACTCCAGATGTGAATGGCATACGCTAGAAGATCCCCAGTGGACCGATTTTGGCGGAAGCCGTATGAACTGAGGATGTCGTTCGCTTCTAGGTATGCCAGGAGCTTACCGTTGAGCACACGTTCCATACTCTTACAGAGGATGGACGTTACAGATATGGGTCTTTAGTTGGCTCGGTCAGCTCGTCAGCTCTTCTTGGGCACGGGCTGTACGTTGGCTTGCTTCCAAGCTTTCGGCGCTTTTCCGGTTTTTATCGAAACACGATATAGGCGTGTCAAGATCGGAGAAAATTCAGGCGCACTGGTTTTAAATACAATTGCTGGTATCCCGTCGGGGCCACTCGCTTTGTTAACATCTACTACGCAGGCTACGCAGCACCCTACGGACGTCCTTTTGATGTATACGAATGTCAGACATACTCGTCACACATCCATCAGGAGAAGGAGGAGACTGCGTGCCATCAGAATTCAGATGCGAAGATTCCGCAAAAAGGGAGGCAAAAAAGTTTGAATTATCCTCAGTAGAGTGGGCCAGTGACCCATCAGGTTTCAGCAGTGGTGGTATTGAGGGGCAAGAGAAGTTTGATTCGTCCGACTTAGCCAGGGAACAAATCGCTTTGCTACCCGCTGGGTATGAAGCAAGTTTGTTCCCGATTCTGCTAATGTGGTCCAACCGTGCTCTTCGCATTACCATTTTGCAGGACTTGGCAGCTGTGTTGAAGGCTATCTTCTTCTGACTTACGTCATTTGCCTTGTGCGTTCGAGCGTCGAGCCATGCCCCAGCCTTGTGTTTGCTGTTCCGCATCAGCCGCCTCACTGAGGTACTTTGTGAGCCTGGTTGTCTCCTGATCGCCGCTGTGAGAGCGTTAGACACAGGCGTAGATAATCTTATCCAGCCCTGTGTTCACCAGAGTCCACAGTACTGAGAATCTGGAGTCTTTAAAATTACGGAGACGCCGACAGCAAGTGTCGTCTCGGGCAAACATGCATACACCCGCGCGTGGTTTCAAATTGTGCTCCAGGGTGACCCGGTGTGATTTAATTAGTGAGGTGCACTTTGTGGGGGAGGGGGTGCAGCCGCTGTTTAACTCCAGTTTTCTTTTTATTTCTTGCCATTTTTTTTTGAGTGAATGGTGAGGAGAAGGAAGTGAGATGAGGTTCCACGCTAATTACCTACAGACACGATCAGAAAGGACGCCATCATTGGGGCACTAGTCCGGAGTCTGCGGGGACCCCCGAGCCCCCCCGGAGATGTCCAACGGGCTCTCCCATCTGGTCGCCAAACAGCACGATGGTGCATTCCGGGATTTTTCGACAGCTGGCGGGGCAGCCTTTCGTGTGTGGCTGGCACACTACTTGGGCCCCCAGCTAGCTGCGGTCGGCCAGCGGCGCACCGTGCCTCGGATCCCGTCTCCCGATACGCCCAAAACAGCCCGAGTCAGGCTGGTCAGCATGCAGTAGAACAAGTATCTCGACCCAACTCCTCTAGTGGCTACACCGATCATCGTACCGGAACACGGCTAGGCCGCTTGGCAGTACGTCTTTGCCCGGTGGGTTATCGCAAGCCTTCAGCCGAAGCCTACCACCAGTTAGTGTCACATGATTAGCACCACCCAGGGACCACGTGTGGGGTAACTCTCCTACGGACGCGGGTGACTCCGCCCCAAAAAATCCTATCAACATGACACATTAATTTATGTATTTACAATTTTAATATTTTAGTTTTGTATTATATAGTATGCTGTATGTATTATGTTTATGCATTGTGTGTTGTACACGTATTTGTTTAGTTTATTTAGTGAGTAAGTACTTAAAATTGTTTAGAGTTTTAATAAGTTTTGTTGTACACATGGATGTACTATCCTCAAATGCATATTTCTCTACGCAACTGAGGTTTGCTGTTAGATAACCCAACTATGGGTTAAGCTCGCCTTTGTACATAAACTGTCCTATTGTATTTTTATATTTTTTTATGTTTTGTGTACAATAAGGAATAAGAATAAGAAGTTTTTAAAGCTAGAAAGTAACAAAATAATAAAAGATAGGCGCCTATCACAATTCCGCCAGTGTCAATGAAATCTGAACCCATTTCAACCTATTCGTCTATGTTATGAGAATTATATCAGCGTCATTACTGATTAGCCGCAAACACTACTAATTCTAACACAACTGTAAACATTTCCACAAAATTGTGACAAACATTTTGTTCCGAGTATAGGATAAATCTACGTAAACATAACCTACGTTGTTGATCTAGTGGTCACTCTATGGCCTGAACAAAGTAACATTATATCAGCGACTAGCTGATCCCCGCGGCTTTGCTCCCGTCAAAATTATAGCCTATGTTACTCGGGCATAATGTAGCTTTCCATAGGTGAAAGAATTTTTTAAATCGGTCCAGTAGTTTTCGTAGCCTATTCGGTACAAACAAACAAAAAAATCTTGTCTTTTTATAATATTGGTATAGACAATCGTTGTCGCAAAGTTAAAAGTGATTTATTCTTAACTAGCTATACTTCCAGCGGCTTTGCCCGCGTGAAAAGTGTTTTCTTACCCCTAGGGAACATATTCCCGAGATGAAAAGTATCCAATGTGCTTCCTGACTATAATCTCTCTCAGAACCAATTTCATCCAGACCCGTTCAGCCGTTCTTGCGTGATTGAGTAATAAACATACATTCACACACACATCCATCCAAACTTTCACATTTATAATATTAGTAAGACTAGCTTTTCCCCACAGGACCCGTTTTCGGTGTAAAAAATAGCCTATGTCACTCTAGAATAATCTAGCTTTCTATTGGTGAAACAATTTTCAAAATCAGTTAAGTAGTTTTTGGGTTTATCTATTATACTAGCTGTCACCCGCGAATTCGCTCCCGTGGCTCACCCCACTGGACCCGTTTTTGTAATAGCCTATGTCACTTAGAAATAATATGGCTTTCTACTGGTGAAAGAATTTTCAAAATTGGTTAAGAAGGTTTTGAGTTTATCCATTACAAACAAATCTTTTCTCTTATTATAATATACTAGCTTCTGCACGCGGCTTCGCGCGCGAAAAAAGTGTTTTATCATCCCAAGAGAATACAAACTATCTCCATGCCAAATTTCATCTAAATCGGTTCAGTAGATCCAGAGATTTATATATATATATATATATTAGTGTAGATATTACATAGCAGACAGATAGATAAAACATTTATTTAGTGCACACAAAAGACACAGCACAAAATCACAATTAAATTTACATAAACAAAAATTAATTAAAAAAATATATTTTTGTTTTCAGTTATATATTATTGCACCTTCCAATATTGACGATACGGTTGGCGTAGTGCTTGAGCGATCGGCTGCTGCGCTGCGGGTCGCGAGTTCGATTCCCGCACGAAACAAATAAATAAAATGCAGATAATTGTTTCGGATCTGGTTGTCTTGTGTATGCGAGTTTAAATGTTTGTAAACGTACCCACGATACAGGAAGATCCTAGTGTAGTTTGCGGCAAGATACATTGAAATAAAAATTGAATCTGCATCACCCAAAAGTCGACAGGTAGAAAATGACTAAGGCGTTTAAGTCCGCCTCTGTACGCTTGTGTGCATGAAGTATTAAATAAATAAAAGTGTATATGATTTTCATGCGCTGATCTAGAGAATACAATCCCGAGCATGTTTTTCAATGCCGGTATAACGGGATTTTTGAAGCGTAATCCCGGGATCCCGGACCTATTACGGATTAGACTATGTGTTTTCTAATTGGGCTTAAATGAAAAAAATACTTGAATAATTAAAAAAAAAGTCTTTGCACAACACAAATCACAATATAATAAGAAAAGAAAATAACAAAACAAAAACCATACCTTTGCAAGAAATCAAAAAGACAACACAAAAAACTATTTAGAATTTCTAAAATATAATCGCAGAATTATCAAAGCATCCAATGTTTGACTTCCAAGCCGGCTTCCTAGTTTATTGCCAACATAAGCAGCAGCTGAAAACACTCGCTCAGGTTCTACGCTGGTTGGAGTACGGCGTATCTAAGGGTTTCCTTTTGGTGTTATGCAATAAATACTATTAATATAATCTAGGCAAGGTTATTGTCAAGGCGCAACGTACTACGGAATACTAATTAGACTTGTATGTGGCAATCCCGAAAATCCCGACATTAACCAAGTACAGTCCCGGGATTTTCGGGGCCCGAAAAACGGATCCCGGGATTGTATTCTCTAGCGATGATGCGCAACAGAAACGTCCCGTGAACAATCCAATAAAATTTTGGCATTTCGAGAGTCGCTATCTCCGTTAAAGTGCCAGTTTGATTTGAGTAGAGATTAAAGGTGAACGCGCACCTAGACGCACCGCACTCGCCGCACGCGCCGCAGTCATCGCATTTTCTCTTGGCCCCGTGCTATCCGCGCCGAACGCGCCGCACGCATTGTATCCACTTCTGTACATCTTGAACTATATTTTCATACGGATACGGATCATGTTGCCGCGCCACCCGCATCGCCCGCCGAGTCTGATGACGTCATCCGCACGCGCTGGTGGAATCCGTATACCTACAGCATTTTGCTGAAATGCGGCTCGTGCGGCGCGGATAGGTGCGCGAGGCTGCATACGATTTCATATAAAGATTTATAAAATGCGATGACTGCGGCGCGTGCGGATCCTGCGGTGCGTCTAGGTGCGCGTTCACGTTAAAGGATCCTAAAATCGTGACAATCTTAAGAAGTCGGATTTGACAGCTATCAATATTCGTTGTATAAATTAAACTTAATGCTTACGAATGATAGGTACCTATTCGTTGTTATAGTGTATGGGTAACATAGTAATTAATTAGGGTTATGAATTCGATTTATCGTAGACGTTCATAGAAAGTTATCGCGACATGTAAAATGAGAAACGTCATCAGACTTCTTAGATTGTCACGAATAAAAATGTAGTTCAAATTGTTGGAAATACCGTAATCCACATCATAGACTACTATTATCACCTACCTTTATGCCAATATTATACTCAAGCAACAGTGCTAAAACTTATAAGTAGACTAGCTTCTGCTCGCGGCTTCGCCCGCGTAAAAGTGTTTTATCATCCCAAGGAAATACAAACTATCCTATGTCTTTTCCAGGATCTTTTTTAAGTTTCGAAGAAGATAGATGTTAATATTAGATTTTAATCTTCAGCCCAAACCCAAAATTCTAAGATCCTAACTTCAAAACTGACCGACTTTCGTACAAACTTTCATCCCCTATTTCACGCCCTTAGGGGTGGAATTTCCAAAAATCCTTTCTTAAGGTTGAACTAGTCGACCGCACGAACTATTTTGTGCGCGGGGTTAAAATGCATGCTATCTTATCCGACAACACGTGCGAAAGAAATAGATGCTGTGATGAGCAGTAAGAAGCTAGATCGCGTACGAATTAGCACTTTTGCAAATTTGTATCGAAATGGATGATGATTTAGGACGAAAACGAGCACGCGAAATTTTATAAACAGACCTTTGGGAGTCTAGATATCATGAAAAAATAACTACATGTATTTTTATAAAATAACATTATTTGCATTGTTAAATTACTAATCAATTCCTGTATGGAGGCCGTTTTGCAATTTTCCTTCTTCTTATGGTATTTATTTCCACCCGAAGATGCGTTAAAATTTGTGTTGAAATATGGAACTTTCGACGCTCATAACTTTGAAATATATTTTTTTTTTACATTTTTGTTTCCATACAGGACTAGATAATGATGAAACAAATTGATATCATTTTTTATTTTGAACATACAACGTCAAACAGTGGAGTAATCTCTAGACTACGTTTGTATGGAAGAATTTTCGACTAGTGTATCCTTAATGCTCACCTACCAAAGAAACCTAAGTGCCAAGTTTCATGATTGCAGCTTCAGCCGTTTGGGCGGTGCGTTGATGGTCAGTGAGTGAGTTAGTCAGTCACTTTCTTCTTTTATATGTTTAGATAAAACCTTGAGGAAGTGTCTCTTTGAGAACACGAGAAGTCCACATCATCGCTTACCATCAGGTGAGATAGTGGTCAAACGCGAGCCTGTAGAAAAAAAAAACATGTATAGTTTGCCCACTCGACTGGCGTTTTCCGAAATGAGAAATATGAGTCAGGATAGTGTCCGCAAAGTCAACAAACCTGTCTTCTATACTAAAATTTATCTGATTTTCAGGGTAAATTATAGTTCACAAATACGCAAATTCTTTATTCCGAAATCGGTCATAAACAATCTAAACCCTTTGTTGCAATAAAAAAACTGGCCAAGTGCGAGTCGGACTCGCACACTGAGGGTTCCGTACAAACAGCTACATTCACGAAAATAATTAAATAAAGTTCATAAACTATGAGGGCATCGAACATTGCCCTAGAGATAAGATAAACAGAATTGAGGGACAAAATTAACTTTGCCGTAGGTAAACTGTAGTTCCCATACATCGACATAAGTCGCGGCCAATTTACGGTTTTCGGTTTTTTCCTTTGTATCTACATGGCTTCTTGCCAAATTTGATAATTCAAGGTCAACGGTAAGTACCTACCCTGTTGATTTTGATTCCCTTGGGAGTGTAAAATATGCGTCATTAACGGCTGTACCTCTTGATTGCGTTGATCTAGAAGTTTGATTTTTTCACAGCTGCAAGGCGTTGCAAACTTGAGTACCTATACGATATTAATTTCAAATCGATACCTCCACGCGTTCCTGAGATAAAGGGCCTTGACAAACAGTCGGAGAAAAAGATGATCCTATAAGTTTAGTTTTTTTTCCTGTTGAGGTACGGAACCTTAAAAAACCATGTAAGTGGCCTGTTAAAGATCCAATTTTCAGGCACTTACTGTTAACAGCGCCATCTACCAAAGTATTCACGTAACTACTCGACACTGTATATGATAGAGTCCGAAGCGTGGGCTGTAGCGGTCGAGTGGTCACTCAAGTTCCGTTGTTGTCTACTTGAGGCGCCGCGAGCGCCACCATATGAAAACTACTGCCGACTACCGTCCGTGCAGAGAAGAGAACCGTGAGTTTGAATAAATTGATGAATGCTCTACAGCAGTACTGCACTAAAAACATGTACACTATAAAGTTTAAAGCCCAGTTTTTTTTAGGGTCCAATGGGTAAAAACGGGACTCTATTACTAAGACTCCGCGGTCCGTATGTCTGTCTGTCACCAGGCTGTATCTCATGAACCGTGATAGCTAGACAGTTGAAATTTTCATAGATGATGTATTTCTGTTGCCGCTATAAAAACAAATACCAAAAACAGAATAAAATAAATATTTAAGTGGTGCTTCCATACCACAAACGTGTTTTTTTTTGCCGTTTTATGCGATAATGGTACGGAACCCTTCGTGCGCGAGTCCGACTCGTACTTGGCCGATTTATTCGTAGTTAACTCAACCAATATAAGTACAAGTTACTAATACTACCGTTAAGGTTTTAATTTAATCCAAAAAAAATGTATGTCGTTTTTGTGGCAAATAAACCCTTTTTCTTTCTTTCTTTCTTTTTTTCAATGGTTTTAAATATCGATAAAATGCGTTTTTTCATCAATTTTCAGCCTCACAAACGGTCAAATATGTTGGAGAATTAATTATTTGATAATTTATTAGACTAACAATTGATGAATAGGTAAACGCGTTTGACTGAAAATTTAAACCATAGGTTAGCATTTAAGAACTAAGGCTGCAAGTAAAGAAGTTCTATTAGTCTATGACTAGGACATTGGACTAAAAACTAATGAAACTAGAACTTCTATACTTGACACTGGCTAAATGCACAAAACGTGCGAAGACAAAAAAAAAAAGAAAAAAAAGAGGTTCTAAACAAATGGCAAACAGCCTTATTAATAAAAAAAACGTTGAGCCATAAGACAGCCTTATTTATAAAAAAAAACCTTCCTGATGGCTCAACAAGGTTCGATTTATATCTATGCGATTTTTACTAAACGAAATAGCGATGTTTCCTGGGTAGAAAAATGATAATTCAATTCAGTCCGTCGGTGATATTGTCAAATAACCAATATTATTTGACAATATCACCCGTATTTTTTGCATTAACAAATAAATAAAAATTGACAAAGATAAAGCGCATCAAAGTTCAGGAGTGGGGGCTTGTGACGTCATTTTGTCAGTATAAAGTGTTCCACACCGTGACGTCACACGATATTTCAACGCACTGCATCGTCATCACTTTATGTTTACGTGTCAAAATAAAAATGCAAAAAAAAACTGTCGGCTACCCTATAACGAGTACAAGTACGTCCACATAGATGAAATGCGATGCAATTCCATCGATATACACTTAAAAAGAACAGTGGCAAAATCTTAGCTGACTTTAATGTGAGCGTCTGAAAGTGAGTTATATACGAAAGAAATTGTCTTTTCAAAGTTTAACATTAACTGGTTCACCACATATACATGGATTTAAAAAAATCATTATAAATGAAAGCTATATGATTATTTAGTTAACTCTCACTAGCTTAGTGTTGCCATTTTACACTTATTATGCCAAGTGACTAGTAGTGACTGCAGTAAGTACAGTAATAACACATACAATAATTATATTAAAAACAATACACATACAATAATTATAATTACACTTAATGATTTAGCAGTACAGTTTATGTCTAAGTGTAGGTGTCCTAATGGTGGAGGTGGTGTCCTTAGTGGTGTGTACGAATACTGTAGTGTAGTAGAAATAAATGAATTACTTAATTTCAATTAATGAAAGGCAAAAAGACTAGTATCCAAGTCTAAAAAAATATAGCTTGGTTATTGACGACGACCTTTTGATACACGTCTTAACAAATAAATATACTCTTTCCAAAGAGTATATTTTACATTTCATGCAGTAACTAGGAAAGGGAAATACTAATGCGTTAATGCCCTTTTACTGCCACGAAATTGAATAATATTACCTATTAAACACATTGCTAAAAAATACCCAGACATAACCAACAAAAGTTCATGACTGACTATATTTTATTCTCAGCGTTCTTGAACAAAAATTCTTGCACAAACTAATTCAGAACATCACCCTGAATTAAACCAGATATTTTTCAATTAGAGTCGTAGGAATTTAAATTCAGCTAAAACAATTTATGGGCTTCTGCCATAGTCCTTTTCTTCTAAAATACGTGAGTGATATCGCCTACCTCGATTCGCGCCACCAGGAAGGCTCCTCATTATATGAATAAACGCGTTTAAGTTAAAAAAAAAAAACAAATCATTAAAGCGTATCTTCTCTTCTACTTATTTAAATTTTGCTGGCCCGACGGAGTCAGTAATTGTTTATATTATGTGTACTTTATCTAGTGACACGCTAATTAGCAGACATAATAGAAATTACCATTGTCTTCCGCCACAATGGGTATTTCGACGGATGACTTGTTATGGATTCAATAAAGATTTGATTTGATTTGAACCACGTCATGCATCAATGTAAAAATAGTAACAAACTCCAACACGTAATTTACCTACTATAGATAATCTTTCAGAGGTCACTACAGAGGTCCGATGCTACAAAAAACTGACGCCTTCCACAAGATATTTTTTTTGCTAACACGATAATGTACAAAGTATTTTTAGTATCAGCTGCAACCACAGTTGAATTTTGTCGGTCGTGACGCGAACACATACTGACGAAGCGTTGAAAAACACAGACATGAATAAATTAACCTTTTCCATTACTGTGATTCTTTTTATCACACTCGAAGCAAGCATTATTCCAGACAACTACAATAGAGAAAGAACAGCACTATTGGAAGAAGAAACCCTCACAGCTGTAGGTGGAAAACAACATTTAAACGCAAACGAAACGATAGCAAATGATATCTTGATGAGATGGAAGATGAAAGAACTCAATGTTTCATACAACGATCCGCAGCATTTCAACTTCTCCAAACATTACTTTGCGTACAAGAAGGATATCGAAAAGTCAAAGGTGTATTCAATAATAAGAAGAATGCCGAAAGGCGCAGTGTTACACGTGCATAGCACTTTAATGCTACACGCAGAAATACTAGTGCAGTTTACGTATGAGGATCACTTATATGCGTGTTTTGAAAACGATAGTTTAAGACTACATTTCTCGGTGTCAACCCCAGAACGACCTTGTACGTCTCAGTGGGCCCTTCTTAGCGATCTCAGGAACTCTTCAGGCGATCCAGTTGCTTTTGATTCAAGATTGAAGAACTATTTTACACTTTATAAAGGCGATGACGAAGATTATGACTTTGTGGACATCAACACAATTTGGAAGAGTTTTAGCACAGTTATGTACGCTATTGGTGATTTGATTGCATACAGGCCGGTAAGAGAAAAATATTGTTATGAAACACTCAAGCAGTTTTACAATGATAACATAATGTACATAGAGATCCGTATGGGCTTGTACAAAGTATACGAGCTAAATGGAACAAGACACGAAAATAAGTATTTAATTGAACTGTATAAAAATGCAACTGATAAGTTTATCAAGGATCATCCAGACTTCATCGGAGTGAAACTGATTATTACACAAAGCAGGTCGCAAAGTATTGATAAGGCACGGAAAGCTCTGAATCTAACGAGAAGACTTAAAGCAGAAATGCCAGATATGATTGCAGGATTTGACTTCGTCGGTCAAGAAGATACTGGCAGACCACTAAAAGATTTTCTACCTATACTATCTGAGGTTAAAGACAAGATAAACTTATATTTACATGCCGGAGAGACTGCTTGGTTAGGAACGTCAGCTGATGAGAATCTAGTCGATGCAATCCTTCTAGGTTCCAAGAGGATAGGTCACGGCTATGCTCTGACAAAGCATCCGAGTCTGATGTCAGCCGTGATTAAAAAAGACATTGCTTTGGAAGTGAATGTGATATCAAATGTGGTGTTATCCTTAGTGCACGATGTGAGGAACCATCCCTTAGCTTCGTTCTTAGCTTTGGGTCTTCCTGTGGTGTTGTCCAGTGATGACCCTGGTGCGTGGAGTGCGGAGCCAATATCTCACGACTTCTTCGTGGCGTTCATGGGAGTGTCAAGTAAGCACGCGGACTTGAGGTTACTGAAGCAGCTCGCTCTCAACTCCATCACGTATAGCGCGCTGGAGGATGACGGGAAAACGAAACTTTTTAAAGTTTTCAACGATCGATGGAACAAGTTTGTGAAAGATTTGATTTCTGACGCATCTTTATCAGAAAGTGTTTGTGTGTAAACTGTGTAAGTGTCTGGAAGTTTAGAATTATGGAACACACAATGGACACACTACTTACTGATCTGTACATATTAGATTGAGTACCCACGCATGTAGGGTAATTTTTTGACTGACAAACTGATGCTATTTAGCTTATTATTTGCCTTATATACGTTTATGTTTTAAGGTAAAATTGTTCATTTATTGGTGTATGATATTAAAATTGATATAGATAGTTTTCATTGTTTTTTGTATCTTGGAGAAGGCTCGTTGGTTGACGTCACATGTTACTACCAGCTACGCTCGTCTGTAATAGGAACGTGATGCGTGAGAAGTTCAATATTCATACTGTCTCCTGGCATATTTTATCCCTGTTCACCATCATTATCAATGATCTTTGCTTTAGCCTAGATATCAACCGAAAATTATAACACCATTCCCGAAGAGCTGGTCAGAACTGCGCCTGTAGTAGGTACACCCACAATTCGGCAGCTATGTCCTAAGCACCATGTTACTGGACGCGAGCTTATTGCAGTGCACTAATCCAGACAGGTAGTAAATATGCAATATGCAATTTGGATAAGGCTGATAAACCAGGCTCACACTGGGTAGCTGTACATATCGATACGAATGGCATCGGACAATATTTTGATTCATAAGGACGAACACCTGCGCGATATCATCTCGAGTTTTTAAAAAGAAATTGTAAAAGATGGGACTGGAATTTTGATAGGATTCAGAACGATTGGACTTCAGTTTGTGGTGAATATTGCTTAATGTATTTGCTATATAAGTTTCAGGGATGTTCAATGCATAGTTTTACGAACCTATTTACAGGGAACACACCGTACAATGATATTTTAGTGCATGAGATGTTCCGCTCATATTTTGTAGCAAATAAGTAATAAAATATAGAAATAAAAATGTGTTTTTATTGATGA
Organism: Orthosia gothica; assembly: GCA_949775005.1. Taxonomy (NCBI): domain Eukaryota; kingdom Metazoa; phylum Arthropoda; class Insecta; order Lepidoptera; family Noctuidae; genus Orthosia; species Orthosia gothica. The sequence goes on along the minus strand of OX459059.1, from coordinate 12,060,845 downwards.
TTCAGAAAAGCACTCATAATGAGAGTTACCAATTAGTAAGCGATAAGAACGCCAAAGCAACCGTAATGAGGGTAATTAGTATGAGGCTACTAATGACTATAACAATTAAGAGCGACACTAGATCCGTAATTGATTTCTGTATCTCTGCATCCGTGCAAGTACGTAAAAATGGATGACAGATTCGGAATCAGCGCACCCCAAAACCCCTTTTTTTTAGGTTCTGGCACACCCGTGGGCGGTCCACGAGATCGGTGTTCCAGAACCGGCGAATCCCCACTACTATGATTTGCGGGGTAGTCGAAAACATTACGTTGTAACGTTACGTTATTAAAATGTTAAAAACTGGCCAAGTGCGAGTAGGACTCGCGCACGAAGGTAAATTGCGGTTCACAATTTATGGCGTATTAAAAACAAACTACTCACTAGATCTCGTTTAAACCAATTTTCGGTGGAATTTACATATATTTTTTTTAGTTTTATCATTCTCTTATTTAAGTATTATAAACCTCAATATAATTTTTGAATACCTATCCATATGGGTTTGATGAAAAAAAATATTGAGTTTTTGTTCTAAGTATGGGGAACCCCCAAAATATTGTTGCTTTTTTTCTATTATAGTGTGAAAATCTTAATGCGGTTCACAGAAAACATCTACTTACTAAGTTTCAGCAGAATAGTTTTTATTGTTTCGGAAAAAAGTGGCTGTGACATACGGACTGACAGACATACAGGTAGACATGACAAATCCATAAGGGTTCCGTTTTTTGCCATTTGGCTACGGAACCCTAAAAAGAGTAGATTCTAGAGACTTTTTCATTGCTTCACCTCCGTGTCTGCCTCAAGCACCGTGCATTTCCAGGATAAAAACAAGACTACAGTTATTTATTCTGTGTTATAACTCAATAATTGCATAGCTTTAATACATATAAAGTTAAGAACACACACACACAAAAGGTGTTTTAATACACTACATGGATTATACGTCCGCAATTTAAGGCGGTACCCTGACCAAAAAATCAGCATGCACTGGTGGCGCATGAATTGCAGTACTGAATACGCCCAGATTTTAGAATAATATCTTTATAAAATCGAATTTTAGTCTTTTGAAAAAAAAAAAACTACAAAAATGTTCGTTATTAGTACAAAAAATAATTAATGAACACTTTACGAGGTGATGCATGCTATCAATAATTATTTCTTATTTTTATGGTTTTGTTGGAAGGAGATTAGTGAAACTTATACCTCTTTAAAAAAAAAGTATACGTACCATTTTAGAATCAATAATATGTAGAAATTTAATGTATTCTTATTAGTTGATATTTCTTTTTAAATAACGAGTAGATAGCTCCTAAAAACAGCACGAAAAACGGCTAGCGCGGCGTTTTGCTCGGGGTACCGCCTTAACTCAATGGTTTAAAATTTCGGTTAAACGCTTTTATTCATCAATTGTGCACGGTTGGCGCAGTGGTTGAGCGATTGACTGCTGCGCTGCGTGTCGCGGGTTCGATTCCCGCACGGAATAAACATTAGTATGACCTACAGATAGTTGTTGTTGTGTATGTTAGTTTATATGTTTGTAAACGCACCCACGATACAGGAAGAAATTTAATTTCTAGTGTGGGACAATTTGTGAGGCTAACTATGGATGAAAAACCGGGCAAGTGCGAGTCGGACTCGCGCACGAAGGGTTCCGTACCATTATCGTAAAAAAACGGCGAAAAATCACGTTTGTTGTATGGGAGCCCCACTTAAATATTTAATTTATTCTGTTTTTAGTATTTGTTGTTAAAGCGGCAACAGGAATATATCATCTGTGAAAACTTCAATTGTCTAGCTATCACGGTTCATGAGATACAGCCTGGTGACAGACAGACAGACAGACAGACAGACAGACAGACAGACAGACGGACCGCGGAGTCTCAGTAATAGGGTTCCGTTTTTACCCTTTGGGTACGGAACCCTAAAAAAGGCATTTTGGCGAAATTTTAAACCATAGGTTAACATTATAACCATTGGTTGAGTCAACTACTGATAAAAAACTGGACCTGCGTATGTAAACAAAACTATGGTATTGTTTAAAAGAAAAAAAAAGAAAGAAAAAGTATTTATTTGTGACCCGCACAGGAGACACGAGCAGTGGTGGCCCAGTGGTACCGGCCGCGACTTACAAGTTGTAGGTCGTGAGTTCGAGCCCAGGCAGGCGCTTTACTTTGTGTAAATTATTTCTTCACCACTGCTCTCAAAACGGTGAAGGAAAACATCGTGAGGAAACCGGCATGTCCTAGAACCAACAATTCGAAGACATGTGACATCCACCAACCCGCATTGGGCCCGCGTGGTGGATCACGGCCCATTCCCTCTCACAGAGAGGAGGCCTGTGTCCCAGCAGTGGGAACATTAATAGGCTGATGATGATGATGATGATGATGACAGGAGACACGAGAAATATGCATAAAAATCAACAATAATAAACCTTAAAAAACCTTACCTTTGCATTGCAATTTAAAACTATTCTTGTTTCTCATAATACTAAAACACTTAGTTCGTCTACGTTTTTCGTTTTATGGATTTGCCTCTACTGAATACTAGATGTCGCTACTGTACTATAAAACTTCATCCAACTTTACATGCACGCAGCGCCATCTATGTGCGAGTAGCGCATACTAGTAGATAAGCTGAAAAGTTATGAAACTGGTGAATTTAGTTGCCTATCCGCTGCTCTGTGAAATATTTAAAAATTCTACGCTAGGTAAAATAGGATTATCCATTTTCCAATACGTTTTTCTGTTTTGCAGTTGAGAATACAAAATCTTAAATTAAAGATTTTTTTAGTTCCTATTTAACACTGCTGTGTTTTATCCCAATTTTATTTGTTTTTCTGTAAGTAATTAGTGAAGAAAACATTACAGAAAAATCTATGTTATTTTACGAGACGCAATTTATGGGATTGGCTCGACTCGGGTACACTAGGGAAGGTTCCGTATGCCCTCAGTGTATATATTGAAAGAATTACCTACCTGCACTTTGCTTTGTGTAAATTATTTCATCACCAATGCTCTTAAAATTGTGTATGAAAACGTCGTAAAGAAACCATGTACTAGAACAAAAAATTCGAAGACGTGTAACATTCACCAACCAGCACTAGGCCCGCAGTGTGGATTAAGGCCTATTACCTCTCTCACAGAGAGGTGGCCTGTGTCCCAGCAGTGGGGACATTATAAGGCTGATGATGATGATGATGACCTACCTAGTCTTCTTACAATCGAAAGGTTAAATTTAAAATTCATAAACCTACCTACAAAACTTATCACAAACCAAAATCTGAGATTTCGTCGTCCGTCTCCCAAAAAGTGCGTCACGACGGAGCAATTGTTTTGCCCAATTATAGCTCTTATACTGTTGTAATAAGGGCTATATCAGTGTAGGTCATCTCGGGTCAGACTCGTGACAATGATCTGACGCTTCAAGGAGATGCGTTGGGACTTAGAGCTCTGCTTACTACAAAATCGTGAGCATGATTTACTATATTGAAATGGATGGAGATCGGCGGTGAATTTAAGTAAAAAAGTGTCTCTCTTTGGTAATTGTGTGTTACACACAGGAAAAAACAAAATTATAAAAAAAAAACAACCGACTTCCAAATCAAAACACTACAAAGTGAGAAATAACTTCAATTTCGGAATTCGGTGTCAAAAAACGAAGAAACAAAAACAGGAACACCGACTTTGAAATTGAAGTTACTTTTCAATTGGAAGTCGGTTGCATTTTTTTTGTAAAAATGTTTTTATTTTTCACTTTTTAGTTGTGGCACTTAATATGCAAGTTCTATAATAAGGTATCGATGTGAACTTTACATATCTACGTACCCCTTTAAAGCGTACCGGCGTGATGTTATGTTATGAAATGGCGTAAACAATAAACAGACATGCGGTTGCAGCAATCCCAAGAGATTTGCCGTTGTTTATTGAAGAGTTCTGTTGTATATCTCCGAAGTTCGTCATCAGATCTTGATCAAATTTAAATGGCACGAGAAGCACCAGCTTTCAAATAAAACAAAAATCATCAAAATCGGTTCAACTAGTATAAAGTTTTGGTGTTATATACATAAAAAAACAGTTGAATTGAGAACCGCTGTAGTGTACCTAAGTGTAGCCTATATGATGTATTAGTATTCTCCTTTTATATGCCAGTGCAACAACTACCTAACTTAATGCCTCTACATCGTCGTATCGATAATTCCAATAATGAGTTTTAACCAGAATTCAGCCACACCGAAAGCGTTACAGTTGGCATCGTAAAGGTCTTTCAGAGTGCAGGAGTGAGCACAACAAGAGGTGAGGTCACATAGATTCGCATTTGGTCAGAGAGGAGGCCTGGGGAGGATATCATTTTATTCATATTATTTATCATTTTATCAGCATTAACTTGATTTCCTTCAAGACCAATCCCATTGCTCACTCCACTAACAATATTCATTCACATAACCACTTCACCATCAGACCCTTCAACATTGAAGACGTCCAGACATTAATAACAGGATCAATCCATTCTGAATTTAAAATGATCGACACAGGATACATTATTCAATTCATATTATTAACATTTCGGTAGCGTCCACTTACATCAAATTGTTTGGTCCGCAAGCAAATATTTTCAAAACAGGGGTCCAGATGTCATTGTCAAATTGACCGAATGATTGTCGGGGGACCGAATGAATGAATGGGATGCATGTATTGTTGGATTAAAGTATTTAAGGGGAAACGGTTGACATTCGTTTTGGTTGATGTTTGTAAGTCATGGATTTTTGGTCGTTGGTACCATTTCTTTGTAGGGTAAGAAATTATTAAATACTTGGTTTTGCACGCGACTTCGCGCGTTTGAAATGATTTAAATTGTCTCAAGGAATATAGTGCCGATATAAAAAGATTTATCGCCTTAGCACGTGTGAAAAGTGTTTGTTATAAGGGATTTGGATTTTACTACCAGGGCGAAAAGTATCCTATTTAGTAATTAGAGCATGGTAGAATCAATTATTATTACTAGTAAATTTTAATTGTGACATTCAAAAGTGCCGCTTAGTGGCCTAGTTGAAATAAAATATCCTTGTCTTTTGTCTTCGTAATTACCCGACTACGGCGAAGCAAAAGGTTATGTTTTTGACCAGTATGTGTGTATGTAATACATACAATTCTATTTTGCAGAATGTATTGTTTTGTTACGGATATGCTACCTGCATACGACCACGGTAAATTTACGGGAATATTTTCTTGTTTCATACTTTTTAGGGGATTTTTGAGCAGTCGGGTTTTAGTTATTGAACTTATTTTGTTTTCTTATTCCTAATTCAGGTTATGGTCTACCCTTGTGCCAAGTTTTTTTTAAATCATATCTTTATTTCTAATTAAATAATAAATAAATATAAAAAGTAACAGATAGATAATCAGACACACTTCAAAATTCATATTATTAGTTTGTAATTCATTTTAGATTTTTAACCAATTGGCGCACTTTCATCCGCTTTTGAATAGGTCAACCATTTCAAACGGACGTTTGCACTTTCAACATACACAAGATAGTAATTATGTTTCACACTTAGACCAAATAACATATTCATACAATTAATGTTTCAATATCATGAACACCAAACAATCACAAGATCCCATTTATGATTTGAATTTCAAAAAACCCAAAAATAAATCCCGCAGGTTTATTACGTATCTTTTGCAAGAGCAAAACGATAGCGATTTTTGAACAATAATTGGTCTTCAATACAGAGTTTTAGAGTTACTGGCGGTTTTTAATGTGCATTTGTCGAAGAGTAGTTACAGCACTAATAACAACATTTGTGCCACATGTTAAATTTAGTCAATTTTTTTATTTTACCTTTGTCACAGATAATATAATACTAGCATATACCTATGTATAGATTCTTTTACCAATTGTTTTGTAAATGTGTGAACATTGTAGGCCTTCTAGATGCTTGTTAACATTTGTTAACTTTTTAATTCGTTTTTTTTATATAATATATAATCTTTTTTTTGTTTTTCTTACGACTTATTGTCGGGTCTACGTTGTCCCCCCATATCTATAAGTACTAATGCTGTAACATGGAAATATTGTAAAACCAAACCATGTTTTTAAAGAGTTACCATGGAGTTTCTTGCCGGTTCTTCTCCATAGGAAACGACCAACCCGAACCGTGCACCTTTTGATACGACAGTTTTTTAAGTGCCCATGTAGGTCTTTATGGAATAAAAAAATTGTTTTTGTTTTTGACAAACAGCTAGCGATTAGCAAACGTTTGTGTAGGACCTACCATACCTACACTGCAGATAATTCCGACTTTTATGACATAAAAAGCGTTTGATCGCTATCTTTTTGCTTTTGCAAAAGATACGTAATAAGCCTGCCGATCGAAACAAAAGTCTTTCAAATTCAAATACAGAACAGAACACAACCCTTCTTCTAAACGTTACCAACTTGACGGACAGGCAAAATTCGAGCCTACAACTTGAGTACCCGAAAACCCATTCATCAGTGTTTTTGCTTCCAATAACGACGCGACGTTTGTCCCCACACAATACGTTTACGAAGACGCCAGTTATAAATCTTCGGAGCACAGGTGAGAGCGGTGAGATCAAAGAGAGCGGTGTCCTTTGTGACGCGGGGAGGAGGGGCTTGTCAATATTTGCGTACTAAGTAAAGAAAGTTTAAAGATACTAAATTGTATTGATTGAGTTGTTCAGATGGGTCGGTTTCTGGTTTAGTTTTTTAAGAGTGGTAGGAGCTTCCTGTGTTTTTTTTTTGAGTAAAGAAATGTAAAACCCATCGCTAATTAGGTACTAATCTTATAAATAAACATGAACGACATTTTTCTTCTCGGAATTGAATTTATTCAGTGGTCGCCTAGGACGTGACGTAAGGAAACCAAATCTGTTGTGTATCTATCTATCTATATATATAAAAATCAATGCCACTTTTCGTTGTTATTTTAAAACTCAAGAACGGGCTCACCTATCCAAACCAAATGTTTAGGCTTTGTTCGGACTATTAGTAGATAGTTTATGTGAAGAAAAAAATAAAATAAAATTGAAACTTAGGGTAGGGTAGGGAAGGTAGTGTAGGGTAGGGTAGGGTAGTGTAGGGTAGATAAATGTTTGGTATTTTTATGGCAAAACAAAGTTTGCCGGGTCAGCTAGTGTTAAAATAAATACAATGAACATAAAATAAATACAGTAAGTTAAAAATAAACCACCCAAAATTATGATGTGACTAAAACCAAAAGCGACAGTATCTTGAATGATGAAAATGTAAAGTACTAGTACCTGCACAGCTGCATCCAATCTAGACTGGAAGCTGACTCCAACATAGCAGGAAAAATCCTAGGCACATTGATTGAATTCGAAAATAAATCCTGTTTATTTTTTCATCTCATAATAAACACCACCAGTTTTTTTTTGTGTTTAGTATTCCGTACCCAAAGGGTAAAAACGGGACCCTATTACTAAGACGCCACGATCCGTCCGTCTGTCTGTCTGTCACCTGGCAGTATCTCATGAACCGTGATAGCTGGACAGTAGAAATTTTCACAGATGATGTATTTCTGTTGCTGCTATAACAACAAATACTAAAAACAGAATAAAATAAATATTTAAGTCGGGCTCCCATACAACAAACGTGTTTTTTGCCGTTTTTTGTGATAATGGTACGGAATCCTTGATTTGTTGACTAATAAATGTTATTACACGATTTGCGAATTTTTAAACGATGAATACTTAAATTAATCCTGACATTTCTGTACCAATTCCTAACTTTTAATTCAATCATGACAGACTGATACAGACTGATCATGACACATATATTAACCTAACTAAGATGATGACGGACTTAAATAATAATGATAAGGCTATCGACTGGAATACTTCCTAATAATTAATAATGTATATTTATAAACTTTAATTTATTTTGACATTGTGCTTGTACTATGCTGGTGTTATGCCTGTATTGTTTTAATTAAGTTTGATTTGTTAAATAAAACTGTTTTGCATGCCTTAGTTAAGGTAGAAAGTATAAGGATCACTTAAGGCGGTACCCCGAGCTAAACGTCGCGCAAGCCGTTTTTGTGCTGTTTTAAGGAGCTATCTACTCGTTATTTAAAAAGAAATATCAATTAATAAAAATACATTAAAATTTTTCATAATATTGATTCTAAAATGGTAGATTTAGTTTTTTTTTAATTGTTGTATATATTTCACTAATCTCCTTCCAAAAAAACATAAAAATGAGAAATAATTATTGATATTATGCATCTCCTCGTAAAGTGTTCATTAATTATTTTTTGTACTAACACTAATGGGTAGACAATTTAATAACGAACATTTTTGTAGATATTTTTTTTTCAAAAGACCAAAATTCGATTTTATAAAGATTTTATTCTAAAATCTGGGCGTATTCACTACTGTAATTCATGCGCCACCAGTGCCGCTAGACCAATAGGAATGCTCATATCTCATGCCGATTTTTTGCTCAGGGTACCGTCTTAATATTATAATAACATATGTATATTGTACCTACTTTCTGTGCAAATAAATCATTATTCTATTCTATTCTTACTATTATGATTATGATTATATTCTCCGGGATTACGTCGAGCTTCATTCTCGGCGCTACTCTGGTGGTTGCCACTGATCAGGAGTTGCAGTAGTTTGGGAATAGTGCGGTGGGATTGTACCAAAAAAAAATACAAAAAAGACACCACCTGCCACCAAGGAAGGGTCACCTCAAACCATCGCGTGCACCTCAAACATTCCGCCTTTGACATGGAGTGACGATACAATGATCACGGAGCATCATCACTGGACCACATCCTCTCAAATATGGCCTAATGAGGACCAATTATTGACAAAAAACGGCCTTTTCAACCGATTTCGACCGATTTGTTACTTTGAGAAACACAAACTTATATAAACATCCAAACCCATCCCTCCTGAACCGTATGTCGAAGTGTCAGGGTCTCTTTTTGCAGTATTCTCAGTTGTCGATAGGTACAGATAAGTTGGTGATTGGTAAGATATTATTAATCTGTGGGCTCCCGTTTGCAACATGTCGTCATTGTTAAAATATAAGTAATCTGTGGTTTTCATCTGTTTTTGTGTATATTCTGGTAATTGTTAGTTTTTAGTCGGATTTGCAAATTATAGAGGAGACCGAATGACATAGAGCGAAATAAAAGAACACTGTTGCATAGTTTTTTTGTATAAGGACAATAATATTATGACTGGGTACATAGTTGTTGGGTACAGAGGTACACAATTTTATTAACCTGCAATATTGAAATACACTTTACAGCTCGTGGCTAAATAATCACAGCCGCACGGGTCGATCTTCAAGGTTAAGCAACGCTTGACGAAGTCGGTCCGTGGATGGGTGACCATTTCAACATACCGAGTTTCCTCCGTGCCTCGGAAAGCACGTTAAGCCGTTGGTCCCGGCTGTCATTTGAAAATCTTTGACAGTCATCACGAGTAGTCAGAAGCTTGAGATCTGACAGCAGTCTAGCCAAGGGGTACCGTGTTACCCAGTTACTGGGCTGTGGAGGTCAGATAGGCAGTCGCTCCATGTAAAACACTGGTACTCAGCTGAATTCGGTTAGACTGGAAGCCGACCCCAACATAGTTGGGAAAAGGCTAGGCAGATGATCATGATTGAAGTATACTTTAGCAATCGCAGTCCATAGCTGAACATAAGCTTTTCCCAATTCATGCCACAATATTTATTGCCACGCCCAGCCACCCCAGAAGCTGCTTCTTGGGACTGGTGATGCACGTAGTTAGCACCTACGTTTGGGTTTCGATCGTGTAGGTTTCATGAACTCTCCAACAAATATCAAAGATGGCCATGCTTTGTGTATAAAAGAAAGAAAAAGAAAGAAAGAAAACACATTTATTTGACACAAGCCACAACACAAACATAAAAAAGAAAACTTAGACTAAACAACAATAAAATAAAAATAAAATAAAAAGCCTTTATTTTTCTTAGTAAATAACATTAAATTAAACTATTTCCTTAGTTAACTGAAATCTAAGTCAAAAAGCCCTGGTGGGTAAAGGCCTCCTCCAAGGATGCCCAAATTTCCCTATTTTGAGCTGTTTGGCACCAATTTGGGCCTGTGATTTTCTTGATTTCGTCTTCCCATCGTGTAATCGGTTTCCCTCTTCCTCTTTTTCCCTGTGGGCCTCCCCACAAGGTAATTTTGAGGGTCCATCTCTGGTCCATGAGCCTCGCTACGTGTCCTGCCCATTTCCACTTGAGCTTCTGGGCATATTTTAAGGCATTTGTGGCTTTTGTTATTGCTTGTATCCTGGTGTGTCTTATCTTGTCTATTTTATTCATGTTAAGCATGCTTTTCTCCATTCCTCTCTGGCAGGTGGTGATTCTGTGCTTGGCTATTGTAGTGAATTTCCAAGTCTGGCATTCGTATGTCAAGCACGGTAAGAGGCTCGAGTTCATTACTTTGGTTTTTAAACTTGTTGACATGTTACTTTTAAATATTTCCTTTAAACTACAGTATAACATTAAAAAAGAAAATAATATATTCGTAACATTGTGTGTCCCACGGTTGCGCCAAATAGGACCAGTTCTATATATAACTTCAGCAAACATGAAAATCTTTCAAACTTTCCAGTATATCGTACTGCCTGCAAGAAATTTGAAGCAATATAAAGGTTTTCAGGACCAAACTTCTATAAATTATTAAGGCAGGAGGACATTTACTAAATTTTCCTGAAAGACGACAATCGCTGGAAATAGGCCTCCCCAAGGTGTCATCACATCGACCAGTCCTATATATAACAACAAATGATATGTAGAACATTGTTGTTTTGAAGTATTGTTGGAACTGTCGAAGACTGTATGAATATGTTTGTGTTGTATAGACTCGATTTCATTTAGTATTGTATAGCTGCACAGCACGTGCGTGAGTACTATGTAACCAACTGTAAATCTACCATTTGCTGTACCTATGTGTCGTCCGTTGACTTGTGTGTGCCCTGGCAGTTGAGTGTGTCATGCTCTCTCAAATGTCTCTCTGATGATGGCGCGTGTGTTGGATCATTCGGTTCCCTTAATGATGTTTGAGCTGGGTGGTGTCGATTCATGCGTCATGTTCGTGAACGGGCGCCCTCACTTGGGATTAGTCATAACTGCTTCGGATGTTAATGTTTTTCTAGTACTTATTATATAACTGCAGAGTACATGTGTGAGTACTTTTAATACTTTAAACCTTTACGTAGTATAGTGCTATTCTGGGTGCATTGTCCTCACATATGTGAATTTATTAATGTATGTATTTATGTACCTAAATATTGTAAAAAACTTTTTTTTTTTATTATTGTAAATATGGAGTTTCTTGTGCATTCTTCTCCGTAACAAGCTACTTTCCGAATGCACGGTAGAATCAACTTTTATTCCATGTAAATTTTAATTGTGACATTCAAAAGTGCCACTTGGTGGCCTAGTTGAAATAAAAATATCTTTGTCTTTGTCTTCGGTACGTTTCGGATCCAATGGACTTCCACGGACTTCCACCAGGTCACCGCTTCACCTTGTGGGAATCTTTCGATCGCGGTATGCGGTCACCACACGAGAACCTGTCGACCCTATGGTCAATCCGATAGATATATATCGAATATAATGCTCCCAATTTCCATCATTCTATTTTCGCATCCTATAATTACTACACCCAAACAAAATAAAATAATGAAACCATCTTAAAAACGACATTTGTCACAAAACTGTCTTATTCTTGACGACCTATTAATTCCCATAACTAAGGGGTCTTTTGTGCCCCATGATAATTGTTAGCAACTGTCTCCTGTAGCTATGGAAAAGACAATGGGGTGCTCGCCATAATTTTGGTTTAAATATAGACAATAGGAAGAATTGTGCCAACTGGCGTGTGGCATTTGATTGGCGAAGGCGTTGTGTCAAGTTTTATGACACATGTGTGAGGACTTATACAGAACTAGCTGACCCCCGCGGCTCCGCTCCCATCAAAATTATAGCCTATGTTACTCGGGAATAATGTAGCTTTCCATAGGTGAAAGAATTTTTAAAATCTGTCCATTAGTTTCGGAGCCTATTCGGTACAAACAAACATACAAAAAATCTTTCCTCTTTATAATATCGGTATAGATAAGCTGATGTTGGTTTTTTGAATTTAGCTGTGAGAGTAGAAAAAATATACAAAGATACAACACATCAGTAACAATTACAAAACTAAAGAGTAATTTTTCCCACCGCCGACACGGCAGGGATTAGCTATCGACTATTTTCTCGCTTTAGAAACGGACAAAATATATAGATCCCGTGTCAATAAAAGAGACACATATATAAGTAGTTGATCACTGGCTGTTCACACTGCCGATAAGAACTCTCTCACGACTAGTTTGTCGCAGCGACAAGAGCTATCAAAAATAATACACGCTTGGCGATACTCGCTCAGCGATGCACGCTTGGCGGTCAGAATTTACGTACACGTAGCGCTTATAGGCTTATAGGCTAGGCCACGAGTGAGTTGTGCGAGTAATCGTCCGCCGCATAAGAACACTTAAGATAAAACTATCATAACTACACACTCGCTTCTCGCCATCTCGACTCTGGTTTCTAGCTGTACTCGCTGATCCTAGGCGGTGGGACAAGTGCCTACTCACAAAAAATATATTTCCTTTTTCCAACAATGTGTTTCGGCTCGGCTTCAGTCTAACATGATACAGCTTAGTATTCTAACATCCCACGAGTGAGTTTCAAGGAACGACTGCCTGTACGGCTGCTACACTTTAGCCACTTTTATGTATAATAAAATTATAAAGTAGTTACGTATTACTTTTATGTATAATATTTATCACACTTCACACTAATATTATAAAGGCGAAAGTTTGTAAGTGTTTGTGTGTGTGTTTGTATGTTTGTTACTTCTTCACGCCCAAACGGCTCGACGGATCTGGATGAAATTTGGCACAGAGATAGATTATAGTCTGGAATAGCATATATAATACTTTTTATCCCTGGAATATGTTCCCTTGGGCTAATTTTCACATTCAAGCGGGCGAAGACACGTGCAGAAGCTAGTTCATACATAAATTAGGGAATGAACGCAGTATCTTCTTCTATTTGTATGCTTTCCCGCAGTTTTCAGTAACTTGTCCATATTGAAGATAGTCCTTTGTTCAGATGATTGGATCGAAAATGCTGTTTTCCGCAATTTGCCTAATAAAGAAACATACAACATCTACATTCAACACCACCACCACTCATGGGGTATCACTTTTTCTACCACCAAACCACCCTAAAAAATCTATAATCAATTTTCTCCAAAAAAATCTACCGCACGCGATCTTATTATTATAAAAAAAAATAGTTGTATACAGGGGTGAAGTTTTTTTGTTGCCATAATTAGTAATTGGCAGGTTTCGTGTGGTGGCTGGTTTGCGCTTGCGCAACTCAAATTGCGGTTTCTATCATCATTTTGTTGAGCATATGGTGACTAACGGCTCTTGGACTATTGTTTGGTTGGCGTATTGTCTGTTGTGTCTTTCAAGTTACCGGTTGATCCCTAATTCACTCAAGTGGCAACGTCTTTAGGGATTTTGTCACTTGAACGGATTTCAAAACAAGAACTAGATGCAGAATTAATGCTAGCTAAAGTACAATCATCTTTCATGGGGTACTGTGTTAAATTGTATAACAAAATACCTTGTGATGTATTAAAACCAATGAAAGTAAATTTAAAACTTTAGTTAAAAGCACACTTTGTAAACAAGCATAGGTATTACAAATAAGATGATTATATTCAAGATAAGAATGCTTGGAAACATGCTGGTCCTGCTCCATAGGGCAATCTTTAGTGTAGACAAAATCAAATTTGTTAATTTATATTCCTATTCATATTTATTGTATTCATTTTTTTTTTAAATTGACTTACACACTGTTCCGTTGTTGTTGAATTAGGTATTTTACCTATGTTTGCAATATATGTAAGTATGTGAGAACCATGTTCCTATTTATCAAATTAATTAATTTACCTGTTAATGCTTTTAATACTGTATACATGTACGTAGTACAGTGTGTAGTGCTATTCTGGGTGCATCGTCCTCACATATATAAATTTATTAATATATGTACTTATGTAACTATTGCCGTTTATTGGCCTAATTGAATAAATATATTTGACTATGACTATGACTTTGCTGCATGGCAACTACGACATGTAAAATTTTAAGAAAGTGTTCTCCATAATTTATTGTCTCATGAAGGCGCTAATTCAGTTTCAGTTCCAATCGAAGTTCACGTTAACGCGATCGAGTAAGTATAAAAACTAGCACTAAGGCCACAGTTCCTAACTGCTCCTGCCATGCTCATGTTGAGAAGGCTGTGATGGCCCGGTAGTACTAATTGGTGTAGTAACGGTCTCGACTTACGAGTTTTAATAACTTGGGTTGAAATCAGGCAGGTGCTTTGGTTTGTGTACCTTATAGTTTATTTATTTGACCACAACTGCTCTCAAAACGGTAAAAGAAAACATCATGATGAAACCGACAGGCTTATTACGTATCTTGTAAGAGCAAAACGAAAGCAATAATTGCGCGATAATTGCTCTTCAATCGCGAATCCATATTATGTATCCGCGATAGCCACACCATAGCAATTTTTCGAAAGTGTTGCTTCTATGGAACAATTAGTAAACTAAAATGTTTATTTGAACGCAGGGTGAACGCGATTATGGCGAGCAAATGAGCTGTCAAATTGTGATTACTTTTTCTCTTGTTGTTAGTCGATTGCCAACCGCTCCAAAATTGCTAAGTATTGTTTATTTATTTTACTTATTTGTTTATTTATTATAACATACATTTGTTTTAACAGGTAAAACCTAAACTAACAAAAGTAGTCATAAATTGCTAGCTGTACAGTCCCGATCCCGAGTAACGGGTAAGTAAATACAGAAGTTACGTTAGTTTAGAGCATTAGGCGTTTATTTTCGAAATATTTGAATTTGACAAACAGCGAGTGATTATCAAATAATTGGTTACGTAATCCCGATGTTTATGACATATAGCGCGATGGCAGCGCGATCGCTGCGCAATTATTGGTGATTGCTGTATCATACGTAATAAAACTACCACATGTTCTAGAACCAAAGAATTGGAAACGTGACATCTACCAAGTAATCCGCGCGCCCACGAGACCCTCTCACAGAGAGGAGGCCTAGTCTCAGCAGTGGGAACGTTAGAGGCTGATTATGCCATGTTTATTGAGGGAATCCGAAATAAATTGTATTACACAGCCCCTTTGCAACTGATACCACAACACATATAAATAGAAAAGCACATTTATCCACTTATAAGACCAAATCAATTTATTGACTCCATAACCCGAAACCCCATATAACTTAACTACCTTATAGTCTTAGAAATAAGGTACAAATTCGTATGAAAAAAAGCGAAAATCAGCGATTTCCTGTACGGATTAATTCGATGGGCGCTGATTTACAAACCGAATTACGAATGGTTACTTACTGATGTTCGTTACTGTGATTCGACTTTATACAATTTGCTCGGAAATCATAATATTGAGTTTGTGCTGGATGCAGGATAAGCATGTGTTGGTGAGGTTGTCATTTTGGATGGGTGAACATTAAATTAACAATGTGAGGTGCATTGGAAAAAAAGGTTTTAAGAGTAATGTTACTATATCCAGCGCATTCTGGATTCTATTTTGTTTACTAGACATTTTTTTAAAGGACAAAACCCAGTTGCAACTTCTGGATGCCGTTATCAACAGTAGCGACCAACAGAATAGCGCAAAATCAATGAAATTCAATGAGTCCAGAAGGATCGAGTCAACTGACTTGAATCTCGCAACGCCATTAATTAGAAAAGAACAGTGAAAGAGTAACTCAGAAAAATATAATTTCCACCTCCCTCCTTCTATCGAGGAGATAGAACAGAGTTGGACCAAAATGCACAAAGTGTCGTTTACACCTGAATTAAAAGTAAGAAAGAAAGGAAAATATTTATTTGTGACCCGCACAGGAGATACTAGTTAAGCAAAACACAAACAATAATATAAAATAAAAATAAATATCCACGTGCGAGACCAAAAAGGCTCCAAATTAAAACAGAGTGTTTCCACAAGTGTTTTCAAAAGTTGCACTTACGCCTTGAAATATACAATCAGCCGGCCGATTCAGTATAAACTCACCGTGAAAGCTTTGGTGATGTGAATATGAAATGAGCCGTCATTCTAGTTGACGCTAGAGAATATAAGCTCACTTAAAGCCCACCTCACTAGTCATCACTATGGAATTCTTACAGAATAGCACTATAAATGAAGTTAATACACAGGACAACAAATCATGCAAATTGTTACACATACTGGGGGCACTAAATAAAAGCTGATAAAGTATCTGATAAAGGTAATTTAGATCCTTGTTACAAGGAGTAAGAGTGGCTGGATGCCACGCTTTACGAAAGACAGAAATATGGTAGAAAAAAAAACATCAACGGTAACAATAACTGCTAACTCCTTCCTTTAGTTTTTGTTACAAATTGTCGTTATAAGAGATGATGAAGGCTGATTTACATTCTATCTGATTCCTACTGAAAGTACTGGCCTGCTCTAGCAAACAACACAATTGTATGGAAAATGGAGAGAGGCAAGGTGTAAACAATATGCAGACATGCGATTGCAGCAATCCCGTAGGCTTATTACGTATCTTGCAAGAGCGAAACGATAGCGATTATTGCGCAATAATTGCTCTTCAATACAGAAGTTTTAGAGTTGATGACGGTTTTTTTTTAATAAGTGCAAACAAACAGCGAGTGATTGACGACCAAATGATTGTGTAGGACCTACCATACCTACACTGCAGGTAATGCCGATTTTTATGACGCGAAAGCGTTTGATCGCGCTATGATTGCTGATTCTTAAGTAAGCTTGCTGTGCGGTTTGCCGACTTTTACTGAAGAGTTCCATTGAATACTTTCGATTTTTTTCATCTGATCTTCACCAAATTTAAATAGGACCCAATTCGTGTACAAACTCTTTAAATGAAAACATCAAAATTGCAATATCGCCATCTCTGAACACTCATAAAAAAATATGCCGCCAAATTGAGAACGTCCTCCTTTTTTTTTTAATTAGGTTTAAAGTAATTCAATAAGTAGGTAGTTTTGTTGTCTCTTTTAATAGATATTTATGTTTGTTGTGTGTTCGTCTCATTAACTGTGTCTAATAAAATGTTGTTTTAATTCATGCACCATCCAGCGAGCCGACCCCGCTAACAACTCCGCGATAATATCCTATACAAACTGTGTGCCCAAACGAGTACAGTGTATGTCCCGATCCCGAATCGACGCAATTCAATCACGGTGGTTACGACTGATTGCAATCAACCCTCTGTACGTGAGCCACAAGTATCAGCGGTTCATTTTCATTGGGTTTTTGCGTTTCGGAATAATTATGACGGTTTTTTTAAAGCGTCAGGTTTGTGTGCGTTGGATTAACATACAAATTCACGCAATCGTTCGCAATATCTTTAATTTTGTAAATTCAATAGTATTCATTGCGGCTGAGGCTTTTCTAATGTTGTTTTTGAGGGTTCCGTACCCAAAGGGTAAAAAAGGGACCCTATTACTAAGACTCCACAATCCGCCTGTCTGTCTGTCACCAGGCTGTTTCTCATGAACCGTAAAACGTGATAGCTGTTCTGTTGACGCTATAACAACAAATACTAAAAGCCGGCCAAGTGCGAGTAGGACTCGCGCACGAAGGGTTCCGTACCATTATCGCAAAAAACGGTAAAAGAACACGTTTGTTGTATGGGAGCCCCACTTAAATAATTATTTTATTCTGTTTTTATGTTTTCCTTCATGAAATAATTTACACAAAGTAAAGCGCCTACTTGGGTTCGAACCCACGACCTAAAACTTGTAAGCCACCACCACTGGGCCACCACTGCTCTCAGTGTTGACTGTTTCCTTGGTTTGTTACAAGCGGTACTGATGTGTATGAGGTATTTGGTTCGTTTCCTAGGTCAGGCAAAGTGTTGTTAGGTTAGGTTATCGTTCATCAAACTACGAATTGCAGGAGTCTGAATTAGCATCCGGGTGAAGGCAATAGGCTCACTTCCTGCCCTGGGCTGAAACGTAACACATACCTGCGAATTTAAGGATTTTTCCCCATTGGATTTGACAACTGACTGATCTTGGGGTATTTTTGTTCTCCGATCCCGAATATGTATTTAGTTTTCCCCCATCACACACAGCCTTTGTTGATGGCAACACAAAATCATTTTATTTCTTGTATCATCTGTAACATGGGCGCACGGTTGGCGCAGTGGTTGAGCGATTGACTGCTGTGCTGCGTGTCGCGGGTTCGATTCCCGCACGGAACAAATATTTGTATGACCTACAGATAGTTGTTCCGGCTCTGGGTGTTGTGTATGTGAGTTTATATGTTTGTAAACGCACCCACGATACAGGAAGAAATTCCTAGTGTGGGGCAACGTTTATAAAAAAAAAAAAAAAAAAAAAAAAAAAATATGTTATCTGTTGTAAGGAACTGACATACGTCCCGTTTCGATATCCTGTGGTCTCTGACCAACACGTTTTCATGTGAGTTAAAGTAAATTATTAATAAAACAATCAAATTGTGTCAATAACCAGCCAACATCATCTACAGTTAATTTACAAAGAAAAAAAAATAATTAAAAGCAGAATTAAGCTTTTAACAGCTTTTACTAGAAAAGTCCCTCAGGGGAGGCGCTTTTTCAGTCTTTGGGGAGACTGAAAAAGCGCCTTTGCAGAAGTGCCCTAACAGGCGTTGCACAGAGGGGGCTCCGGGGTGGTCTTTTGAGAGGTCTACGTGCTGATGGTGATCACCGGGGTGGTTTTAGTGAGGTAAAAATCCCACACTCACTGGTCTTTACCCCAAAAGTCCAGGCGCCTTTTGCAGGATTCCCCCCGTAAAAAAAAGGTATGGCTCAACCTTTATTTGGATCTTCAGCGATCAAAAATAGCCTGCTGCATCATTCTAGTATTTTTACTTTTTACTTTTTTAATTACATTGTTTGAGGCCCTGCCGCCTGTGATACAGGATTACCTAGTACAGGCACCTAACATTGTTGTACCTACTTGATATTTAAGACCTATTAGCATAGTTTACCAATTTGAAGTTTGAATAAAGATTTATTATTATTATATTATTAGTATTTGACATTCCTTAATATCCACATTCCATTTCTTTAAAGTTTTGGTGATATTTTAATATTTCATCAACATGTTCTTCACTGACAGTTTACAAATTATCCAAAGAGAATTCTAAGTGAAAATTCAGGAAGTAAAGTTTAATGTCCACCAAAAATCTCTAAGTTATGAAAAATAATGACGGTATATCTTAAAACTCTATATTAGGAGGAGCTCGTGGCTAAATAATAACAGCCGCAGGGGTCGATCATCAAGGTTAAGCAACGCTTGACGAGGTCGGTCCTTGGATGGGTGACCATTTCAAGATATCGAGTTTCCTCCGTGCCTCGGAAAGCACGTTAAACCGTTGGTCCCGGCCGTCATTTGAAGATCTTTGACAGTCGTTACGAGTAGTCAGAAGCTTGAGATCTGACACTAGTCTAGCCAAGGGGTACCGTGTTACCCAGTTACTGTGTTGTGGAGGTCAGATAGGCAGTCGCTCTATGTAAAACACTGGTACTCAGCTGAATCCGGTTAGACTGGAAGCCGACCCCAACATAGTTGGGAAAAGGCTAGGCAGATTGATTAACCCTTTTCTAAAATTAATTTATGTCGTGGTAGCCCAGTGGTTAAGACCTCGCCTCTCGTGCTTGAGGTCGTAGGTTCAAATCCGGGCAAGTACCAATGGGACTTTTTCAATTCATATGTACTTTCTAAGTTTATTTTGGACATCGCTGACAACGATGAAGGTTAATATCGTGAGGAAACCTGGACTTATATAGTATGTTTATCATTAAATAAGTTTGTGTTCCATTGGTGTAATTGCTGCAAGGCGTTCCAATGCGAGGGGAAATGTCATCATATCAGCCGAAAGACGTCCACTGCTGGACATAGGCCTCCCCCAAGCGTCGCCACACTGACCGGTCCCGTGTGTCCCGCATCCAGCGAATCCCCGCAACCTTCACCAGGTCATCGGTCCACCTGGTGGGAGGCCTTCCAACGCATCGTCTTCCGGTTCGCGGTCGCCACTCCAGAACTTTTCTGCCCCATCGGCCATCCGTTCTGCGAGCAATGTGCCCTGCCCACTGCCACTTAAGTTTGGCAATTCTTCGGGCTATGTCGGTAACCCTGGTTCTCTTGCGGATCTCTACATTTCTGATTCGATCACGCAAGGATACTCCGAGCAGCAGGGGAAATGTATAAAATAAATATATCTACATAAAGTTGAAAAAAAAAAAAAAACATTACCCTCGAATCAATGACTTAAAATTTCACTTTTTTTCGCACATTAAAAATATGTAAATTATTTAATTAATTAAATTCTAACAAACCTTTGATTAGAATTTGTTCACTCATTACATCAACTTTTATAGAATTAGCAAACAGTTTAAAATTGGTCAACTTTAGCTAGTAGTCAAAAATGTTAATAATAAAACAATTAACATTAATTGTCTGTTACGTTTTGACGCCTAAACTACTGAATTGATTTCGATGACACATGGGTAGACCATAATCTGGATCATAACATTTAAACCTAGCAGTACGTTCTCTTGGAATAATAACGCCGCGAGTAAAGTCATAAGGAAAAGCTGGTATAAAATAAAATCTTGATTAAGAGTCTTTTCTATGGGCCTTTAAACCTCCCAAAGTCTTACAATGTAGGGGCTATAATGATTTAAATGGCCGACACTGCCGATTTCGTCAACTGATAGCCTGTATTAAACCTACTTTTTGTGTTCAAATATGTGGTTTCGAGTACTTCAGTGTTAATTGGTAGCAAGCCCAAACAAGATGGCGGGGTAATTGGACTACATTTATTTAAAAAGTCTTATATTGTCATCACTATTTAAAATTTATTGAGTCTTCCAAGTCTTTAGAAAACAAAAACAGCTTTTCAGTTGTTTTTGTTGTGTAGGTAATAGCTGATTTTCTTTTTAACGGCCGACGGAAAAAGAGTGGTTTTATAAGTTTGACGTGTGTATTTGTGTACCTGTCTGTGCCATCATAGCTCCTAAACGGATGAACCGATTTTCATTTAGTTTTTTTTGTTTGAAAAGTGACTTTATTGAAAGTGTTCATATCTATGTTTGATGAAAATCGGTTCTAAAATTTTGGGCGTTTTACTGTTTGAATCGGGGTGTTTCACAAGATATCGTGTCAGAATTACGTGTTCAATAGATTGTCGTTTGAAGCGTGTCTACTACTAGATAAATTATGTAGTATGAAATAAAAATGTGTTGCGTGTTTTTAAAATTGTTATCTTTTTCTTGTTTAAGAGTAGATTTTTCATAATTCGTGAATTTTTTATCATTTAAACAAGACCTATTTTGAATTATGACTCATATTTATGATTGTCAGACCTGGCCATTCTCACAAAATATTGAGCACAAATTAAGGGTCTGTCAAAGAAGCATGGAAAGAAGCATGCTGAACCTTTAGCAGGACAAATGGAAAGCTACAATAATCAGAAACATAACCAAGGTGGCAGATGTGAGAGTAAAAACAAGAACACTGAAATATAGATGGACGGGACATCGGAAAACAAAAACAGAGAAATGGACAAAACAAGTTACAGAATGGTACCCTAGAAATGGAAAGAGACAAAGAAGAAGACAGAAAAAAAAAATGGGAGGCCTATGTCAAAAGACAACCTGACCTGATTTAATATAGATAAGTTAGTAATGCATAGTTATCATAAGCTAGATGTAAGATTTAATTTATAAAAAAGTATTGTAAACAGGTAACAGGGAATTAAAGCTATTCTTATTTTATTATTTATTTAGAATGGTGAATAAAAATTGAGAGGATACATTTTACTATAGCTACTCCTAACCTACAATTATAGTAAGTCTTTGCCTGAGTATTTAACATCAACATTGTTTTTAGGGCAGAATGTATTTTTATAGTCTATGGTGTATCTATAACAGTAGTAAAATATTGTTGGAAAGCCAAGCAACATACGTACAGACATATGTTGCTTGGTTTTCCATCAATATTTTGCAGAAAAAAAATCTTCATTGATTTATTCTGACTTTCCTAGAAACTTTTATTAACCTACTAAGGAGTTTGAACGAGATGGACCGATCAACTCGGTCGTAAGGGACGCGCTGGACAGAAACAGGTGGATGCAGATCATCCGCTCCAGATGTAACCCTGATGCTGACCACGTTCTTCAGACATGAGGGACCTACTAAGAGAGAGAAGGTGATTGAAGCAAATAGTTTAAAAAAGCCTCCAGTTTTTTCTTATCACTCCGTTTAAATGGCCAGTGACACGCTTTCCCATATAAATTACTTACAATACATAACACGTACAGATCCACTAACAACAGCTTTTCTAATATAAACTCTAACTACTTCAAGGTAGAGTGCATTTTCCGTATTTCCTTGGGTTTCCTCGGTACGTCCACTATAATGATGGCTGTGTCACCAGTTTTTGCCTCGAGTGTGACAATGGTAGTGTTTCATGGTGAAAACTTATGGGGAGAGAGACTTCCCTTATTGCTTTTTGCTTTTGTTAGAAAATGTGAAACTAATTATTTTTAACCGACTTACCAAAAAGGAGGAGGTTCTATATTCGACTTTATGTATGTTCACCGATATCTCCGCCAATTGTGGACCGAGTTTGAAAATTCTTTTTTTGTTTGCAAGAGTATGTTTTGAAATTGGTCCCAATTTGGTGAAGATCTCATGAAGAACTTCGGAGATATACAACAGAACTCTTCAATAAATAACGACTTATCATCGGCTGCAATCGTATGCATGTTTATTGTTTATACCATTTCATAACATAACATCACGCCAGTACGCTCTCAAGGGGTACGCAGATCTTTCATTTCACCGGTTATGTTCAAGTTTCATGTTATTCGGGTAATCTATTATGGCGTTATAGGTACCTTTCTAAACAACTTGCCTATTTTTAGGTAGGTACAACTAAACAGGGAAAAATCTAAAATAAATTGGACACCGACTTCCAAAACTAAGTTATTTTTCTTTTGTAGTTTTTTATTTGGAAGTCGGTAGTATTTTTTTGCAAAAGAGTTTTTTTTTCTTATTACAAAAAAGACGTCGTTCCCCGTTTTCGTAGGACACAGGTTGATCTATCTTTATCATATTTATCATCAGGAAATCTTTACGAGTATTACAGTAAAGGTGCTTTTCCATCAGAAATGTAGCAGAAAAAACCGACACATAAAATACATTTTCGTAAATTTTACAATGTTTTGTAAAAATGTTTAAAATAGCTCGCGATTTCAGAATAGTTGGGGGCTGCCGCACTTTTCTGCACTAGTGTCAAATACATTGCAATGCGAGCCTTAAATCGGTACTAAAGGAGCCAGTCGAGTTTCGAGTAAGTTGTGTGTTGAAAAATAAGTTTTTTATCAGCGTATGATTGTAGTGCCAAAACGAAACAGTTAAACAATTAAATGAAATAATAAAATATATTTTTAAATACACACATGACATCACATCATCAGCCTATTAATGTTCCCATTGCTGAGACACAGGCCTCCTCTCTGTGAGAGGGAATGGGCCGTAATCCACCACGCGGGCCCAGTGCGGTTTGGTGGATGTCACATGTCTTCGAATTTTTGGTTCTAGGACATGCCGGTTTCCTCACGATGTTTTCCTTCACCGTTTTGAGAGCAGTGGTGAAGAAATAATTTACACAAAGTAAAGCGCGTGCCTGGGCTCGAACCCACGACCTACAACTTGTAAGTCGCGGCCGATACCACTGGGCCACCACTACACTGCTATTTAAATACAGCCTCAAATAATTCAAAAACCTTTTCCTTTTATTGGGCAGCAATTAATTCCGTGTTTCCTAAGTAAATTTGCATTCCTATATAAAACTCATTCGCGTGCATAAGTTCCTTGAACTCAGACCGCCATGTACAACCACAGCGGCCATTTTAACATCCCATGTCGGCAGTAAAACCTTCCAGTTATGAAGTTTATTATATTCCCGGCTGCCATTAATTGTAACCTAGCTTTGAATAGAGCTTGAAATATTATAGCTTTATGTGTGGTAGCAGGTTCCTGGAGGCACTGTTTATGTACTTCGCTTGATATAAGGTGTTGATTTGTTTTTAGGGTTCCGTACCCAAAGGGTAAAAACGGGACCCTATTACTAAGACTCCGCGGTCCGTCTGTCACCAGGCTGTATATCATGAACCCTGATAGCTAGATAGTTGAAATTTTCACAGGTGATGTAGTTCTGTTGCCGCTTTAATAAAAAATACTAAAAACAGAATAAAATAAATAATTAAGTGGGGCTCCCATACAACAAACGTGATTTTTTTGTCGTTTTTTGCGTTAATTGGTGCGCGAGTCCGACTCACACTTGGCCGGTTTTATAATGGCTGAGCTAGTCCATTGACGTGGTAAGTGCAGGGTGGATTGGATGCTAGTCACACAGAAGCATTTGGTGTGACGACAATTGAGGGAGGCCTATGTCCAGCAGTGGACGTCTTTCCGCTGAAATGGTGATGATGGTGCGGTCACATATAACCATGGATTGGAATCCTGGAGGGAAATGGCAGAATGGCTGTCCCTGTCAAACCTGGCGACCCCCGTGTTGGCAGAACCGACATGCATCGGAATGACGTGGAGCCAGGTGTGAAGGTCAGCGAGCCTCCTTGCCGGATTACCGCCATGGAATCTGGAGGCAAAAGTCCTCGCACACATTTGGGAATGGCGCGAGGAGGCGAAACGCCGGGGCGAAACTCCGTGGCCGCGACAAATCGCGGCTCGGCGGACAGAGCTCCGGCAAGATCTCATGGCGACATGGAGAGAACGACTGTCGCAACCCAGTGCTGGGCACGCCACAATTGCGGCGATAAGGCCCCTCTTTGAGGAGTGGCTTGAGAGGCGCCACGGCGTCCTCACCTTCCGCCTGACGCAAGTCCTCACCGGACACGGCTGTTTCGGGAGGTTCCTGTTCAGGATTAAGCGGGAGGAAACGCCCGGGTGTCACCATTGTGTGGATCGCCTGGAGGACACGGTGGAGCATACGGTGTAGATCTGCCCCGCTTGGGCGGAGCACCGCCGTGTCCTCATGGAGGCGATCGGCGGTGGCGACCTCTCGCGTCCGGCCCTGGTTCAGGCCATGTTACGGAGCGAGAGGGTATGGGAAGCGGTCTCCTCGTTCTGCGAAGCAGTAATGCTCGCGAAGGAGGAGGCGGAACGCGTGAGGGAGACGCAACGGAGACGCCCTCACGCCCCTAGCCACCGCAGGAGACGCCCTGGGCGTCGGGAGTCGCAAGCCGATTCCCGGCCACCGTAGGCGCGGGCTTGCGGGCGGCGAGTAATGGGTAGCTCGCCGTCCGGTAAGGACCAGGCCTGTGTCGACAGCGCGTTGTGTTCCACGCGCGCCTCAAAGAGATGTCAGCAGAACTGACGGGGTCCGTGAGGGCCGATGGCTGTCTGGGTTGCGGATAAATTTGAAAAAGAGTTCCCGCGGCCCTGGCAAGCAACTGAAGGAACACGGGTGGGTTTTAGTCAGTAAAAGTCTGACACGCCCTCCCGCCTCACCCAGAGCGGGAGAAGTCATTGGATGATTTCCCACCCCAAAAAAAAAAAAAAAACAAAAAGGTGTGAAGCTCAAGACTGGTCGCAACCACAGATATAAATCTAAATAGATGACCCGATTGTATGTACTTCGCGTGCCTAAAAACGGAGTAAAGTTACGATTAATTATCGTAATCTCAGCTTTTCATTTAGCATTATCGGCACCAGATATCCACCAAAATCTAGAAAAGTGCATTTTTATGCCTTAATGAGCTGTAAAGAATAAGTTGCCCGAGGCATTGGAAATGTTTTCTTTCATTGATAAGTAAATTTGTTTGTGAAAAAGTGGCACGCTTGGTTTTAATACAGATGCGTTATCTAGTTAGATTTATGTCTGTGGTCCGAATAGAGGACTTTACTGTTAATGCTCTCTGCCCCAGCGAGGGAATAAACTAATAGCATCTTAATCTCAATCAAGTCACTGCTAAACGTAGACGACTCCCAACTTTTTTAATTAGTACCTAGTTGAAAAATATCTAGGTCTTCAACTAAATTAACGTAGCCAACGGTGCAATTAGTAGTTAAGACGGTACCCTGACCAAAAAATCGGCATGAGATTTGAGCATTCCTATTGGTCTAGCGGCACTGGTGGCGCATGAATTACAGTAGTGAATACGCCCAGATTTTAGAATAAAATCTTTATAAAATCGGATTTTGGTCTTTTGACAAAAACTTTACTACAAAAATGTTCGTTATTAAATTGTCTATACGTTAGTGTTAGTACAAAAAATAATTAATGAACACTTTACGAGGCATGCTATTAATAATTATTTCTCATTTTCATGTTTTTTTTGGAAGGAGATTAGTGAAATATATACAACATAAAAAAAAACTAAATCTACCATTTTAGAATCAATATTATGTAGAAATTTAATGTATTTTTATTAATTGGTATTTCTTTTTAAATAACGAGTAGATAGCTTCTAAAAACAGCACGAAAAACGGCTTGCGCGGCGTTTTGCTCGGGGTACCGCTTTAATGTGTTTCGGCCTTACACGCTAATAAATGACAGCCATTGTGATACCTAGACGATGGAAAAAATCTAGCCAAGTGCGAATCAGCCTCGCGTGTAAGGGTTCCGTATCATCAAACCGTTTTTATTATTTGCTACGATAGAGTATCCGTAGCTGTGAAAATGACAACTGGCTATCTAATACGGTTAAGAGGAAATGCGGTGGCAGACATCCGACTGAATATCCTAAGTAAAATGTCGTAATTCGAGGTTTGGCTCTCGCCTATTTCCTCCTCCAATATTGGATCAATTTAAAAGATATTTGAAGCGCATCAAAGATCAGGAATGGGGGCTTGTGACGTCACTAAGGCAGTATAAAGTTTGCTAGCGGCGTGACCAGGGGGGTCTCACTCCGCAGTTTAGGTACGATCGGCCGGCGCACCACCCGGGACGGAATATCGCGTTAGGTTGCCGCTTACCGTTCGGCTCGCACGCTAGCCACGTTATTAATTCTATGATTTTTGCAGCAAAGAACGATGACTTCTAAACGAACTTCTAATGAATCCTTTAAAATATACTGTTGTATTTACAGATGTTTCAATAAAGCAAAGAACAATGAATCGTTATTATCTTTTTTTTTATTCCGAACGATTTTGAAAGGTAGGCTATTTAAGTAAATACTCTGTAACTATCGGTAGTGGGTGCATATTGAGTATGAGTAATCATACGCATCAAACATAAGGCAGATTACGTGGTCAAGTAGGTAGTAATATTATAGTTACAGTGGCAAGCCGACAACCCTAGCGCGTCACTCCGCGACAGATAGCGATAGCGGTACGCGTTAGAAGAGAGCGGCAGCGTTTAGGTGAATATCGCGTTAGGTACTGAGCGCTATGCGAGCTGAATTGCACTTTGTTTCTTATCAGCAAGAGTCGCCATTTCTATAAATTGTTGCGCGAAATGACTCTTCTGTACTTGTACTATTATTTATTCTGTGGCGTGACGTCACTCGATATTTCAACGCATTATATCGTCGTTACTTTATGTTTACGTGTCAAAAGAAAAAATACGTGTCCATTATTTTTTACTAATCTACCTGACACCACACCTATTTTAAACAGAATAAAATATTAACTTTACCATGCTTATATATTTTAGAAATGGCAGTGTTTGTAAAGCTGAACCCTGACTGTTTTGACCGCATAGATGACGTATTTCCACGAAATAGGCGTGATAATAGTAGGCTATGTCTCCCTAGTGCGAGAACGACTTTAATGCGCAAAAGTGTCTGCTACATGGCGCCAGTCTTTTACAATAAATTACCGAAGAGCTGGAAAGAATTAAACTTGACGTTATTTAAAAAAAAAACTTCGAATTTTTTTAGTAGACAAAGCGTATTATAGTGTAACGGCATTTTTAATGGAGAAAGGCATTTCTTGATTGCTTTTTATAATGATTATTAATTTGAAAAATATGACATTTAATTTTTATTTAACTACAATAAAGAATTATGTGACTGCAGAAGAATTGTGTAAGTAAATAACTATTGAAATACTTCATAATTAAATTGTAATTATAGTTGATTAATTTTTATATTGACATTGTTTATCTTTATTATTATGTACTTAGCATCTCTACTGTATTTTAAACTTTTGCATGCCTTCTGGTTAAATATGGCTGTTCCTAATTGTATTGTTTATGTCACCATGTTTTTTGTACCCATATTTGCAAAATAAATATCTTATCTTATCTTATCTGACGGACAAAAAACTCATTCTCAGTCATCTACCCTATTACTGATCTGATAACGAAAACAAACAGAGAAAGTTATTTCGTCATTAGAAAGATATTCTATACTATAGTTGAATGTCATGTCTCGCCATTTTGTATCTTGTAAACCCACATTTGCAAAATAAATATCTTATCTTATCTTATCTGACGGACAAAAAACTCATTCTCAGTCATCTACCCTATTACTGATCTGATAACGAAAACAAACAGAGAAAGTTATTTCGTCATTAGAAAGATATTGTATACTATAGTTGAATGTCATACGCCATTTTGTATCTCGTTAAGTTGTGGGTTCTATCGGGATAATTAAAATGATAATGAAAAGTAAAAAAATAAAATTTGCTGTTTTTTTTGGCGCGGTGGTGATGAATAATCTTGTCGCATAGGTACCGAGGTGAAACAATAATATCAGCGCAATTCAAACAGTAGTGTCCTGGGTGGCGATGAATTATTCAGAAGACCAGACACTTGGGGTGACTGGGGGTGATGTCTAGACTGACGCTTCTGTACCTACTAGCTGTAGGTGCTGTGTGGGTTGTGTGTTTGTTTATTTTCCTAATAATGTAACACGGATCGGTGGAGATGTTGAAGGATGAGATTTAAGAAATTATAAATCGCAGCCATGATGTAATATTTTAAGCATTTTACCTTGAAGTTATTTCTTCATACGTGGCGATTAAATTTTGAATAATCTAGACAATGGGCAGTCCAAAATTCTTCGGAACAAAATTTTGTACAAAAAGCTGACTTTGGTGGCTTCTCAATCCTTTAATTTACAATATTTTTTAAAATAAAAACTACAGCGTTAGTAAACTTTAAACTGCCTTAGTGACGTCACCAGCCCCCACTCCTGAACTTTATTTAATACGCTATAACTTTGTCAATTTTCAATTGTCATTTTTCTACATAGGAGACATCCCTATTACAGAGATACTTTATCTTCCAATTTATAATAATATTTAAAATGAAGCCACCGCAAAAAACTTGCGTTTGTTAGTTAGGCCTAAAACTTTGACAAGTAAAATTTCAAAATTTAAAATACCCCCGACACATTTATTTTGCAAAAACACCTCGATTCAAACAGTAAAACGCGGCTGAACCGATTTTATTCAAACATAGCTACGAACACTCTCGACAAAACCTTTCAAACAAAAAAAACTAAATTGAAATCGGTTCATCCGTTTAGGCGCTATGATGCCACAGACAGACACACAGATACACAGATACACAGCAACACACGTGAAACTTATAACACACCTCTTTTTCCCGCGGGGGTTAAAAATGACCGCTGTCAGTGCAATCAGGGAGCAGGAGGAAATTGTTTTACTTAAAGCAAGGCATTTAGTAAGAACACGTCAAAGGGTAGGTTCCATCGGTTTTTCATGAAAAACTCGACTTAAAAACGTAACAGACAGACACATAAACTTTTGCGTTTATGATATTAGTGTGGTTATAGACACAAATATAGACATGTAAAGTACAATTCAAGGAGGTTCCCCAGTCGAGACACTTCTCTCCTCTACAATTCGGCGTTTCAAATTTAAACATCACCCTGCCTATCACCTCTAAAGCTTCAAGCACTGCCTTAAGCCACGTTCAACCCCTTGTACCTATGAATAAAGAAACCTCATAAACACTTAGCACCCCTGGTGAGGATGAGTCAACAAATATCGCAGACGTGTATGGCAATATGTATGAGATAATATGTATGAATGATTGGGGATGAATCTTGAAAAACGGGGTTGTAAAAGTGGATAGCAATCAGTGGATTCAACTGTCAATTGTTTTTAAGTTGTCGCAAATCTTTGATTAAATAGAGTCAGCTGTATTTGACATTTCGTAAACATATATAAACTTACGCCTTATGCCCAGTATCTGCTACACACACAACACGACACACACAATACTCATATTCATCCTTGTTTAAATATCACATTCATAGAATGAATTATTTTGTATTTCATAAAGAAATTATATTAACAGTGAATGAATAAATGATTGATTAGTGTAGACCACAGACATAAATCTAACTAGATAAGAAACTGTATGAAAACCAAGCGTGTCACTTTTTCACAAAAAAAAAAAATTAAATCAAATAATCAAAAAACCCGACTGCTTCAAAAGCGAACTAAAAAGACGTAAACAAGGAGAAAATCATGCTGTGCAGTCGGAGGATAC
Organism: Orthosia gothica; assembly: GCA_949775005.1. NCBI lineage: Eukaryota > Metazoa > Arthropoda > Insecta > Lepidoptera > Noctuidae > Orthosia > Orthosia gothica. The sequence goes on along the minus strand of OX459059.1, from coordinate 12,030,114 downwards.
ATATTCGCGGGCTGGTTGACCAAAATCTGGTGTATCCTCCGCCTGCACAGCATGATTTTCCCCCTGTTTTACGTCTTTTTAGTTCGCTTTTGAAGCAGTCGGGTTTTTTGATTTTTTGAATTAAGTTTTTTTATTTATAACTTTTTAGTTAGTTTTTTGTCGAATTACGTACATTTAAACATATAAGTAATATATATTTTTGAAATCACCTCTTAAAACCCTTTATTTTGATACCCCGCACGATGGGTTTGGAAGAGAAAAAAAATTTGGGCCCCCACATTATGGCGTCCAAAACCCGCCATTTTTCTATTATCCAATTTAATGTAGCCAGTGACACTCGCAGGGTTAAGACGCATTGATTGACGTACGAATCATCAAAATCGGCCTACTCGGTTGGTCTCTGGAATGCCATATAGGAACAAACATACATACATACATGCATACATACATACATACATACATAAAAACATACATACATAGACTGATAAACACATTACCCTCTTTCGGCAGTTGGGTAAAAATTAAAAACAAATTTACTTACCAACGAAAGAAAACATTTCCAATGCCTCGGCCAACTTTTTCTATACATTCTTTACAGCTCAATATGGCATAAAAAGGGCATTTTTCTAGATTTCGGTAGATTTCCGGTGCCGATAATGCTAAATGAAAAGCTCGGATTACGATCATTTCTCGTAACTTTACTTCGTTTTTTTGCACGCGAGGTTCATACAATCGCGTCATCTAGTTAGATGTATATCTGTGGTGTAGACAGACTATCAATAATTTATTCAAGTTTGCGCAGTGAGCGGCCCAAGGTTATTTCAGGCACTCAATTCTGACACTATCAAAAAGAAAATGAGGAACAATTTCTAAGATCTTCACGAACCTACTTCGCCAACTTAAGCATTCAGAATTCGGCCGCCATCACTCCGTTCTGAATACCTTTCTTTACCATTCGCTTCTACATACATCCTTCCTCACATACATACATCCACAGACATACATCACTCTACATCCTACTTTATCAGAGTATCTTCTATCCACAAATTGCCGCGCTATGGTTGGCGTCCGATATAAATCTACTATTGAAAGAGGTCCCGACTCCCATTCACGGGCTCTTTTCAACGTGCTCAGGACAAACATACAGACAGCGCTGCGCAAACACTCCTGTGCACTGAGATCAAAGCGCGATAGGATACAGAACCCGGTTTAATTTGGCGCCAACGTAGGGAACGCCATTTTTTTCCGTTTTCGCGGCATTCCGCGTGGCAGTGTTTGTTTTGTTTTTTTTTTGTGGCGAAGGAAGGTCGTTATTGATCCGTGGATTAGGTTTTGTTTTGATGAGGTAAGAATCTAAGGTAAGAACTAGTCTATTCTGTAAACATTTCACAATAAATTTAGGTGGAGTGAGCTCGAAGTGAGTTGTCATGCCAACCGACGCGAGGACGCTAGGGATTGACAGCTTAACAACTAAAAGTGTTGTGACAGCAAAGGGAAAAGTTTTAGGCTTAGAACGCATTGCGATTTTTATTCGAGAGAATTTTATTTGCACGAATAAAAATCACGTATTTAATTTAACTAACACGCACTGTGGATAAAATTCCGCGCGATTTTGTCTCCTTCTACCTGAAGAAACAAAGAAAGAAAAAGTGTTTATTTGTCACAACACGACATACATACAATATAAGAACATACTTAAGCTAAACCCTTAAAAATAGTATTAGTAGTACTTAAATTATGTTAGTAACTACTACCTGTTCATAGAGTTTAAAATATTCACGCGAATTTAATCCGCGCCGCGGTACGGTGGATTCTGCGGCAAAACACGGATTTCTTGAGGTATTATTTCCGCACGATTTATTTGCCGCAATGCGTGCAGCTTCATACAATTCCATAGGTCGCAGAATGGGCGGGAAAAAATCGCGCGAATAATAATCGCAGTGCGTGCTACAGTACAACTATTTTCTTAAAGACTATTAAACTATTTTCTTATATCCGTACGCAAGTTTGATCCGTACGTTAGGGTCCAAATTCCTTACGTGTACGGACAAATCCGTACAAATGGCAAGAAAGAGCAACTGATAGAAAGCCGACGACTGACGAAACACGAAGTTTGCCGAGGGACATTAAAAATAATTTTACTGTACTTATATAATGTTTATTTTCCTTGTGCCATTTTTCATTTACATAGATAAAAGTATAAACAGTGTACTTTTGAAATACTTAATTAACTAAGACTACAAACATATTCACTTAAACCAAAAACTACTCACTAACTAAACCTAAAAATATACTAAACTAAAATATGGCGTCGAAACTCCTCCACATCGTTGACCACTGGTAATGTGCCCAAAAGACTGGCAGCTTTACCACGTTGTATGGCAATACTTATTCTCTGACCAAGGTTTTAAAAACCAGCCCTTGGGTCACGCGAAGTGTCAACTAGATCTTTAAACAAAGCATGATCACTCGGACCCCACGGACCAAGAGTTTCGACCACAAATGGCTCGAAAATATAATTACCGATGAGGTTATTTATTATATACTTTATTGTACACCACAAAAAACATACAGGACAAACGTTCACAATAACAAGTGTACAATGGGCGGTCTTATCGTTCTAGGCAATCTCTTACAGACGCTTGAGGTTCTCTGCAGCCGCAGTGCCAGCACAGCACGACGAGCTAGGAAGATGAGATGGCGCAAGAGTATCGACACAAGAATATTTTTTTTTTTCATCTTTGGCCTATGACCCAACACGGAAAAACAACCACGAAACCACTTTCGTTAAAATTAAAACAGTCAACCTTCACCTTATTATCCCTGCGTCCCTTCCGAGCGGTAATTGTGTTCCATTCACAAGCAAAGTGTCCGAGCCCTGTTTTTATGGGGTTTCACTTAGATTACTTAGTTTATAGCTGTGGGACACCATGGTATCTTAATGGTGGATGTGCACGGAAGGAGTGATTGGGATTTGAAAGTCATTTTCGTAAATTAATTTGTAATTTGCTGTTTCTTTTTTTAGGGTTCCGTACCCAAAGGGTAAAAACGGGATCCTATAACTAAGACTCCGCGGTCCGTCTGTCTGTCTGTATGTCTGTCCGTCCGTCTGTCACCAGGCTGTATCTCATGAACCGTGATAGCTAGGCAGTTGAAATTTTCACGGATGATGTATTTCTGTTGCCGCTAATACTAAATACAGAATAAAATAAATATTTTAAGTGGGGCTCCCATACAACAAACGCGTTTTTTTTTTTTGCCTTTTTTGCGGTAATGTTACGGAACCCTTCGTGCCCGAGTCCGACTCGCACTTGGCCGGTTTTTAATTTTTTCGTGTTGTTTTATGTTGTTACTTTTGTTTTGAAGGACTTTATATAAGAACCTTGAAGATTGGTCCGTTTGTCTGTTTATGGACCAAGATCTACAGAGCTCTCCGACTAACGGTATTCCGGTAAGACCAAAATTCTAATAGTCATGTGTCATAGCATGCAGAATTAGTTCTCTTCTCAGTCTAAGAAGTCGGCTTTGACAGCTATTAAAATACTTAATAATAATTAAATTTGATGCTTGCGAATGTTACTCGTTGTTATAATATATGGGTAACTTAGTAATTAATTAGGATTTCGAATTTAATTTTATAATTTTTACGTACAAAGTTATCGCGGCATGTAAAATGAGAAACGTCATCGGACTTTTTAAGGTGAGAATTCACCGAGCGACCGCGACGCGAGACCGAAATAGCTACTATACTACGAAGGGTCTTGCAGCTAATTCAGAGACACAAAGATCCGCTGTGAGTATAATGACCATTTTTTGGTTGACTTCCATATTGAAAACGATATTTTTTGTGGCCTTTAATTCTTTGATAGCCAATCTTTGTTTTTTTTATAATAATAATATTATATCGTCGTGTTCTTCTTCCTTCAATAATAATTTTCAACAATAATTATAACTGATTTTATCTACTAAATTGAGGCGAGTTTGTGAGCGAGACATGTCTCGGTCTCGCGCGCGAACACACTAACCGAGCGGTGAACTCGCACCTTTAAATTGTCATGATTATTCTTAATATATACTAACACTAGGTTAAATTACAAATAAGTCATACTTGGCCGTGGTAGCTTTTAACTCAGAGTTAGTCAGATAACGCAGGGTGGCACAAGTGTGCTTATGTGTAGTAACTACGACCTGGCAGGCATCAACCCTGCAAATCACCAGTTGTCTAAAAAAAATATCTAGCCTTTCAGAACGACCGCTACTCGTGAAGTTCTTGGCCTTCAGTCCATTAACCACGAGGGAACTCATGCTTCTCTTAACATACTATTACAACTAAAACATTCATAGCAATGGATAATTTATATTCAGCCTATTATGTTTCCACTATTGGGGCATAAATAACAAATTTCTTTTATAGAAACATGCAGACTTATTTATTAAAAAAAAAAAATAACCTTATTTAGATTAGTAGATTCTTTATTCAAATATTCCATGGTGAATTTGAATACAGAATCTGCTAAATCTGATACCTTTTAACTTGTATATGGATATATATATATATAATCTGTATCTCGGAAACGGCTCATGAAATTTAGTTTGCAGGGGGTTTCGGGGGCGATAAACCGATCTAGCTAGGTTTCATTTTTAGAAAACGTTGTCACTCTAGTTTCACCTCGGCTTGGACGCCCAGGTATGCTGCTACTTTAAATAAAGTATATGCTTAAAAAGTTTATATTTATAAATAAGGCCCATAATGAAAACTAGTTAAAAGCAAGTAGGTAGGTATTATAGACATTCATTCATTGGTCACGACGACAGTTGCGCACGAGTGGTGTCGCCCAGTCGCCTACAAGGACCACTTACACCAATTGTCTACATCTCTCAATTGAGTGGTAGACCGCCTATTATAAGATGATACAGGATGTCATACGACTGATATAGACAGGATTGTATTGCCTGGATAGACACACGAAGAAACAAATAAATTATTAAGAGAACAATAGGGTAGTTGACAAAAAAATCTATTTAGTCTGTAAGTTAGATATCTAAATACCTAAAAATATTGAAAATGTATTTTTCTTTTGCCACGTAAACAAAAAATTACAACGACAGTGCGTAGAAATATCGTAAGACGTTCTGTAGGCTTATAACGTATCTTTTGCAAGAGCAAAACGATAGCGATCAAACGCTTTATGTCATAAAAGTCGGCATCACCTGCAGTTTTAGCTATTGTAAGTCTTACACAATCGTTTGCTAATCGCTCGCTGTTTGTCAAATGCACCAATATAAAAAAAAAATCGCCAACGACTCTAATACTTCTGTATTGAAGAGCACTTGTTGCGCAAAAATCGCTATCGTTTTGCTCTTGCAATAGATGCGTAATAAGCCTGCCGGTGTGCTACACTTTATACTGACAAAGTGACGTCACAAGCCGACTCCTGAACTTTGATGCGCTTTATGTATGTCAGTTTTTATTTATTTGATAAAGCAAAAAATACGGGTGCAATATTATTTGATAAGCTCACTGACAGACTAAATAGAATTATAATTTTCTACCCACTTAAAATTTACGAGACTACCTGTAAGTTTATAAAATGATGTCATATAGTCATTTTTACGATTTAAACGCCACGAAGTTCAAAAAATATGAATGTTATTTTTTAGGTTAGGATTTGCCGTTACCAAATATAAAGAAATAAATGTGCTAGAACTAATTATTAACGCTCGAAGTTTAGTTTAAAATAGGAATATTTAGCTAATGTCAAAAACGTATTTCTTACTTTGTGAAGACGATGCGTTAGAAGGCCCCCGACTAGTTGAAAGTTCCCCGTCGCCCGTCTAGTTGCTTCAAAATTAGTTCACGTAGTAAGAAGTTCTGTAGAAAACCAAAAAAAAATACAGTCAAATTGATAACCTCCTTCTCTTTGGGGAGTCGGTTAAAAACGCTGATCATCCTAAGCATTAGATTAGATTTCCATACGTAACATAAGCCCATTAAGCATAATCCACAATTTGTGATGTAATCCTATACAACCACCATGACTTATCTCTGCTGGTTAGGGGGACCATGGTTGAGCATACGTCAGGACAACTGCGGGGTGAGTCATAAGGGTTGAGAGTGAATTTCTGAGCTATGATTTTATATTAACAACTATATAAACTTAAATATAATAAAAAATAAAAAATAGACTTTTTGCTTGACTACCTCACAATATTTAACCGGCTGCCCAAAAAAGAGGAGGTTCTCAATTCGGATGTATATATTGTTTTTTTTATCTATGTTCGGGCATAATTTCGACATATATAAACGGACTTGCAAAATACTTTTTTTTTGTTTGAACGAGGTTTATTTCGAAATGGTCATATTTAAATTTGGTAAAGATCTGATGAAGAACTTCGGAGATATAAAATCAAAATAAAAAAAAAAAACATTTTTTTTATTTCATATAGGCCTACATGGGCACTTATAAAACGTCGACAATGTGCACGGTTCGGGTTGGTCGTTTCCTATGGAGAAGAACCGGCAAGAAACTCCATGGTTACTCTTTTAAAAAAATGGTTTGGTTTTACAATATTTCCTTGTTACAGCATTAGTACTTAGATATGTGGGGACAACGTAGGCCCGACAATAAGTCGTAAGAAAACAAAAAAAAAAAGATTACATATTATTTAAACAAAAGAAAATAAAACGAGTTAAAAAGTTAACAAGCATCTAGAAGGCCTACAATGTTCACACATTTACAAAATAATCGGTAAAGGAATCTATACAAAAGTAAAATAAAAAAAAAAGACTAGAATAGATATACAACAGAACTCTTCAATAAATGACAGCGAATCTCTCGGAATGGTTGCAATCGCATTCCTGTTTATTGTTTACACTATTCCATAACATACCATCACGCCAGTATGCTCTAAACGTGTATGCAGATGTATACAATTCACCCTGGTACACTCTCATTCCACCTGTTATGTTCAAGTTACATGTTATTCGGGTACGCTATTATAGAACTTGTCCATTATGTACCACTAAAAAGTGAACCATAATTTATTTTTTTACAAAAAAATACAATCGACTTCCAAAAAAAAACACAAGAAAGTGAAAAAGAACTTCAATTTCGGAAGGCGGTGTCAAAAAATGAAGAAACGAAAACAGGAACATCGACTTTCGAAATTGAAGTTATTTTTCACTTTATAGTATTTTTTTTAATGCTGTATTGTTTTGTAAAAAGTTATTCTGTCCTCATACCATTTTCTTTTCATACATACAGCTGTCATCTCCTCGTTGGGCTTAGTACTGACTAAGCCCCTTTTCAAGTCATCGTTAACACAAACTCTCCATCGTTTCCTTAGTGTTTCCAGAAACATTCTTCTTTTGCTTCGTTAACGTTCGTATATATCTGGTCATACACGCACGCTGCTTGTACTACGCACCTGACCTTTCTAAAGAACATCAACAATAAGGTCTGTGTAATGTGTATGTCCTTCTTCTCCCAACCAAAATCAAGCAAAACAAAGTACCAAGACTGTCCTATCTAACCATCACTGATAGTCACTCTACCCAGTCAGAATTGATGGGCTCCTAGACTGCGCCGGACGTCAATCTTCATAATGACCGCATCGTTATTTGCTATGAATTGATGTTGATTTAGTTATTCTGGTAAATCACCACCATTGAATGATTGTTTACTAATTGTACCCTTGTCGATGTGAGCCAAGATTGCCATGAATTTATAGAATAAATAAGTGTATTTCGGTATGTAGGTGATTCGAAAAGCAGGGTAAGTCGTTGGCCCCGGCGGTGGTAATCGTTACGGTAGGTAGAATCTGACACCAGTTTTGCCAAGGGGTTATATAATATTTTTCAGTCTCTCGAGATACAGGTTGCCCTAGTTTGAGAGATAGGGTTCATTCCTCAAAATTGTTACAATGGAATAATTCTTACAATTGTATGGAAACTGTTATGTAACCTTTTTTGCACCAATCAATCTGCCTAGCCTTTGCCCAACTATATTCATATTCATATATTCATATTCTTTATTGTACACAAAACAAACATATACAAATATAGAAGTACAACTTATGTACAAAGGCGAGCTTAACCCACAATTGGGTTCTCTTACAGCAAACCTCAGTGTTATAGCGAGATTTACACAATTAGGAGAGTTAACAAAAGCGCACAATAAAAATAAAATAAAAACTTAATAACAAATTAAAATTCTTACTTACTAAATACACTACATAAATACTACTACTACTATGTTGGGGTTGGCTGCCAGTCTAACTGGATGCAGCTGCGAGTACCAGTGTTTTACATGGAACGACTGCCTATCTGACCTTCACAACCCAGTAACTGGGTAGCACGGTACCCCTTGGCTAGTCTGGTGTCAGATCTCAAGCTTCTGACTACCCGTAACGACTTTCAAAGATCTTCAAATGACAGCCGGGACCAACGGCTTAACGTGCTTTCCGATGCACGGAGGAAACTCGGTATGTTGAAAATGGTCACCCATCCACATACCGACCTTGCCAAGCGTTGCTTAACCTTGAAAACCGACGCGTGCGGCTGTTATTATTTAGCCACGAGCCCTCCTTTTTTTTTCTTACTTGTTACATTTTAAATATTTTTTATTAAAAATACAAAAAAGAAAACATTTAAAAATTATTATAAATTATTATTATTATTTTACACAGTTTCTAGGTTGTGGAACTCAGATAGGCAGTCATTGTAGGTAAAATACTGCCTTAAATTCAGTTGCATTCTGTTATTATTTGTATAATTTTGATGCAATATCTTCAGAACTGAACAAGTATGCAAAATTTCAAACTCTTAGAGGAAGTGGTTCAACAACAAAGAATCAAACTTACATGGGTACATGTTTAGTTAAATGAAAACTTAGCTAGCAAGAGTAATAGAAAAAAAACATCTTAAACGTTTCAGCCGTTTCTAATATACGAAACAAAAAAAGCTCAAACATTGCGTTGGACACATAACATTCCACTTCACAATTTAATCCTAGGAATTGAATAAAAATGGCGTCTCACGTTCAAACTAATTTTGTTTCTGCTCACGTTGTTAACGTCAAATAAGGGTTACTCGATAATTAATAATGCTTAAGACCATGAGACTTGTCACTTGTAGAGTTAAGGGGCAGATATACGACTTTAAAAAAAATTAAACAATATTACTTACATTGCTGTTTTTTTTCTCTTTTACTAAAAAAAGAAAATCAAATGTATTTAAGAAATAAATTGTAACATTGTCGCTGGATTTTATCTTGGAGCTGCATCAAGGAATGTAAAAATCTGAAAATGCTTGGACTAGACGGATTTTAATTTTATTTAAACGACTTTAACTCAATTTTTAAATGATCTTTTGGTCTAAACTGAATATCGTATTCTTTTTAATTTTTTAAACCATGTTCTTAATAATTTGATATGAGAATATTTTAAATTACATTTATATAACACATTGTAATTTATTTGCAAAGGTAAGTCTAAAACGGATAAAAAACGACAATCGCACCTAAACCACCGGGCGTAATTTAATGTTTTCACCATCTCATAGCTAAATTTAATTACTTTTCTACATTTCAGTACCCGTTTTTTTTATTTTTAATAATTATGGCAAGTTGTATTTTCGACAAAATTTTGGTCGCATGGGTCTTACGCGTATTGTTCCCTTCAGAGGCTCTAGACAAGTGACATTCAACCAGCGATGACGACGATGGTCGAAATGCCAACATGTAAGGGATTAATCAAGGGGTATTTCGATAGCGCTTGGCATTTCCATACATTTTATTTATTTATTTTAATTGCCATCGCGACGCTTTCGTTGACAGCATGTCACTAGTCTAGAATCTCAGGTCGTTGGCGGCTGTCGTCACCTTAAGACTCTACAAGTCACGAGTCTCATGGTCTAAGGACCTTATACGATCTACCTTGAGTAACGTGATTCACATAAAATCAATGGATTTCTACACCTCATGCTGTTGTTACAAGAAAACCTGGTTTCCATTATCCAAAAAAAAAATACTCCCCTTGTAAATCAGTGTACGGTCAGGTATTTTTCTGCAAACAGATGCAATTATTTGTATTTACATAGTTCTGGAAAAGAGGAGCTCGTGGCTAAATAGTAACAGCCGCACAGGTCGATCATTAAGGTTAAGCAACTATTGTCGAGGTCGATCCGTGGATGGGTGACCATTTCAACATACAGAGTTTCCTCCGTGCCTCGGCAAGCACTTTAAGCCGTTTGTCCCGGCTGTCATTTGAAGATCTTTGACAGTCGTTACGGGTAGTCAGAAGCCTGAGATCTGACACCAGTCTTGCCAAGGGGTATTGTGTTGCCCAGTTACTGGAGTTGTGGAGGTCAGGTAGGCAGTCGCTCCATATAAAACACTGGTATTCAGCTGAATCCAGTTAGATTGGAAGCTAACCCCAACATAGTTGGGAAAAGGCTAGGCAGATTGACATACGTCTGTTCTGAAAAAAATCTCTACAAATACCTTTTGTAGATTATGTCATGAAATTATGTTATGGGCCTCTTAATATTTTTGTTTTATTTTGATAGATTCGCGTTCTTTCAATCTTTCACCTAATAGTAAGCGATTATTTGTTCGTCGATGATGCACGCTTCCCTAAGAGGAGCCTATTCACTCTTGACTTAAATTAATCAAGAAAAATCATCAACTAAACGTTTTAATTTGGTTTATTAGAGTCTGCTTTCAATAAGGCCATCTCTTTGTTGCTTGATGCCAAAACTTGTCGGTACTGTTATGCAAATGTTTTTTGGGTAGACAAATTGTAAATTAACGAACTACAAATAAAAGATGATATTAACAATATTTTTGTAAACAATGCAAAAAGCTTTTTTAATGCAATTTGTGAGCGGTTTTTAAGTAAAATAAATAACATTTCGAAAACCGAATGATCAGTATCCCACAATTATCTAAACTCAAACTAAAGTTATAAAATAAAAAATCACGTAAAATACAATAAATAACATTTTGAAAACCGAATGGTCAGTGTCCCACAATGATCTAAACTCAAACTAATGTTATAAGTTTAGAAATATTCATTTGCATATATTATTTGTAAATAAAAAGCCACGTAAAATAAAATGAATAACATTTCGAAAACCGAATGGTCAGTGTCCCACAATTATTTAAACTCAAACTAATGTTATAAGATTAGAAATATTCAATTGCATATATTTTTTGTAAATAAAAATCCACTTCTAAATGACAACTAATTTTAGTTATGATTTATTGTGGTATGTTTAAGTAAACAGACAACAATAAATCTTCTAACTCAACCCATCACTGGACATTCAACAAACCAATTTTCAAAATATTTTCTCTAAAATCCCAAAGTCATAGACAAAACGGATGTGTCGTCGGAGATGCGCGTGCGCCTGCTTCCTGCCGCGTGCTCGCCAAAATGGCGGCTGCCTGCTTCCGGTTAGAACAGGAAGTGACGCTAGAGGGTGCCGGGAGTTTGCTAACGGATAATTTATGATAAGGGAGGCTGCGACAATGGAATTATTTAGATTTGCGCAATCATTGTCGTGTGTTGCTAAAGTGTGTCGGAATAAACTTGTAGTTTGTGAGTGATGGGAGATTTTTGGAAAGAGAGAAAGTTGTTTTTGGAATATTTATTTATGTACTGTGAGGACTCACCACTTGAGAAGGCAACCTACTTGCCTATTAAAACACTGGCAATATTTATTACTTGAAAGATGTATGAATTTCGAACAGAGAATAGCTGTAGATGTTTTTTGTTAAGTTTGAATGTGACAGAATTGGATTGAAGCCGCCCAAAGGCGGGCGTATTGTAATATCTTACTAAATATATAAAATATAAATTTATTTCTATGTTTAACTGTTGCTCTCCCTGTCTACCCCCTTTACAGTACACACAAAACACGTAAAAGAGAAAATACATATAAAGATAGAAGAGCACAAAGGTGCTGCTTACTTCTAGAGAAATTTCAGGAGAGTTGGATAAGAAACATAGACATGGTAAATAGTTATGGCTTTGAAAAATAAATGTAAGTGTCGCTGTATATATGTAATACTGATAAAGTAAACGTCACCGTTCATGTGACGTTTGGAAAAGGCCTGTGTCTAGCCGTGGATGACTTTCGGCTGTAATGATAATATAATAGAAGCATACCAAGAAAACCAAAGTTAAGTATTACAAATGAGCACTTAAAATAAAAAGTACTATTATTAGCTCTGTCCGCAGTGTTAAGGATTTCACCATTATAGGAGTGAAGCAGCAGAATCAGGAATATAACTTGACAACAAGATCCTTGAGCCCTGCAAGGCAAAAGCCTCATCTCCCTTTTCCGTGCAGTTTTGTATTCTGCTAATGTGGACCCGAAGATTACAAGCCTCTCTGTTTGGCGTTTGTGGACTACGAGAAAACCTTCAATTCCATCGATACTTGGACTTTACTGCAGTCTCCCGAACGGTGCCAAATTGACTACCGGTACATCGAAGTGTAGAAGTGTTTATACAAAAACGCCTCCATGAGTTCGACTTCAGGATCAGACCTCGGAATCCGTCCTTCTGCAGCGAGGTATGAGACAGGGAGACGTCATATCTCCGAAGCTGTTTACCGCTGCACTGGAGGATGTCTTCAAGGTTCTGGACTGGAGAGGGCTAGGCATCAACGTCAATGGCGAGTACATCACTCACCTTCGGTTTGTCGACGATATAGTGGTTATGGCTGACACCATGGATGAGCTCAGTACAATGCTCGATAACCTCAGTAGAGCTTCCGAAAGAGTGGTTCTTAGGATGAACATGGACAAAACCAAGGTGATTTTCAATGCCCATGTTACACCCACTCATATCAAGGTCGGAGATTCTACACTCGAAGTTGTGGGTGACTATGTCTACCTGGGACAAACGATCCTCGGGTTGAACTCTTTCTCTAAGTTGGGTAGGGCCAACTTAGAGAAAGAGGTCAACCGTCGAATCCGATTCGGCTGGGCAGCGTTCGGGAAGTAGCGTGTGTGTGGTGCTAGTGATGACATATGGCTCTGCGAGGTGATTGCTCGCAATAGGCCTAATCAGAATGCTTACATTCACTCAAAGGGCAATGGAGAGGGCTATGCTCGGAGTTTCCTTGCGTGATCGAATCAGAAATGTAGAGATCCGCAAGAGAACCAGGGTTACCGACATAACCCGAAGAATTGCCAAACTTAAGTAGCAGTGGGTCCTTGCACATTGCTCGCAGAACGGATGGCCGATGGGGCAGAAAGGTTCTGGAGTGGCGACCACGAACCGGAAGACGTTGCGTTGGTAGGCCTCCCACCAGGTGGACCGATGACCTGGTGAAAGTGGCGGGGATCCACTGCTTGCGAGACGCACGGGACCGATCAATGTGGCGACGCTTGGGGGAGGTATATATCCAGCAGTAAACATCTTTCGGCTGATATGATGATGATGATGATGAGTGTGGACCCACCTTTTCGGCGAGAGTCAAGTTCGTCCAGCAATCTTCACTATGTTCTGCCGAGATGACATCTAGAAATTATTCAGATTGAAAGCGAAAATTTGCATGTTTGGTTGTGTGGGTATTTACCTACTTGCAGTAAAATCACTCATGTCAAAAACCCATTACTTAATAACAATAAAACATTCCTTCATAACCTGCGTTAAATTTAACTTACCCTAAAAAAACAAAATTTAACGACATCTAAGAACACATTCTTCAGTAAAACTTAACAGTTGGCTAACCGTACTCATTCTCCCCTTATTCACAGTAAAAATGCAAAATTATTCTAATGTTGGTAGTAGTAATTACCTACCTGTCATGGCCGATATGGTAGAAAGATGATGAGAAGTGTAATTATCAATGAATTTGTGCTAACATAATCTATTAGTGCCATTATAACGCTATTAGGAATAATTTTTGTTGTTTTTATTCGAATTAGGGATCAGTTTATAATTATTGTTTAGAAATTGTTCTTGAGTTGAGTTTTTGTACATATTGTTTTTTTCTTTGTTATTAGTCACGTACAATTTTATTGTTAAAAATATAAAATCGCGGCTATAAATTATTATTTAAGTTAAGATAAACTCAAAAAAAAATTTGGGTAACAAAAAGGTAGATTTTCTTTTTTTTTAAGTAAATTTTGTTAGAGTTGTAGTAGTTGATTTTATAGATTACATTTTAATCAATTTATTTAAAAAATTAAAGAATTCAAGGACAGAATCACAATTTGTTAAATAACGAAAATAAGACAATTTCAATTCCATTAATTACTTTTGAAAAAAATGCAGATTGATATTAATTTCCGTCCTTTTGGAACCGCTGTCGCAGTAGCAAGATCTTTTATTCTTCTGAGAAACTACACGTCACAAATCAGCGGTTGATAAATAAATAAGTTAATTGACCACCTCTCCACATTTTTGAAATCTGCAGAACCCACCCATTTCATTCTTCATTCACATTTTCTACCGTAGGTCTGAATTGTTCACTGGGTTCCTTGAAGCGGAACTAATATATTTACTACCAGCCTTAATATGGTCTTAAGTGTTACACTGCCATAACGTAAGGGACCCATAGTATAGTAACTATGATCAATTACGACCACTATTTCACGGTAACATTATAATTTTCTTAGCTCAGAGCTCGTGGCCAAATAATAACAGCCGCACGGGTCGATCTTCAAGGTTAAGCAACGCTTGCCGAGTTCAGTCCGTGGATGGGTGACCATCTATACAAAGCGTGTTTCCTTCATGCCTCGGAAAGCACGTTAAGCCGTTGGTCCCGGCTGTCATTTGAAGATCTTTGACAGTCGTTACGGGTAGTCAGAAGACTGAAATCTGACACCAGTCTTGGCAAGGGGTATCGTGTTACCCAGTTACTGGGTTGTGGAGGTCAGATATGCAGTCGCTTCATGTAAAATACTGGTACTCAGCTGAATCCGGTAAGACTGGAAGCCGACCCCAAAATAATTGGAAAAAGGCAACGCAGATTGATTATAATTATCTTAGTAAAGCTTCTTGGAAACCAGTTTATGTTGGCATGTGGCGGTACAAGGAACGAAAAACTATCAACCAAGAACTATTGAAATTGATTGTCATGTAGTTCTAACGGCCCCAACTTACGTGGCGTAGTTCGTAGGTCCAAACCCTGGTAGGGGCAGTACTTTGTGTAAATTATTTCATCAACACTGCTCTGAAAACGGTGAAAGAAAACATCGTGAGGAAACCGGCATGTCCTTTTTTTTTTTTTTTGGGTGGGAAATTATCCAATGACTTCTCCCGCTTTGGGTGAAGCGGGAGGGCGTGTCAGACTTTTACTGACTAAAACCCACCCGTGTTCCTTCAGTTGCTTGCGCCAGGGCCGCGGTAACTCTTTTTCAAATTTATCCGCGACCCAGACAGGCATCGGTCCTATCAGGCCCCGTCACTTTTGCTGAAATCTCTTTGAGGCGCGCGTGGAACACTACGCGCCGTAAACTCGGGCTTGGTCCTTATCGGACGGTAAGCTACCCATAACTTGCCATCCGCAAGCCCGTGCCTACGGTGGCCGGGAATCGGCTTGCGACTCCCTACGCCCGGGGCGTCTCCTGCGGTGGCTAGGGGCGTGAGGGCGTCTCCTTTGCGTCTCCCTCACGCGTTCCACCTCCTCCTTTGCGAGCATTACTGCTTCGCAGAAGGAGGAGGCAGCTTCCCATGCCCTCTCGCTCCGTACCATGGCCTGGACCAGGGCCGGACGAGAGAGGTCGCCACCACCGATCGCCTCTACGAGGACACGGCGGTGCTCCGCCCAAGCGGGGCAGATCTCCACCGTATGCTCCACCGTGTCCTCTGGGCGGTCCACACAATGGTGACACCCGGGCGTTTCCTCCCGCCTAATCCTGAACAGGAACCTCCAAAAACATCCGTGTCCGGTGAGGACCTGCGTCAGGCGGAAGGTGAGGACGCCGTGTCGCTCTAGCCACTCCTCAAAGAGGGGCCTTACCGCCGCAGTTGTGGCGTGCCCAAAACCGGCATGTCCTAGAATCAAAAATTAGAAGACATGTGACATACACCAACACGCACTGGGCCCGCGTGGTGGATGAAGGCAACATCTCTCACAGAGAGGAATCCTGTGTCCCAGCAGTTGACACATTAAAAAGGCTGGTGCTGATGATGTTGTTTTCTTATCACGCGAATGGGCCATGACTTGAATGATGACATAAGTATGTGTCAAAGTTTTGGGTCAAATAAAATCTGAATTATTTGTCCTAAGTTTATTGTTTTTTGTGCACACACATATTTTAGTACTTACTTTCAGAAGAAGATAAGAAGGTATCCAAACTGTATTTGTAATTACGAAAAAAAAATGCTACAGGCTTCGATTTCATAATAGATCAGTACTGGTAATGCATATGAATTCATTAATGAAATAACACATTTTTGATAAGCTTTTTACCACAGATACACTCCCGTGGCATATCCTAGAGGAACCGTGGCACTAAGCAATAGTGTAGTTTTCCTATCTTTTCTTACAAAATATTGGTCCCTCATAGATTTAGACAGATAACTATAAACTACAAAAATAATCGGTGCATTTTTACCCCGTCATAAATCGAATCATTTAAAATGGTCACTTCGCTGTCCATTAATTGAATCCAATAAACCCTAACAAAATAAAAACAAAAGAAACGGCACTAAAATCTTGTATAACTATTTTACTCCACTTAACAAAAGAGACTATAAATAATGATAACAAAATACCCCACGAGTTCCAATTAAAAGAAATCTCAATTTATCTCGATCGCAGTCTACACGAATACAACAATATAATTTTTAAAAAAAGAACGTTGAAAAGGACATCCTTATTAGTATAATTAAAATCGACTAAACTGATTTACAACGACTATATACCCACATCACTTGAGCCTTTTAATTGGCAGGATCTTAGTGCTCAATTTTATGCACAGGAAATACACCATTCAGCCCAAAGATGCTTTTTATTAGGTTGGCAGCACTACCTTTGTGCAAAAGGATAAAGGGCTATATGATATGACAGATTTATTGGGAGTTCCAATGCGTAGGCAAATTAGACGGATATATCCATCTCCCTTTTCAAGTTTTTTGCGTGATTAAGAATGTTTTTGATGAAACCGATGAATAGTAATGTATTCCTTAGTCGATTATTTATTTTCGGGAAGCGTACGTCAGTTTTTCGGCAGACATTTTGTTTGTGGCATTAATTGCATGTTTTGAAGGATAAGTCGGTACGTTTTTGTTATGTAAATTTGTTTTTAGAGCAACAGGAATCGCTTTTTAATAAGGTTTAAGTTGGTAGTAAGTAATGCAAGAACAAATGTTTTGTGCTTATATCCTCGGCGTTTCTTTGTTTGTGACTTTGAATAGCAAGAAATCAACTAACAACTCTAATAATTCAGAAGCATTACTTAGAAAAATACATAATAATTAAATACACACTTAATAACCAGTTGATGTCTGTTAAAATAGTAACAAAATCATAAATAAAATGGCAACATTTAAAACTGAAGAAGAAGTTCCCCGCCGACTGCAAGATATACTTTCAAATCCAAAAATGCTTTTAATCACTCTTTAATTAAATAATAAATTCCGTCGAAAAGATTTAAATAAAACTCCAAAGTTCTACATCCAACACCATGTTTCAAACAAAATATTCGATCAAAACAACACAAGAAGCGAGTGTCAAAGTGAAGTTGAAGCACAAAACTTAAATACCCAGAAGAAGTGTATATAAAATTGACATTTAAGTGAAGATGCGGCTAAACGGACTTGTATCCAGGCCGGTTTAATATATTAAATAAACTTCTTTTAAACGGCCGTCCGTCAATTAAACGCCAATTCCACCAACATAAAAATAAACACACATTTTCTTTAACATTTACCTACACTACACGCACACAAACATCGCACGAGTGTGCGTAGGGTTGCCCCCGGCTTGTTTGCGCACGAAATAGATCTGTTAGCTCAGTTGATTGCTGATCGAAACTTTAGAGAACTGACCACCCGGAATCGGATTACGGGTTCGTTACGCCAACCATTTTTGCTGTTTGACCACTAACAATGTCAATAAATACTGGGGTTTGTTATACTTTTGTTTACTTTGCAACCCTGGTTTGTACGTTGATACTGTGTGTAATTGAATTTGGAGTATAAGTATGTCAACAGTGTCCGCGCCATGTCCGAAGTTGTGGGTCGGAGTTCGGATGGACTGTTCCTTCAGGAGAAGACAAATTTTGAAACAGCTGTTTTGACAGTACTGGTTCAAAGTTTTGAGCTTGATGTGGATAGCTAGAAGAGTGGGGGCAGACCAAAGAAACGATCGAATGCAATGTCTAGAAAGGGCGTGAGTACTGAAATGACTACTAATAGATAAGTAGGTCATCATCATCTTCCTGCCCTTGTCCCATGTTACTTGGGGTCAGTGCAACACGTTTTCATCTGCCATACCGTCCTGCCCCCTGCCACACTATCACAGACTCCCTTTTCTTTCATATCACTCCTCACACATCCATCCATCTTTTCTTAGCCCGTCCCCTTCCTCTCCATCCATCCATATTTATATTCATAACTCTTTTAGTAACATTAGTCACGCAGGACAAACGGTTTCCTTTCAACTTTTCTGTCACTGGCGCCACTATCAAACTTCCTCTAATATACTCATTTCTCACTTTATCCATTATCGTCACTCCGAACATCCACCTCAACATTCTCATCTCAGCTACATTCAATCTCTTTTCATCAATATTTTTCACAGCCCAACATACACGATATACACTGTAAATTTTTCGCTTTAATTTGAGGGGCATCTGTGGGTCGCAAGTTGTTCCAGTGACCTGTCGCCATTTCAACCATCCCGAGTTGATCCGGTGCGTTACGTCTCGGTCTACCTCGTCATTCCCTTGGACAAGCGACCCTAGGTACCGGAAGTTGGATCAGATCGGTATGGGTGTTCCGGCGAGAGCTGTAGGCACGGAACTGGAGAGACCGCGTAGGATTAATAGATAAGTAGGTATCGATTCCAAATAAATTAAAGGACAAGCAATGATGAAAAGTTCAAAACGTTTTAGTTTCTGGATGGTGAAGAAACAGTAAAGAGTTCGTCATGTCGTTATGTTAATATATTTATATTTACACAAAATAAGGAGAAGAATCACTAAAAATCTTGGTACTAAATCCACATTGATATTTCAATTCACAAGAGCGTTGATTTGTTGGATTTGTTTTTACCCGACTGCCTGCGACTGCTTATGTTTTGCTCAATGACATTGTATACTTTGTTTATAAGTATGTACCTATGTATATTAATATCATATGTCCTATGTCTTATTACACTTATATATTGCTTTCTGTTTGTTTTTCTTTTAAATGGCACTAGCCGTGTTCTATTTTTACCCGACTGCCGAAGGAGGGTAATGTGTTTATCAGTCTATGTATGTATGTATGTTTGTTCCTATATGGCGTTCTAAAGACCAAACGCATTAGCCGATTTTGATGATTCTTACGTCAATCGATTCGTCTTAACCCTGCGAGTGTCACTGGCTACATTAAAATAGGAAAAGAAAAAATGGTGGATTTTGGGCGCCATTTTGTGGGGGGGGGAAATTGTTTTTACTTCTAAAGAGCTGATTTCAAAAATATATAACATTTATATGTTTAAAAAAATACTAAAAAGTAGTAAAAAAAAAAGTAAATTAAACAAATCAAAAAACCCTACTGCTTAAAAAGCTAACTAAAAATACGTAAACATGAAGAAAATCATGCTGTGCAGTCGGAGGATACATATTTGTGAGCTGGCTGACCAAAACCAGATATATCCTCCGACTTTTGCACCATCCTAAAGTCGGTTTTACTTGTGCAGAAAGTTTTATTAAATAAAAATCCATTTTAAATTACCCTGTGATCAATCTCGCGACATACAGGCTCATTCCCAGGCCATTGACACGAAGAAAAGAGAAGATACCGCATCAATACAAACGGGCTCAAATAAAGTACGGTCGGCATGCACGATTGGTGACGTTTCATCTGGAGTTGTAGTAATTGAGCAAATGTATGCGCCGGCGCCACTGACAGGATCGAACAGGCGGCGCCGCGGTAATAAGCATGCGTGTATGTAGCTATAGGATTTTAAACTTATACTTACCTACTTCGTTTTATAGTTTCATATTTACAGGTTCAATCTTATTCTTAGAATAATAATATAATAGTAGATTATACACCAAGGGGATAAAGCAATGTCTTACGTCACGGGTGGCATATTGAACCTTGAGTCTAAGGAGGGATTCTAGAGTTAACTCGTAGAGTCCTGAGTGACGCGAGGGGTTTAAGCTATCCAAGACGAAGACAGGATTTATCCCAGAGGAGCATTCTCTACTTTTCACACCTGCGAAACAATAAAAATATTTATTTTGTAGTTAATTTAAATCAAAAGTTATTGATGTTGGATATATTTTAGTACTCAAAGGTGTAGAAACTTGTGTTTGGGTATCATTTTGGATTTTGAACGTTGGTGACAAGTTTCACATTCTTTGAAATTGAACCTTATTTCGTTTTTTTGAGTTCCATTTATGGTGGCCAGTTCGATTTTCAAACAAATGGGGCATTTATATGGGCCTTTTTTAGATAGATTTTTCCAGACTTTCCACACTAATTTGAAGTGCCAAATTAAAATCACTTTATTCCCTTGGGAGTTTCATACAACGTAAGAGGTTTGTAATGCTTTACTTTACGTTGAGATTGCATAATATGTAATTTGACATAGTCGAGCAAGCGGTGTGATAACAAAATTATTTACTCAAAAAAATCAGTCATCTTTCGTTTCCGACAGGTACTACAGTGAGCAACGAACTAGTTGGTTTCATGGTTTTGAGCAGGTATAGACGGAGACTTTTGGTCGTATGTATAGTACCTACCGTGTATCGATAACTCGTGTATTTTTTTCAAGGACTTGGCTAAACACTTTTCATCCTGACTAACGCCACAGATTATGGATTCAACAGCAATCCTTGAAGAATATATCAGCTACTCACGTGCTTTACATAGGAGATCTTTACTCTACTCTACTTTACGTCCAGAGTGCCTCCAAATGTTGAATCAAAACATTAGGTTTGCCTGAAAGAGGTCGCGAAATACGATAAGGGACATTGTAAGTTTTTTTAGCTTTAAATTTCCTAGTGTTAAGTAGTTTCCTACAATCTATACCAATATTATAAAGAGGAAAGATTTTTTTGTTTGTTTGTTTGTACCGAATAGGCTCCGAAACTACTGGACCGATTTTAAAAATTCTTTCACCAATAGAAAGCTACATTATTCCTGAGTGACATAGGCTATTATTTTTTATCCTGAAAACGGGTCCTGTGGGGTGGTCCACGGGAGCGAAGCCGCGGGGAACAGCTAGTAAAGTATAAATAAATAAGTTAATTATAAAAACAAACATATCAATATCATAGCATTGAACGGTAGAGCAGACTCTAGATAAACTAACATTTTATCGGTAGCAGCGATAGCAATTGTCAAAATGGCAAATTGTTTGGGATAGAGTATACTCCATTTGAACTAAAATGTTTTACAACCCCTTTTTACAGCCCGTTCAAACGATTTTGAGTTCTATCCCGTAAATATAAGGATGGCATACAAAAGCATAAACCTGTTACCAAAACTGTTTAATACAGCTGCCATTTGTCATATCACTAACGCAATATAAGACAAAATCGGTTGAATCGGCTGTAAACTGGGCTAATTTAAGTGTGTAATGTTATCTTAAATGGCTTTTTAATACTTTATACCTGAACGTAGTATAGTGTGTAGAGCTATTCTGGGTGCATCGTCCTCACATATATTAATTTATTAATGTATGTACTTATGTAAATATTGTAAAACACCTATTTAAAAAAAAATGTAAGTATGGAGTTTCTTGTGCGTTCTTCTCCATTACAATCTACTTTCCGAAGGCACGGTAGAATCAATTTTTATTACTTATAAATTTTAATTTTAATTTATTTGACGTTCAAAAGTGCCATTTATTGGCCTAGTTGAATATTATTATTATATTATATTTGACTTTGAATTTGATTTTGGAATATAGATACGTATCGTACGCAACATCAATGCCCAACATTTTTGACTATAAGATAGATGTCACTTTGTCTATAGAGGCTCAAATCAGATCATATAATTTATTTGCTGTTATAAAGGATATTAAAGGTGTTGCAAATAATATTTTCAATAGATACACTGAATAATAATATATACCTAACGGTGTGCAAATTAATGAAATTTTAGACTCACAATATAAGTATTACAGTAGTGTTACAGTAAATTTAATTTCAAACATTGCATCATTTAAATAAAATTACAAATTAAAATGTCAGATTAATTATTAATGTCAAATTAAATTATAATATAATGTCAGATTCATCAAAAACAGATCATATTAAATAATTATACGATGTCACACAAAATTACAATAATTTGTTCCTGTAGGTACTCTTAGGCATTATAGTAACACCTAACAATTAGGAATATGCTCTTGACAACCACATTTTTACTAACCTACCCAAACAACTCACCAATTAATACTATCTCCACAACAAACTGGACAGACTAGTTTCGCACGTACTTCAAAAGAGGTTTTCACATACCTTTTTATACTTAACACGACCATGTGGCCGTAAAGAGTGGTCCTGGCCACTATAAATTGTGGGATGGATGGACAGTTGGATGGAGGACCATAGCTTACGGCACGATTGTATGTTTTAATTCAGGAATTGAGGGTATTTGATTGTGGACTCTATATTGGAGCTAGGTTGAGGTGTGGTAGCTGTTTGAGCGTGCATTTACTTATTTATTTCATCGTCTTCCTATACCACAGAATAAATAATAGTACAAGTGCTATACCAATATTACTTAAAGTCGGCTGAACTTCCATTACGTAATGTATCAACGACTTCCTTTTGTTTCCACGATCCATTCAGCTTCCTTCTTCGTCTCCATCCACATATATTTAAACTCTTTTAGTCCCATACGTTTCATCCCTTCTCTTCTTATGTTCAAACTCAATTCTGTTGTCTGCTGGGGGCTGGCCAGTTCTTTCGGTAGGAGTTGAGCTAGTCCCGTCATCTGCACCTTGGTCTGTCGTGATGTCGTCTCTCGGTTAAAATAAGAGTGGTCCTGGTCACTATAAATTGTGGAATGGATGGACGACCATGGCTTACGGAACGATTGTATATTTTAGTTCAAGAATTGAGGGTATTTGATTATGGACTCTATATTGGAGTTGGAGTTGATGAAGGCGTGGTGGGAATTTATGCGGGCACGGAGTAGTATTTAATACTAAACTTCATGGATGCCTTCATGCCCAGTGCCTGTAACACAGGTTAGTTTCTAGCGCGGGACTGGGTCTTGCTCTGCCCTCACTGCAGCACGCCTCATTCACCTGCTTTTTTATGTCGTATTATTAAGGATATGTTTGTACCCAAAATTTTGCTGATGAATAAATTGAAAAAGAAAAAAGAATGTCAACAGGCGATATATTCTATCTGCTTATTAGGGTAAGACATCAAACAGCTCGGCTATTATCTTATACAATAAACTCAGACATCAGTAGTATGTCGAAGTATCTAACTATTATTGATATAATAGTACCTACAAATTTATAAAAGGTAAAGGTTTACCTTGAATAACGTTAGCAAAAATGCTATTAATATTTAGGTTAGCTGCCTTTGTACATTAGTGATGACTAATGTACAGCTAACCTAGGTTTATATTGTCCATTTAAAGAAAACTTATTCCACAGTAATCGAATTAATTGCCATGCAAGCGGAAAAAGAACCTATGATCAACATGACATTGGTTGAAAATTTTCGGATGGGAAAACCCAATCCATCCAGGATATCAAGCTCACCAGTAGCGCTTATGATATATAGATCGACGACAACGAGGATCTTAAAAAAATGGAAAAATCGCTATCAATGAAGCCAACCTCACATAACACAAGCAACGTAATCTTGAATTCAAATGACAGAAGCAACGTATCGTTGAACAATTTGCGTAAACTGATCTCACCATATTGATGCTAAATCTGTCACGAGCCTGGATATATGCACCTGAGGTGTGGATTGATGGTAAAGTTTAAAAATGGTTAGATTCTGTTGGAGGGTTAAAACCTTATTGCTAATCCTGGCCGACTCCAATTTATTGAAATGACTGACATTGTGTTCTGTTACTTGTCAAAAGTTGTTTTTATGTCATGTCTTGTGTTTAATAAATTCTGCTTATATTTTACACCAAATATGTGTTTAAATATGATTTATATCAGGTTATGGTTCAGCAAAAATAGTGCAACGTTATTGTAAATATGTCGGAAACGAAAAATCATAGTTTTTCACATGAAAAATTACGCGGACGTGAAAATTACGTCGAGTGGCAATTTGTTATGAAAAATGCATTGATTCACGACAATTTATGGATCTGTATAAGCGGTTACGGTAAGGATGACAAAACAACGTCCGAAGTGAAAAATCGACGTGACGAAATTGCAAAATCTAAAATTTGCTTGAGCGTTGAAAAGTCATGTTTTTCACATTTGATGTCAGCGGATACGGCGAAAGACGCATGGAATGCACTGGAACGTGCATATGATGATAAAGGACTCGGTTCAAGAGTGAGAACTCTTCAGAACTTGTGCGCTGTCAAACTGGAGAACTATTCTAGCATGGAAGCTTACGTCAATGAAGTATTGTCATTAGCGCAGCAATTGGCGAATATGAACAAACCTGTTGATGACGAGTTTCTTGGTGTGTTGATGCTCAAAGGTTTACCGACAGAGTACGAGCCCATGATCATGGCACTAGAGCATTCGGGAGCTGTCATTACTGCTGATCTAGTCAAATCGAAACTGCTACAGGATCAACGTTGGACTAGTCGTGGAGATTCGAGTGAGTGCTTGTATTCTACAAGAAAAGGCGCTAGTACGAGTGACTCCTGGACGAGAAAAGCGCAGCAGCACAAGGATGAGTCAAAAGCGAAGGATAATTCCGCTAGAAAGAGAGAACCGTGGTGCTGGAAGTGCAGACAGAAAGGACATCTGAAGAAAGACTGCCGGAACGCGAAGGATTCTTCAGGAAACTGTGTCTTATCAGCATATAGTACTGGAACTGACTCGGAATCTTCGTGGTACATAGACTCGGGGGCTACAAATAACATGACTGGCAGGCGTAATTTGATGACAGACTTCAAATCGCGAGATGGTCACGTCACCATTGCTAGTGGAGATAAACTGCGGTGTACAGGTATAGGTACTGTTAAGTTGTCGGATAGCGCGACGTTAACTGATGTGTTGTATATACCTAAGCTGTCTGTAAATCTCATATCTGTTTCGCAATTGATTAAGAATGGTTGTATTGTTAATTTTGATACTACTGGTTGTACAATTTCTAAGCTGGGCGATGTTTTGATTAAGGCAAATGACGTTGGAGGGGCTTACAGACTTCAGACCTGCAGTCTACGGGCGAATCTTACTATTAGCACTGCAACTTGGCATCAAAGACTTGGCCATTTAAGCGCCAACAATATGAAGCTTTTGAGGCAGGGACTTGCTAATGATATTAGTTTTCAGGATGACCCTTGTAAAGACGTTGCCTGTGAAGTTTGTTTAAAGGGAAAGCAAGCTCGGTTTCCTTTTCTCAGCAATCCTGAGAAGTCTGTGGCTGCAAAGCGGTTGGATTTAATCCATACCGATTTGTGTGGTCCGTTGCCGGTGAATTCGCTTGGAGGCAAGAGGTATATCCTGGCATTCTTGGATGATCATTCGAGGAAGGTGTTCGTGTATTTCCTGAAGCGTAAGAGCGAGGTGAGTGAATACACGAAAAACTTTATTAAGCTAGTCGAAACTCAGACTGGTGACCAAGTTAAAGTTTTGAGGTCGGACAATGGGACTGAGTATGTGAACAGAGACCTTGAAGGTTTTTTGAAAGGTAAGGGGATAGTCCATCAGGTAACTGTGCCTTATAGTCCTCAACAGAACGGCTGTGCGGAAAGGCTAAACAGGACTCTTCTAGAAAAAGTAAGGTGCCTCTTGTATACTTCGAACCTAGACCACAAGTTTTGGGCAGAAGCTGCCTGTACTGCTGCACATTTAATAAATGTGTCACCTTCGAAAAGGCTCTCAGGGCAAACTCCTGAGGAAGCCTGGACAGGTAAGAAGGTTAGCTTGAAACACCTACGTGTGTTTGGCTGCGAAGCTTATGCTCACGTTGATAAACTGAAGCGGAATAAGCTTGAACCAAATAGCAAGCATTGTATATTTCTTGGCTATGACGGTAATGGATATAGGCTCTACGATTCGGCGAAAAATATAGTTTTTCGTAGTCGTGATGTTGTTTTTAACGAAACAATTTTTCCAGGTGTCAAGAGTAAACGGCCCGTGGAGATCTTCTTTCCGACTAGTGATGACGGAGATACCGTTGAAGATGCGGATGTTCGTGATCAGTCTGGGACTGAGCTTGAGGTGGAGATACCATCACTACCAACTGTAGAGGCTGAGGTTGAGGCGGAGAGACCGGTAGCGCCTGAAGTGTGGTTTGAGGCTGACGAGCAGGTGCCGAGTTCATCTACTGATACAACCAGAATGCCACGGAAGCCACCATCTGACGGACCAGCCTATAATTTACGGCCGAGAGTACCGAGGACGATGTCTGCGCTCGAGACAGAGTTGAGTGAGCCGACGAATGTCAAGGAAGCTTTGCAATCGAGTGATAGTAAGCTTTGGCGGCAAGCTATGCAAGATGAGATTGATTCGTTCAATAAGCATGAGGCTTGGGAGCTAGTTGACAGACCGGCAGACAAGAATATTGTCAAGAACCGATGGTTGTTTAAAATCAAACGTGACGCCAATGGAAAAGTGGCGTGTTATAGAGCGCGATTGGTTGCAAAGGGTTTTACCCAAAAGTTCGGAATTGACTACATGGATACTTTTTCTCCGGTTGTGCGACATAGTTCGTTGAGAATGCTGTTGTCTCTTGCGGTTGAATTAGATCTGAAGATTGATCACCTTGACGTCAAGACTGCTTTTCTGAATGGCAATTTGAGTGAAGAAATTTATATGTCACAGCCTGAAGGTTTCGTCAAGCAAGGCAATGAGCATATGGTCTACAGACTCAAGAAAGCCGTGTACGGGTTAAAGCAGGCGTCACGTGCCTGGTACGATAAGGTAAAGGAAGTTTTACTCGCAGAGAATTTCACGCAGAGCAAGTATGAGAGCTGTATCTTCAGTCGCCGAGTGGGTAAGCGAACCATTATTATTGCTCTCTATGTAGACGATTTTTTCGTTTTTTACGACTGTGACGAGCTTGCTGATAAGCTAAAAACGTCACTGAAGTCTCACTTCACAATTAAAGATTTAGGTGAGATTAAACATATGCTAGGCATCAAAGTACAGCGCACTAGTCGTGAGTTGAAGCTGAGTCAGAAAACCTATATTGAAAAGTTACTTGAACGTTTCGGTATGAGTGACTGTAAAGTTGCTAAGACGCCCTTAGATGTAGGTCTGAAGTTTTCTGATAGCGCCACCCACGAGAGTAGACTACCGTATCAGGAGCTGATAGGATGTTTATTGTATATAGCTGTGACCTCAAGACCTGACATTTCTTTTGCTGCATGTTTCTTAAGTCAGTTTAATACTTGCTACACAGCGGAACACTTTGCAGCGGCCAAACGTGTATTGCGGTATTTAAAAGGCACAATGAATTTAGGTCTTGTGTACAGAAAAAGTGATGAACATGATAAATTTCATGTTTATGGATTTACTGACGCTGATTGGGCTAACGGGGCCGATCGTAAATCTTACACGGGGTATATTTATAAGCTAGGTAGGAATGTTATTTCCTGGGGTTGTTATAAGCAATCGTGTATCGCACTTTCGTCTACCGAGGCGGAGTATATAGCTTTGTCTGAAGCTGCCAAAGAGGCGGTATACGTCCGTGCGGTTCTTGCTGAGTTGATAGGTCAATGTCACACTGTAACCCTGTATAGTGATAATCAGTCTGCGGCGAAGCTGGCTAGTAACTCAGTGTTCCATAAGCGAACAAAACATGTGGACATTAGATATCACTATATTCGTGAAGCTGTTGAGAATAGGGTGCTAGAACTGATGTACATGCCAACAGAGCAGATGACTGCTGATGTGCTCACGAAGGCACTGCCTAGCTGTAAGCACTTGTCGTTTGTACGAGATATGCTTGAAGTCCTCCAGGATTAAGAGGGCGTGTTGGAGGGTTAAAACCTTATTGCTAATCCTGGCCGACTCCAATTTATTGAAATGACTGACATTGTGTTCTGTTACTTGTCAAAAGTTGTTTTTATGTCATGTCTTGTGTTTAATAAATTCTGCTTATATTTTACACCAAATATGTGTTTAAATATGATTTATATCAGATTCATATCTAAGTATATATAGTAGTAGTTTAGTTTAGACACTTAACAGAGACACTTAACTAAGGAGTACAATTTGCGAGGTACAAAATAGATGATTTAGACACTTAACAGAGACACTTAACTAAGAGTACAATTAGCGAGGTACAAAATAGTTGATTTAGACACTTAACAGAGACACTTAACTAAGGGTACAAATGGCGAGGTACAAAATAGTTGATTTAGACACTTAACAGAGACACTTAACTACGGGCACAATTGGCGAGGTACAAAATAGTTGATCACTGACCCCGATGCTAGATAAACCTGTATTATAGGGGGGTTTTGAAAACTCTATGTAACTATCTGCCAGTATCTGTGTTCCCTACCACATACGACCCATCAGTCGTCAGCCAATGCAAGAGTGAAGAGGAATATTTCAGACTAGTTTCTTACTACGAAGACTTCATCCATCGCTTAACTTACCAGGTGAGATTGAATTCAAGAGCAGGCTCATCAGGAGTATAAGAAGAAAACTTAAAAATTATAATTTCATTTGAAGGACTAGTGTTGTTTAAATTGATGTTTAATTTGTAATGTGATAGTTATATGATAACTATAATTTGTAAGAATCTCTTACCAATAAAATACTATAAATTGGAATTGCTAGTATAAAAGTGGATAAACTAGACGCGACATAAAATAATCAATCAAGTGCTTGTGAATACAGAACAATGCCTATAGTCCGTATACGCTCCGATCATTCCCAGCCCAGACATCGTAACGGCCAGTCGAAAAACACGTTTATTCGAGTCATTAAGGGCCATGTCATCTGCCAAACACATTACAACTCCCACTGTAATTAAATGGAAAGAGAAATTTAGCTAAACAGAGCATAAACGTAAAAGCTTCGATGCCAACAATAAAACCATAGAGGGTGTGGAATAAGGGGATGAGATCCGCAAGACATTTGGGCAGAGTACCTTCCTTGCAGCGTCATTATGGCGGACGAACGGAAGTGACGTCAGGCGCCGCGGCGCGTGCATTACAAATCACTACTTTACAACTTCCGGAAAGCTCAGTATCTCCCCAACTGTACCACGCGTCGGACGTGCGAAAAAACGCAAAAATGTTCTAATAATTTTTCGCCACGCTTCGCTGGCGACGAGTAATGGTCGTGTGATGATATTATGGAATATAATAATTTGTCTCCTCTCCCCTAGAGATTTGGGGAGTACAATAGTTTGCGCTTTGCATTTTTTGCTGGTAGTTATGGTAGATTAACTTTGTATTGAGGGTGCTACGGCTTGAAATGGTCAAAAGTTATTTTTTTTTATTTTATTTGGAACAAAAACATGTATACATAGAATTAAATTGTGTAAATTAAATGTCTGTTTAGTTAAGGACCTCCCACCGCTTTCAGTGCCGTAAAACGGTTACTTTCTAAAGCATACTCCTTAGTAACGTAAAAAGTAAGGTTAAAAGGTTTGAAAAAAATAACTATTATTTATTCATGTACCTACATTATTTGTGAAGCATAGTTTTTTCATGTAACTACTTAAAAAAAAAATTAACAACACGATATTTTTTCGCTACTTTTGGATACCTTTCCAATACAACTTGGATGCTTTAAAATATTTTTACACAGTAAACTTGATGGCTAAAATTTCTTTATAACTACCAAAATAGCATTAATTGTAAATTAAAGAATATTTTGCAAACAAAAGTATTCAAAAGGAGATGCAATATTGATATTGTGGCTCCGAGTGGGCGCACGGGCGATAAAATTGGGGAATATCTACGCCTTAAAGTACTCGTATGTCACATCACTCTCTTTTCGTCTTTGTTTCTTTAATCGACTCTATAATATTCTATATACGATTTTCAGAAGAAACTTAACAAAAAATACATTTACGGTAAAAAAAAAACTCGCATAATCAATCAGCACTAACCTCTATACTACAATTAAAATTTATTTCAGAGGTCAGGGAGCTTAATGATCCAATCTGAGTTTTATTAAATGCAGAAAAACTAATCATTCAAAAATAATACGGCAGGTCATTCCCACGCATCGCATTTAGAGTAAATTTATCACCGCAATGATAATTCAATAACCACGAACATAATAAACTTTATTGATGAAGGGATCATAAAAAGCCACTTCATAACCGAAATTGTTTTCGACCGCCAAACAAACAAGCAGTGTAATAAATTTTAAACGTATTAAATAAAATCTCTGTCGAAACAACCAGTATTTGTTGCTCTTCACCTATGTTACAATTCTCCCCTCTCAGGTCCGTGTGCTGATGTATCGAACGCCTGGGACGGGTCAACATAGTTTGGCGCGGTGTCCCTCAAGGTTTGGACACGTGTCTAGGCACCCTTTCGCGAACTTTTGTAAGTTAACGTTGGTAACATTATAAATATTTGGATTTATTGTAAGTTCCCTTTGCGTCGTGATTTACGAATGTAAGCGTTAAGTGTGATAGGGTGATTTGGAGAGATGAATAGTTTGAACGGGAAGTTGAAGTATGATTAAATTATCATATTTTATTGTTTCTTCGTAAATGAGCTGTTATATCAAATTCATACTAACATTAATACTTATAGTTACACTCATCAAAAATTCTTTCATAGAAACGTAGTCTAGCGATTACTCCACGGTTTGATGATGTACGTTAAAAATAAAAATAAAATATCAATTTGTCTCATCATTATCTAGCCCTGTATGGAAAAAAAAAAGAAAAAAAAATAGATTTTATGAGCGTCGATAGTTCCATATTTCAACACTAATTTTAACGCATCTTTGGGCGGAAATAAATACCATACGAAGAACGAAAATTGCAAAACGGCCTCCACACAAGGATAGATTAGTAATTTAACAATGCAAATAATTTTATTTAGAAAATATACATTAAATGGTTTTTTCATGATGATCAATCAATCAATCAATCAATCATTTATTTTGTAAAACATAGGTAAGGTTACAGTTGGTATATTGTTAAAATATGTGCACTATGTTTTGCCAATATCTGGCGTACAAAATTAGCATAAGCAAGCAACAATAAATAATAAATAAAATAATACAATTAAGGTGGCATGTCAATAGATTACATTAAAAAAAAAAACAATTTAAAATATGTCAATTAGGTAAACAGGTCATTACAATTTTACAATTACAGGTCATTACAATTACATTTCATTACATTCATTCATAATCAATAAATAAAATCATAAGTGCTCAATTGGCAAGTCGGAATCGTCATATCTCTGTTTATCAGTAGTAAACTCAGTGATGGAGTAGTAACATCTATCTACAAGGAATTTAAACAAAGACCTCTTAAATGATCCCAGGCAATCTTTATTCCTAATAGCAGCTGGTATACTGTTATATATTTTTGGGGCCATACCTAGCACACTTTTGCCAAAAAATGCGGTTTTATGAGAGATAACATGAATGGTATTCTGGTAACGGCGAGAGCGCAGTTTTTCAAACAAATGTAGGTTACAGCGAACAAACACTCCCATTTCATATACATACATAGACGGTAGAGTGAGCAAACTAAGTTCCTTAAACAATGGTTACAACTATCAATCGATTGCAATGACTCCCAAAGGTCTGTTTATAAAATTTCGCGCGCTCGTTTTCGTCCTAAATCGTCATCCATTTCGATACAAATTTGCAAAAGTGCTAATTCGTACGCGAACTAGCTTTTTTGTACTCATCACAGCATCTATCTCATTCGCACGTGTTATCGGAGGCATGCATTTTAACCTCGCGCACAAAATAGTTCGTGCCGTCGACTAGGTGAACCTCAAGTGTGTCTGTCTATTCTTTTTTTTGTTACGTTTTCACTTCTAAACGGCATAATGGACTTTGATAAAACCTGGTACACGGATAGACCGGTAGTACGTTACGTTGGTATAATAAAACACGTTTCACACAAGCGAAGCCGAACGGCATAAGCTACCGATACGAGTGATAAATAAAGTAACGAGTAAATTCTGTGACTTTTGGAATCCTAAAAATGCCAGAATATGATTTTTTTCTCAAAGATTTAATAGAGACACAATTATTAAAAGTTTTTCTCCAAGTAGAGCATAAACCTACTCACAAAAAAAATCAGCTAGATACCTACCTATCTTCAAACCACTCCCCAGCCTCGTTTCCTCAAATCAACACTAACAAACAACAAAACATCAAACGAACACGTTGACATCAAAGCTCATCCCATCGAAATTGTAACACAACCCTTTAAAAAAAATCGTGCCACTCCATTGGTTGAAATCCTACCTCGAACCTAGGTACTACAGCCTGTCTTAATTATCACTACATACATAATCTAACACACACATAAGATCAAAGAGACCTGCAGTAGCAAAGAAGCATTTTTATAAAAAATCCAATCACCTAAGTAGAGGGTGGGGGTTGAAAGGGGGTGAGGGAGTGTTGGATACACCCCCACAGGGGATGAAGACATCACGCAAATGCACATAATTCATTGATACTATCCTTCACTAAACTAATGTGAGTGAAAATAAGCGCTGATTGTTTGGTACGGTTTGCAGAAACGTTTTGTTGTTTTTGGAATTTTCATAGTTGTCAAAATCTAAACCAAAAACATTTTTTTTATTTCATATAGGCCTACATGAGCTCTTATAAAACGTCGATAAAAGGTGCACGGTTCGGGTTGGTCGTTTCCTATGGAGAAGAACCGGCAAGAAACCCCATGGCTCTTTTAAAATGTGGTTTGGTTTTACAATATTTCCATACTAATGCTGTAAGCATTAGTACTTAGATATGGGGGGACAACGTAGGCCCGACAATAAGTCGTAAGAAAAACAAAAAAAAGATTATCTATTATATAAACAAAAGAAAATAAAACGACGTTGTTTTTTTAAAAATCTCTCAATAACAACTCTGTAACCGCTGTCTCACAATAAAGATTTCTTTGACTTCTTTGACTTTGGCTTTGACTTTAAGTTATTAGAATTAAATAATAGCAACTGCAGATTGTTTTTTTTTGTATTTAGATTTAGTTTAATCACCGACCACAATGGCATCTTTAGAGACTTCTTGGAAATTGTACGTTGTTCCAGGCATGATGAACAGATTTTAGTACTTTATGCAATAGTTTTTTTTTCTTATTCAGTTTTTTGGTAATTTTGTGTTTTTGCAGATTTACCAGATTGCTTAAGAAAGAGTGTAGATGTATTAATGTATTTTTTTGGCACACCGTGTAGCTTAAACGACTTGAAGAATTTTTTCTTATAATGTATCACTAGACTTGGTTTGGCCTTCTGTTATACTTATATTTTAATTAAAAAAAACAGCTTTGAGGATCTTCTATCACGTATCCGTTTACAATAACACAAAACGAATGTTGCCATTGTGTTTATTGATATTTGTAAATTGTCTTTTATTGTTATTAATCGTCACATTTAATAGAAAGAGTAGATATTCTATCTATCCATCTACCTAAATTCAGACTTCCCAAACAAAACATCGATACCCTGTTATTTTTGCAGACCCTCCTACCACGGACCGGTCACGGTGCGTGGCGGTCGAACAATACTGGCCACCCCAGCGTCACATGCGGCACATTACCGATACCACTGTGCTCTACGACTGTTCGTAAGTATTGTAAAAACGTTCGGAGATATTCTCTAGCTTTGACGATGACCGGGAAAGAAAACACAATGGTTTGAAGTTTTACACGCCATATTATACTTTATTTTTAGGTTTAATTAGTTAAGAGTTTATCAAAGTGTTAACACTTATAATAGTTTCAGATCTCACTGCCTAAATCTGCAAGTAATTTTGTTTTTGACCTGTCGTTTTTGCAGACCCTCCAATCACGGAATGCCTGGCGGTCAAACAATACTGGCCACCCCATCGTCACATGCGGGCGCCACATTACCGATACCACTGTGCGCTACGACTGTTCGTAACTTTTATAGAAACGATCAGAGAAATTCTAGCATTAAAGATGAACAGAGAAAACTTACTCATCTGAATTTTTATACGCCATATTTTTGTAATTTTTTTTTATATTAGAAAGAAAGAAAGAAGAAAGAAAGAAACCTTGTTTATTTGGCACACACAGATACACACAATGTACAAATATTATGAAAAAGAATTTAATAAAAACAATTAAATACATAGTGTGCCCCGCGGCTGCGCCAAAAAGGTCCAGTTCAGCAAAATGCCAGACAACTGGGAGTTGCCTGACGCTGGTTTTCAACTGAACCTTACGTTGAAGTGCACGGATGTGAATCAGTTTTGATTTTGAGGTTACAATACAGGTAAATAGATATATGTTTGTGTTCAATACAGGTAAATAGATATTTGTTAGTGTTTTTATAAGATATACATATACTGATATTAGCCTATACTGTTCCACTGCCAGGCAAAGGCCTCCCCCAAATACTTCCATAAATTCTCTTATTTATTATTAATTTATTTATGTACACAAAACACTTAGCAGAGAAAAAACAAGACGAAGACACAGTGTGTAGAAAGAAAATTTAAAATAGACTATTATAATTAATAATATTATAACTTAATTAATTATATATAAATTACACATATACCTTAACTATATACACACATACATATAATAAATAAAATTATAAGATGGTTGACAAGTAATGTTCTTTGACCTGTTTCTTGAATAACGAAACATTTTTAGAGTCACGGATTTTAGGTGGAAGTGAGTCACTGTATATTACTGAGCCTACTTGGACCAGCACCTGCAGTAGGTGTCTAGGTCGTCTCGCTACCTCTCTCCGGACCAGCCTCGGTGATGCTCTCCATCATCAAATATCCATTTTGTGCAGTTTTTTAAAGTGTTCACACGTATAGTTGAGTCCATAACAATAACAACAGTGCATGGGTCGACCATGAAGGTTAAGCAACGCTTGACGAGGTCGGTCCGTGGATGGGTGACCATTTTCAACATACCGAGTTTCCTCCGTGCCTCGGAAAGCACGTTAAGCCGTTGGTCCCGGCTGTCATTTGAAGATCTTTGACAGTCGTGACGAGTAGTCAGAAGCCTGAGATCTGACACCAGTCTTGCCAAGGGGTACCGTGTTACCCAGTAACTGGGTTGTGGAGGTCAGATAGGCAGTCGCTCCATGTAAACACTGGTACTCAGCTGGATCCGGTAAGACTGGAAGCCGACCCCAATATAGTTGCGAAAAGGGTAGGCAGATGATGACTTATAGTTGCAAGTGTGTAGTTAATTAAGTACTTTCAACGATTAATACATATTTTTTTTACTGGCCACCCCAGCGTCACATGCAGCACGTTACCGATACCGCTGTGTGCTACAAGCTCTACTATTTTTAAGTATTCTGAAAACGTTCAGAGAAATTCTAGCAATAAGCGAGATTGCCACACTAGAGGTAAAGAAAACACAATTATCAAATTTTTGAGACTATAATCTGATTTTTAGATGCCGTATTTTAGTTTGTTTTTAGCTTTAGTTGCTTAAGAGTTTTTAAATTGTTTAAGTACTCTTTTACAGAGGGAGCTGGCTGAGTTTTTGAGCAAACATAATAATGACGGCTTGCTGAGATATCACCGAGAATTTAAAGTTTCAGATAGGAGCCATTTGGTCAAAGTTCAGACTCCCAAAAAGGACACTTAACGTACAGGGCCGTACATTTTCTTTTATTCGAATGCCGCTTGACGCAAAATTCATAAATAGACAAGTCACGAAGAAATTGTGAGCTTTCTCTAAATCAGCCGACTTCTAACATTCGTCAAAATCTATGTTTTCAAAGGAGAAATCAACTGCCACTCAATTTCAAGAATTTTTCCTTTGTATTGCTCCATGTATCTCACACACACACACTACACTGATACTCAGCTGAATCCGGTTAGACTGGAAGCCGACCCCAACATAGTTGGGAAAAGGCTAGGCAGATTGATTGTATTGCACCATGCGTCACTCGCATCACAAGCCCAAACCACCACACCCGATTGCCACAATGCACTTACACCACTAAAAGAAAAAGTGGACCACACAACCGTTCTAAACATGATTTATCGATGTAATTTCGCCTAAACCAACAGAGAAACACGTCAGATTGTCCCTTCGCCACCCAGCTAGCCATATAATCTCTATATTTAGCTCTAATCACGGTAAAGCTATGATTACAGGTCAATTTGAGTCCGCCATCATTATTTATATTTTTTAAACGATAATGAGCTCCAACCAAACCAACCAAATCAAACCAACTCGATAATGAGCTTGAGTATCAC
Source organism: Orthosia gothica (assembly GCA_949775005.1). NCBI lineage: Eukaryota > Metazoa > Arthropoda > Insecta > Lepidoptera > Noctuidae > Orthosia > Orthosia gothica. The sequence continues at coordinate 11,993,427 of OX459059.1, read as the reverse complement.
GAACCTGACATTCGAGTTAGAGAATAGAGCTGTGGAGTAGGCTGTTTAGGATTGTGCAACATTATTTTGTTTTGATTTTAAAAAAAAAATTGACCCTTTGAATTTTTTTTATTGATTTTGATAATTAATAAGCAACTTGATCTTATTGTAGTAACAGGCTTTAGAAAGGTAATTCCAATAAATCTGCAAATAAATCTTTGACTTTGACTTCATTTCTATATAGTTGGTGATGCAAAGGTAAAACGTACGACTTACTTTCATAGTCTATACCAATACCAATATTATAAAGAGGAAAGATTTTTTTGTTTGTTTGTACCGAATAGGCTCCGAAACTACTGGACCGATTTAAAAAATTCTTTCACCTATGGAAAGCTAATTTATTCCCGAGTAACATAGCCTATAATTTTTGAAATTGGAATTGACGGGAGCGAAGCCGCGGGGGTCAGCTAGTATAATATCTTACGGTATCTTACTATGGGGAAGATACCGTAAGAAAAAATATTTATTCTGCAAAAACAAGCCATCAGAGCGATAAACAATTTTACGACATTTATTTCTGTCATCTACGAATGAATGACGAAACACGAGGATTTTAATTATGTCTTAAAAATATGTCTGATGGGTTGAAAAACAATTCCTAAGTACATTCCAGATTGTTCGGCTTCCTACGACGAGATTTTAGGAAAACAGGGATTACCGATGCTGACACGTTAAAATGCATCAACAGAAGAGCACGATCAAAAATACACCAACAACAGAAGAGCACGATCAAAAATACATCAACAACAGAAGAGCACGATCAAAAATACATCAACAACGCAAGAGCACGATCAAAAATACATCAACAACGGAAGAGCACGATTAAAAATACATCAACAACAGAAGAGCACGATCAAAAATACATCAACAACAGAAGAGCACGATCAAAAATCAATCTGCTATGCGTTTAGCCAACTATGTTGGAGTTTCTCCAGTCTAACCGTTTCAGCTGAATACCAATATTTTTCATGGAAAGATTCCTTGGGAGTCTCTGGAAGATGATGGACCCGTGCGGCTGTTAGTACCTATCTAGCCAAAAGCTTTTCACAAAAGAGTTCGACTCAGACATATGTTTGTCTGAGTCGAGCTCTTTTGTGAAAAGCTTATACTCACGCCGTTTCCCTTGGGGGTAGGCAGAAACTACAGAATGCCTGCTACGATCTTTACATACTCCATTTACTTAGAATTTCGTTTAAGGCGGTACCCCAAGCAAAACGCCGCGCAAGCCGTTTTTCGTGCTGTTTTTAGGAGCTATCTACTCGTTATTCAAAATGAAATATCAATTAATAAAAATACATTAAATTTCTACATAATATTGATTCTAAAATGGTAGATTTTTTTTAATGTTGTATATATTTCACTAATCTCCTTCCAAAAAAAAACACATAAATGAGAAATAATTATTGATAGCATGCATCTCCTCGTAAAGTGTTCATTAATTATTTTTGTAATAACACTAATGGATAGACAATTTAATAACGAACATTTTGGTAGTATTTTTTTCTCAAAAGACCAAAATTCGATTCTATAAAGATTTTATTCCAAAATCTGGGCGTATTCACTACTGTAATTCATGCGCCACTAGTGCCGCTAGACCAATAGGAATGCTCATATCGCATGCCGATTTTTTGGTCAGGGTACCGTCTTAAGTTCATACATCCCGTCAAATGTACACGCACGCCGGTTACAAGTAAATTTAAATAGGTAATTTAAGATTCATAGCCACCTCACAGCCTCTCCACAGCCACCTCTGTCCTCGGTTCACAGGTGATAATGTGGCAATGTGACTGCCGCCGCCGGGTACACACGATTATCCTATCTGACCACACAGCTCTCGACACCGACACGGATTCATTCAATCTTACGTGCGGGTGCGGAGTGCATGCCTTTAGTTTTAAGAACGGTGCATTGACGGAATTATATATTAGTCTATGGACTGAATGGTTCCGGCGGAGAAATTTGACATTCCCATGACAGGTTTGAGGCTAATTATTCGTGTGAATCTAAGAAGTCCGATGACGTTTCTCATTTTAAATGCCGCGATAACTTTGTATGAACGTCTACGAAAAATCTAATTCATAATCATCCTAATTACTATGTTACCAATCTGTCTATCTTCTATATCTATATATATATCGAAAAGAGAAAGTATGTATATATGTCCCTTATAGTCTCCGAAACGACTGGACCGATTCCAAAAATTCTTTCACCGTTGGGACATAGGCTACTTTTTATCCCTATATTCCCACGGGAACGGAAACTACGCGGGTGAAACCTCGAGGTGTCCGCTAGCAAACTAAAACAACGAGTATCATTCGTAAGTATCAAGTTTAATAGAAATGATCAATTTTTATAGCTGTCAAATTCGACTACTTATATTGTCACGACTATAAGAAGCTTTCTTTTCTCATGCTGAAAAATCAGTCTGCATCTAGTCTTTGCCCAAACATGTTGGGTTCGTTATCTCATCATCATCATCATATCAGCCGAAAGACGTCCACTGCTGGACATAGGCCTCCCCCAAGTGTCGCCACATTGACCGGTCCCGTGCGTCCCGCATCCAGCGAATCCCCGCAACCTTTACCAGATCATCGGTCCACCTGGTGGGAGGCCTTCCAACGCATCGTCTTCCGGTTCGCGGTCGCCACTCCAGAACTTTTCTGCCCCATCGGCCATCCGTTCTGCGAGCAATGTGCCCTGCCCACAGCCACTTAAGTTTGGCAATTCTTCGGGCTATGTCGGTAACCCTGGTTCTCTTGCGGATCTCTACATTTCTGATTCGATCACGCAAGGATACTCCGAGCATAGCCCTCTCCATTGCCCTTTGCATGACTGTAAGCTTTCTGATGAGGCCCATTGTGAGCGACCACGTCTCAGAGCCATGGTCATCACTGGCAACACACACTGGTCATAGACCTTCGTCTTGAGACACTGTGGGTTCGTTATCTAGTCTAATTGAATGCAGCTGCATAAAAGTATTTTACAGGAAAATACTGCCTATCTGACCTCTACAAACCAGTACAGGAAGCCCGGAATTTTTGGCCGATCTGAAGTGGTCTACAATGGCTGCGCAGTAGTCAATCTCGTACTCAAACAGCAACACGCCATGCCATGCGCATCGGATAGCCTAAATTTTGGGGATTACCGTAAGGGCGATTTATCACTAAACGTCCATGTCCGTGATCCGTGTTCGTGATTCAAGTGCCGAGTTCAAAATGTTCTGAATTATGACAGATTGTGACGGATACAGTTCGCAAGTAGTGCGTAAGCTTCCGTACAAGAAGTACTACGGCTACTTACGAACTAAAATTTCACGGACACGGACGTGTAGTACGTAACGCCCTAACTGGGTAACCCGATACCCTTTGGCATGACTGATGTAAGAATGAAAGAATGAAGAATGAATGATGAAGATGAACTGACAGTGTACCAAAAGCATATGCAGGCGGTATTTATAGTTATCGGCAAACTTCTTGGCCGCCCTGAAGTTGGCTGCAATGACTGCGCAGTAGTTAATCTCATACAAAAACAGGACCGATCTACGCATTGTAAAGACAACTTCAGGCTGGCCCAGAAGTTTGGTGAGAACTAAAACCCGACCTAACCTAGCGAAGAGCTTAACTTGGAAAACCTATGAGGATGTTAATATTTAGCCACGAGCACTTCTTTCTTTATTTTTTATATGAGGCTGTGGACACCACTGGTATCAGAGTTAATTGAGCCGCCTGTGCAATTGAGTATCAACCTCTCATCGCTGCCCCGTGTGACAGAACACAAAAACAACAAATTTTCAACAAAAACTATAATACACAAACGATTGAGGGAGAAAGGGATCAGTCAAGAGCCAATGAAGTACGAATCTAAACAGATGGCTCAAAAACAGCTCCCAGGAAGCTTTTGTGCTTTTGGACGGAGCTAGGAATAGAATAGAATAGAATAGAATAGAATAGAATAGAATAGAATAGAATAGAATAGAATAGAATAGAATAGAATAGAATAGAATAGAATAGAATAGAATAGAATAGAATAGAATAGAATAGAATAGAATAGAATAGAATAGAATAGAATAGAATAGAATAGAATAGAATAGAATAGAATAGAATAGAATAGAATAGAATAGAATAGAATAGAATAGAATAGAATAGAATAGAATATAATAGAATATAATAGAATAGAATAGAATAGAATATAATAGAATATAATAGAATATAATAGAATATAATAGAATAGAATAGAATAGAATAGAATAGAATAGAATAGAATAGAATAGAATAGAATAGAATAGAATAGAATAGAATAGAATAGAATAGAATAGAATAGAATAGAATAGAATAGAATAGAATAGAATAGAATAGAATAGAATAGAATAGAATAGAATAGAATAGAATAGAATAGAATAGAATAGAATAGAATAGAATAGAATAGAATAGAATAGAATAGAATAGAATAGAATAGAATAGAATAGAATAGAATAGAATAGAATAGAATAGAATAGAATAGAATAGAATAGAATAGAATAGAATAGAATAGAATAGAATAGAATAGAATAGAATAGAATAGAATAGAATAGAATAGAATAGAATAGAATAGAATAGAATAGAATAGAATAGAATAGAATAGAATAGAATAGAATAGAATAGAATAGAATAGAATATTATTACAATAAGGACCTTTATAGGATATAGGATAGGATATAGGATAGGATAGGTTTTTAGGATTGTGAAGCAAAAGAAGTATGTAAGGATCGTAGCAGATGGCGTTCTGTAGTTTCTGCCTACCCTAGTTTATGTTTATGTATGTATTATCTAAATAAGTTCAGGTTTCGCCACGATGTTTCTTAATATTATTGTAACCACCTTATTGTAAATAAGGTGGTTACAATAATATTAAGAATCCTTGAACATTCTACCATTTTGGCATGCAAACATGGATGCAATTTATCATCAAACATACAAACATTGCAACACAACACAACTAAAATTTATCAGCTAGAAAATCCGACACGGAATAGTAACATTTTTATTAGAAGTATAGTTAGTTTCGTTTTGAATGTTGTTACTGATTACTCTTTTATGGCATTAGGAATGTGGTTAAAAATAACCGGAGTCATACCAAAAATACTTTTCGTCAACAAAGCAGTAAGGCTACTCGTCTCGTTCAGTCCATCCAAAGGTTGTCTGTAAGAGATTGCCCTGTGCGATAAGACCGCCCATTGTACACTTATCGTTATAAATGTTTAGTCCTGTAATTATTTAAGTGGTGTACAATAAAGTATATAATAATAAATAAATAAGCAGCTAGGCTGGCTATGTAAGCCAGTGCCCCCAAGTACAGCGGAACAAATGGGAGTTTAAGTGTGGCAACGAAAGTCCCTACCACAACCACTACTAAGCCGCCTATGGGAACCCCACAGTCCTCAGACTTGGCTATTTCAGACTTACATTATCTAAATAAAGAGTATGTTAAGATGGCCATGTTGAGAGGATGAATGAAAGGCGACTAACGAAAGGTATTTACAAGGCAGACTTGAATTGAAACGCCGGGAGGGGACGCCCTAGAAAGACATACATAGACCTTATAGGTGATGTTCTTCAGAAAGGCCAAGTGCGCAGTATCCATAACCGGCGTGTGTGAATGACAAGATGTATGAATGTGTGGTAAGCAAAAGAAGTATGTAAGGATCGTAGCAGATGGCGTTCTGTAGTTTCTGCCTACCCTAGTTTATGTTTATGTATGTATTATCTAAATAAGTTTAGGTTTCGTCACGATGTTTTCCTTCACCGTTGCCTGTGATATCCAAGATAAACTTAGAAAGTAGATATGAATTTGAAACTTGATTGTTACTTGCGATTCGACGAGCACTCATAAGACAAACATAAACAACCATTAAAAACCATAACGTCTTTCCCTACATTTCAATTTCATGGCGCAACTGACTCGCCCAGCGGAAAAATTACACTGTATGATGTTCCAAAGTAGTTTAAGAGTGATTACGATGACCATCATACGGCGAATTATGAGGATATTACTATGGGTTACGTAAAAAGAGACATTAGCCATTCGAAAGCTAAGTCACGAGCAGGCAATTTGATGGCAATCAATAGCCTTATAGTAGTATCGCCAAATCTTTGGGACGGACTTTTTGAATGGTTTTTTTTTGTGTTTCGTTTTTAATATGCTCGCTCTTGTCTAGTATCTCACCTGATGATAAGCAATGATGTGGTCGACGGTAAAGCACGCTTGCCTAGGAGTAACCTATACACTCTTGACTTAAAGACCGAGAGACTAGGCTATCGGGAAACACAGACTCATTTTTTTCTTTCCTCGAGCCTGCTGGTCATATTTCGGCCTCAGAATTGCCATTTAAGGCGCCGATTCCCTTGAGTAGCTGATTTTAAAATGAGAATCACGTTTAAACGGCTAGTCGTAATTTATTGGAAAAAATATATGTTATATTAGACTATATTTTTAGTAATTTCATCTGAGCAAATTTTGAGTTTTATTCGAATAACATAGTGTAATTAATTTGTAAAGTTATGTTTAAAACGGACAAAAACACGACAATCACACCAAAACCGCTGGGCGTATTTTATTGAAATTGAAAATATTTTAAAGACAATTTAATTATCTACATTTTGATCTGAAGCATTTTTTTAAAGTCAAAGAATAATAAGGAAAGTACAAAAAACTACTAAATTTTGGGTCGCGCGGGTGTGAATCGAGTTCGCGTTTTGTTCCCTCAAGGTCGTTGGCGTTAGTCGTCGTCTTAACATTGCAATGCTGACAGTGATTTGACAACTTTTCCGATTGACAGCGATGATGATTTCTTCACCTTACAAATTTTTTATACCAGCTTGTACGTCATTTTTGTTGTTAACTTCTATATTGGCATATTATGAATTCAGTATATAGGTAACACTCATAGAACCTACTTCATCATCATCTGCCTAGCCTTTGCCCAACTATGTTGGTCGGCTTCTAGTCTAACCGGATTCAGCTGAGTACCAGTGTTTTACATGGAGCGACTGCCTATCTGACCTTCACAACCCAGTAACTGGGTAACACGGTACCCCTTGGCTAGACTGGTGTCAGATCTCAAGCTTCTGACTACTCGTAACGACTGTCAAAGATCTTCAAATGACAGCCGGGACCAACGGCTTAACACGTGCTTTGCCGAGGCACGGAGGAAACTCGGTATGTTGAAATGGTCACCCATCCACGGACCGACCTCGTCAAGTGTTGCTTAACCTTGAAGATCGACCCGTGCGGCTGTTATTATTTAGCCACGAACTCCTCATAGAACCTACTTGATATGGCTAAATACCCACACAGACAAGAATCCACATTGTCTCATCTACATTTGTTTAGTGTACCTGTAGTGCAGATAATAATAATATAATATAATATTAATCTCCGGTAGTTATCCTGACGAATAACTACCGGAGACATATAATGAAGGACGGAACGGTTGACGAGTGTCGGGCATGCCAC